>JADLZK010004969.1:0-62769 GCA_015847255.1 Hyparrhenia diplandra | reverse complement strand
CCTATGGGCAATCTGCATCTAATCGAAGTTTATCACGAGAAACCAAATGTAATCCCCTTTAGAGAGAGCAAACGTAGAATCAAACCAATGGGAGCCCAAAAACTGTTTTTTAGGACTTGGCTAAGGGCACCCAAAGTAATGAGGGACTTGGTTCCGTAGAATTTTTAGCTAAATAGGGTATTGCTCGAATGGGAAACCAATGATTTAACTCAATGTCTAACATTGTCACTCTCGGAAATGGAGAGAAACGATTCCCTTCTAATAGCGGCCTCTCACTTCCGTTCAATGCTACCAATTCTTTTCATCTTTGGTCATGGCCCAATGACTATCACTTTTAGCTGATATCTTCTTGCTTACCGGCCTTAGAGTGACCAGGACCAATGGCTCCTTATGAGTTCACAGAAAAAAGCAAGAGGCTTTGCAAAATTTCTCAGTGCAAGGGATGGCAAGATTATATTCAAATATTTTCAGGCACCACACCAAATGTTTCCGATGTAGAATATATTGCTTTCCTAAATATGTGGCTTGAAAAATTCATCTTCTGTGGCTCCTCTTGTGGCCCAAACCCGAATAATCTCGGATGGCGAACGTTTGGCCAGTAATTATGATATTCCTCCTGCAGGCAAGTATTTGCTATGAGCTGCATATCATTTGATGCACCAAGTAACTACTAATTTGTTGAAGCTTCAACATGTCCCCTGTATAGTGGGCCTTGGTGGTCGATCCGCATATGGTTAAATCTATATATGCACAAGTTAGTCAGAACAGAGCTCAACAATCAAAGCTTTCCTTCCTCTAAATACACTGATAATTACTTAGGAAAATAGGGCAAAACCAGGGTGCCAATCATATGGTGAAGTAGCATCAGCAATCACAATCACTCTAGATAGAGGTCATTTGTTCAAGCTTTTTTATAAGGGATTCAACTAAGATATTTTGACCTGGCTGCCATATAGTGATGAATCTACCTTGCCTTTCCCTTACAAGTTTAGGTTTGAAGAGGGTTGCTATGATGAGGCATCTGCAAGGATCTTTGATGTTGTAATCAAGCCTTGTATATTACCACGTAGAATTTCGTCATGGCAGAGGAAATCAATATACTCTCGTGAGAACCTACCAACATATGAATTTTATAATCCCAATTTTCTTTGCCCGACAATTGGTTTGTCTAGCTACCTCCTCGACTATTTTTTTCTGAGACAAACGAGGCCTAGAGAAGGAATCGGCATCTCTTAGAGGATTTCGGAGTGTTTCAACTTGGATCGGAGCTCCCGAGTTCAACATGCCAACATGGGTTCTAATGTGTGCTACTCACACTCTCTTTGATTCTTGGTGGCAAGAATGGCATAGTCACATATTCTGTAATCCTGTCCACCCTTACTACTTGGCTTTGAGCCCAGATTTGAACTCTGACAGTGAGGTAGACTTTAACTTCTTACCCCTTTTTCACTTTGTCGATCTCCCCATGTGTCGATCAATCGTTCTTTTTAAGGATCTTTGGATCTACCCCTCCACCAATAGATAGGCGAAATCAGCCTATTAATTATTTTCCTAGAGGGCCAATCCCAAGTTTGGAACACTCTGCACCAACTCTCAAGACCCTGATGAATACTCCAGCAGCCCCAATCATTATTGAGCCAACTAAAAGAAAGGCTTCTCAAGAGAGTCAATCTAGCCAACCCAAAACTACTAGCAAAATATGCAGGACTAGATCATCTGCTCGGGTATGAAAATTGTCTTTATTTTCCTCTTTCACTCCTTAGTTTAAGCTAGCTTTTACTTTCCACTCTTTTTGTAGATTACTATAGGTACATCGTCTGGACAGCCTCTCGGAGATGTTACCTTTCAATCTCAAGACATTCCTAATGGTAATTTTATTTCTTCATCTTTGATATCTGAAATTATTAAACTCTAATAATTTGTCTGTAAATAGATACCATTCATCAACATCCGGAGACTACTCAAACTATCCAACATCAAGATGGAAAATTGCCAATGCCTCCTTCTCCTTCTGAAGAGCCTAAGACAATTATCATTGATGAAGAAGAAGCTGTTCGAGAACAGTCTGTTGATGAAGGAGAAGCTGCCAACCCAAGCACTGAAGATGTTCCTGACAGCTCACCACTCTCTCCTCCTCCAGCACAAAAGTCCTAAGGCCAATCTTTTCTTGCTAAAAGGGAGGCTGGATGTTCTCATCAATAGATTCAAACCGAGAAGGTACCTTTGCTTTTTCCTATCCTTCATACTTTCCCTTCCTGACGAATGTTTTATTACGATAATTTTCTTTCGGAATATAGAGGAACCTTCGTGAGCTATCCATTTTCAATTAATGACTATGCTAAAGAGATGGGTGTTGGCGTTTGATAATGCAAATAGGTAAATCATAAGCGCCGCGGATACTGGGTGTAGCTTTCACCAAAGAGAATTCCTAGGTATCGTGATTTATCCTCACGGAAGCAATGGTTAAAGAAGTTGATAATTAACCATCATGTATCACCTAACTAGTATACCGGACTAAACTAATGTGGGGTACAAGAGATGATAAGAGTTTTGTATAATTGACACCTGAGAGGAGAACTCTACGATAAGATAGCGGAAGCGAGAAAAGCTAGGATGGGAGATCAACGGGAGAGGTCAAGATTCCTATTTACTTCTCCATCTTTTGTAGTTCAATTCTAATTCATACCAACAGGATTAACTAGCGGAGGGTCAAACATAGTGATCACACTAAGGCACTTGAGAGGACGCGGTACCTTTTCAATTCTCAAAAAGACTGGGAAAAGGTAATGTCCAGGAGAAGGCCAAGTTGACACCTGTTATAGCTTAATTTTATTAGTCAATTAACATGAAATAAGGGCTCAAGTTAAAGACCAAACAATAGTCTAGGGTCTAACTAATGTATTTCCACGAGTTTTGGTATTACGTGACTTTCCGGGGACTTGATAGATAAATGCAGAGAAGAATGGAGAAAGTTCAAAATATACAAGACATATGATGACAAGACTTGGCCAGTGAAGTAACTCAACCCGAAAAGTGGACTAAAACATTCTAGAAGGTACCGGAGAACACCGGAAGAAAACGGGAAGCCAAGGTGGCATGACACCGGGCGGCGCCGATTAACTAGGCCGGGCGCCGCGGGTGGCTCCCCTTTGTCGACCTCACATTTTTTTATGTCGGTTTACTACCGACCTTGAGGTTGTATCTACACCGTTATTGAAGGTCGGTTTGATCCAAGGGTCCACATTCATCGCCAAGTCCGATATAAGAAGACCGGTGACCCTGGGCTAAACAATAATTCATAATGAAGTCATTATCAATTCATTCTCATCAAGTCCAACCAAGTCTAGACCTAAGCCCTAGTTCATACTAGAAGTAGTTAGCTATCTAGCTAGTTCTAGTTGAAGATCAAGTTCATCTTGAGTTCCTGATAGTCAAGAAGTAGCAAGGATCATCGTTCTTGAGACTTCTCTCTTGTATTCGATCTGTAAGTACTATTATATTCAGAATACAATTGTTATGTCTTTGATCTATATAATTATTATATTCTTATTGATATGTGTTTATGCATGCTATGATTATATGTTTAGTTTAGTGAGTTTGTCTTATATCTTATGCATGGAATTGTATAGCATCCACGTAGATGATCACTATGTGGGTGGTAAGCAATGTAAACGTGGTGTTTATACAACGATTATCTACAATTGCACCCTACATTCCGGCCGTGTGGTAGATCGCGGAGTGACAGTCCAGTTGAGTCCTTTTGTAATCCACCCTCCGAATGCTAGGACTAGTCGAGCTATAATTACGGTAATGATCAAGTTTTGTCCTTGGTTGTTATTGGTAATGCTTGCCATGTGTAGATATAATCCAACCTTGCCATGATAGCTAGATGTATTGCACTAATTGTAGTATTCATTGACATATATGATTAGGGAGTATCTTAGGAATATTCATTCTATTCTTTCTATAACATATTAATAGCTCGTATGATACTAGTGGCTTATGATGATCTTAGACTTGGGTATTTATCATTTATTCAATTATCTTTATCTTGTGACTTATCCTGTTGAGTATTGTTTGGTGCATATGGCTACTCTGCATTATACAACTGAAAGTGGATCTCATAAGTAAATCACAATCTAAATCATTAGATACCCTTTTTCTCTCTACTTTCCATAGACTAACCTTCCCCTGTGGTAAAATATAAATACGATACCGGATTACTCCCTGAAGTGCTACGATGGTATTTCTATAAATGGCGCTTGCATATATCATGTTCATCCTTTTATCAAGGCCTATCAAGAATACCATACCCGCATTTCTTTTGAGCGTTATTGCTAGGGTGACGAGACTAGTGTATAGGTAATGCCTAGAAATGAGTGGTATACCTTGAGTACATATCCTGGTGAGATTAACTCCACTATGGATAGTGATGCTAAGTGTACATCTCACTACTAACACCGCCTAACTTCGCTTTGTTGGATCATGAGGTTAATCCCATATCCAAGCTAACATGATTAGATAGATATCCCATATATATTTCTTTCGCCTTCCTAATTTGGATCGTGTTAGAAATATCAATGACCGCTCAAAAGCTCTATGAAAACACCAACCCGAACATGGCGGAATACAAAGGCCTGGTTGGAGCTGTCACCACCTAGGCTATCACAACTATCCGTGGGGTTGGGTGCAACCTCAGGTAACCAAAAGTCTAAGCACCACGTCCACACTAACGATTACAACCCTAGCTTCACGTAAAAACTAGAGCCTTCGGTTGAATAGAGCTCCCATGCCAAAATGTAAACACTACACTTAATCGTGACTAGATAAACCACTAAGGCATAAAATAGGTAACCATAAAGAATAATTCAGTAATAGGAGAAGATGAATATATGAAATACTTGAGTCTTACAAATGAGCGATACAAGTATACCAAACCACCATGGACTCCTCCGGAACTCGAGCTTCTCTCCTAACTCCCAACTAAGCTAATACTACAATACTACATCTTGGAATATGGTGGTGTTGCTCCTTGGTGGTGTGTCAAATGTGGAGGAGGAGCCCTCTATTTATAATTGGAGAGAGGGGGATTATGCCAGGGAATATTCCCCTCATTATACCCCTAAACCAACCTCCCCACCATCCTTAGCATTGATTATACTGCCAACAACCACTGCCATATATCTTGGCCTGTCGACATGGGCCTCTCGAAGAAAATTGGGCCGGTTAGGCCTCCGCACTGGCGCGGGCGCGCTCCCTGGTGCGGGTGCACCAAGGACTCAGCCAAATGGGTTGAAATATGGTGAGCATGTAGATCTCCTCTTTAGCTTCACGTGGCTAGGTGGATCACCAAAAACGGAGTCTAGATGAGTGAGTTATGGCCGCTTTAGTGAACCCTGCTCCCGCAGTCAATATGGACTCGAAGTTGATTTGGGCCTTCTCTTCTTTGGGCTCATGTTGGGTGTTTGTGTCCATGTTTGGGGCCCATATTCCTACGTAAGTGGGCTTTCTTGTGGGCCTATGTTGGATGTCTTCTTGTTGGGCTTGGGCCACTTTTCCATCAGAGGTTGGCCCGGGGTAATATCGAATGGTTGGGCCTTCTTTATCTTGTTTGCCTTAGGCCAAATAGGAGATAATATTTCCTTTATCTTTTCTCTTTTATTTTGGCCCAACTTTAGGTGTATTTCTATAATAGCCCTGCAAAACAAGAGAAACAGCAAAACTTGTGGAAATGGTTAGCTCAAAGCCCTTATCTACTTGGTTTTTGGTGAACTATATACTAATGTTGACGTTATAAAATAAGAAGTTGAGCAATCACAACAAGTTCTCCCACGCTTATTCTTTGCTCATCCTCGAGCAAAGTTAAATGTAACTATGAAGTATGACTTTTGAAAGATATGATGCTAGCATAAAAATTATTCCATGTCATTCCTCATACCCGTGGATTTTGAAGTGCCTACCATGTCGCCTTGAGTGGTTGAAAAGTGGAACGGCTTAGACAATCGCATCACTATCCAACTATGAAGCATACTTGGAGTTTTTATAATTTTTACAAATGAAAACATAGTTCAAACTTCTCCTCAAATGGCACCCTCAATTTGCTCAAAGGTGTTTGTATCCTTACCAAGGCATTAATGCTTTGCCTTTCTTTCCAACTTCTAATAGGCTTATGTGGAGCTTTGGGTAGGGAAAGAGTAAGGCATACTTGCAGGTGCATATATTGCTAGGTCAAACAATGGATGCATAGAGAAATATATCATATTCTTAGATCAAGATGTGAATGTGTGTAGATCTAGGTGAAATATTTGGTGGCTAATGCTACAATGCTCTTTTAAAACTTCTCTCTCTTTTTTATGAGACTTGGAAAATTTTGTGAGAACATGGGCTACCTTTATTCTCTCTCTCTTCTTCTTCTTTTTTCTTCTTCTTCTTCTTTTCTCTTTTTTTTCTTTATTTCTCTTTCCTTTCTTTTTTTGATAGCCTCATGCCTCTTTTTTTAGCAAAAATTTTGAGAGAGATAACAACAAAGATTTAGAGCATTTATTTTGATGGAACCTAACAAGCATATTTTTGTTTACTCCCCAAAGTAGGAGTAAACATTTTTGAAAGTAGACCTAATGAAAGGCTTGTTTTTGTGCCTACTCCCGGTGTAGGAGTAGTGCATTTATTTGGTTGAGTGTACGTGATCTTGATCTTGGGAGCATGATAAATTTCTCAACATGGGTCAAGCAAAGGTTGACCAAAGCTCAATACAAAGACAAGTGGCAAATGTGAAAGGTTTTCCAATTATCATGATATTTGGCCTTGGTAGGAATTTTCACCAATCGAGAAGTATGACTATTGATTTTTGTCAAAACAGAAATCTCCAAGAGCTTGCATAGAATAGATAGAATTTCTTTAGTCTTACCATCTCTCACTCCATAACAACTTAGTTGACATGTTTTCCTAATAAAGATATATCCACAAGTAACAAGTGTATAAACTAGGAATAAAGTTTATACCCGCCAATCTTTGTGAAGTCAAGTTCATACTTTGGCAAGATTTTATTGTAAGTTTGATTAACATGTATGGCATTTTTATACATAATCAAACTTATAGGAGCAAAACATGGGTGAGGAAATGGAGTGCAAACCAAATGTGCTGAGTTGGCATGGTAGTAAATCGGTTCCCCACACTTGGATTTTTATGTCATTTGACACTAAAAACCAAGTGTGAATGTTAAAGCATCTCCTTAGCTCTTATTGCCGCACCCATGACCCTAGACATCGTTCATCCTTCTTTTCTATAATTGTTAGTGGCAACGAATACCCGAAGGGAAACTTTGTCTAGCACCAAGATTTTATTTATCATAGTGGGAGATTGGGAGGTTATTTCTTTATTCCAAAGAAAATCTAAGTTAAAACAAGTTTATTATGTAAACCAAATATTATTATTTTTTAGTAAAAGAAAAATGGTCTCCATTTTATTATCATTATTTTAAAAAAATTGATGCATAAAACAATTATTATGCAAATATATTTTTTCTTTAAAATGAGGTTGTTTTTATTGTTGTGCACAAGGTATTTTGGTTGAAAACTAAACATGCAGATTTCAAAATAAAAAGTTGTTTGGAAATCAAATATGAGATAAATACCGATTTACCTTCCGCAAGGGCTCACCGTTTTGAGTCCATTGAGTAGGACTTCTCCATGGTATTTTTAGCGAAATTTGCATCATCTTATCCTAGAGATGGATAAGGATGATTGCACTTCTTGTTTTTGCCATGCCATTGTGATCCTCGTGTGATTTTGGCTAGGCAAGCACGTGATTCTCTCTCTCTCTTTTTTGTGATCAAGGTTCATTCAAAGTTCACCATATGAACTTTGATTTATCCCCATTATGGATCCATCTCAAGGACTTACCCATATGGATTTAAGAAATTTCTGGCTGGGGTTAGTCCGGACATACAACCAAAGTCTGTGCCAGTAGTTTCAGTTCGGCAATCAAACTAGACTCCATGTCCATTTTGATTAAATCAGACTATTAAACCTAAGCACCATGCTTAATTTAACAGTATATGGGAGTATGTCGAAAACTCTCCTAAACCAAAGCATACAAGCATATAAAAAGGGGGAGCATGTTTAATGATAATCATGAGATGGATTCAAATAGATGTGCAAACATTGAATGATGAATCGAGAACTGTTTTGTTTTTATATGCAAAGCAATGCAATGGGGTGGATGAATGAATTTAAATAAACATGCCATGGTTTCAAAAACAAAATTAAACGAGTGATATATGCATGCAATCTAGGCTTTAGCTTTTGCTCGTAGCATCGACCATCAAGCAAAATCATGATACTGGTCGGCAAAGCCAACATATGATGTCAAGATGGTCTCGTTTAACATCCATCTACTACATGCTAGACTAGGAGCATTGAATAGATAGACAACAATAAAATTGTCATCTACCAAGACTAGGCATGGCGCTCAAATACAGCTCAAAGACTAGGAGCCACCCAATGAAAGCACTAGATATATGATGAATCAAGCAAATATGCAAAGTGGTGAAAAGTAAGATTAGGGAAGATAAAATATTTTTGGTTGGTTCTCTCATACCTTGATCGATTCATCACTCACAATTTGTGATTGAATTGTGAGTGATGCCATGTAGTCGCTACGTCACATATGATGATTTTCGTTGCTCTTGACGGCGACCTTCTCTCCATCTCGCATATAGTTAGTGTGCACATATATATTCCTATCCATGTGATGGCAAGGTGATGGTGTTGATGGTTCATGAACATTTAGGCCCCCGGCTCATGATGATAATCTTTTTTTTATACCCACAAAAGCTAGTGGTATGCTAGATTAACAGATATCAAGGTAAATATCAAAATCTCTATGCCATTTTGCTTCCCCAATAATGGCACTAGAAAGCTTGTTGGCGTTTGATAACATAAGCAATAAATCCATAGCTAAGCCGCGATATCGTTGTAGCTTTCACCCAAGAGTGTTCCTAGATATCGTGTATTTATCCTCAGGGAAGTAATGGTTAAAGAAGTTAATAATTAACCATCATGTACCGCTAACTAGTGTACCCGACTAAACTAATGTGGGGTACAAGACATGATAAGAGTTTTGTATAATTGACACACGTGAGAACTCTACAATAAGATAGTAGAGCGCACAAGCTAGGATGGGAGATCAACGGGGAGAGGTCAAGATTCCTATTAACTTCTCCACTACTATGGTTCGATTCTAATTCATACCAAAGGGATTAACTAGCGAGAGGTCAAACATAGCTGTAACACCCTGGTGTTAACCACTTCATAATCATGTGCATTTCATATCATAATCATCATTGCATACATGCATTGCAATTAGTCTCCTTTTATGTTATAATTGCTCTATATGCCTTGTATGCCATGCCATGTGTGAAATGCTTCCATGATTAGTGTTTAGCCTGTATTTGTGCTTAGTCATATTTAGAAAATGTTTTAGAACGAGGTTGACGCCGGTCATATCATCTAATTTGGATTTGATAGAATTGTTTGACTTGGTTTGACTTTGGAGTGATTATGCTTTGGCTACTGTAGTTTCAAATCTAGGCCGAAGTTAGACAAAACTTGATATAGATGAAATGTTCGTTTTTTATAAGCTTCATTTCATCTTCTTTGACCTTTCGCTAAATCGGCTCGGATCTTGAGTTAGAGGGGTGAAACAGTTTGGTTTAGGGTTTAGAAATCGGGATTTCCGTGACGGCTTAAATCCGCCGTCGGAAAATACCCTCGCCGCCACCGCCACGCTCAGGGATGCGCGGCGCCGCATGTCGCGTGCCGCCGCCGCGTGTCCCGCCCATGCCCCGCCATCCCGACCGCGCTGGGGCGGACGCGCCGCCGCCGCTTCCGCTGCCCCCCCGCCCTCCTCCCTTCCCCTCGCACAAACCACCGCCGGCAGGGGCACTCGCACACGCCCACCGCATGGGCCGTCGATGCCCGACGCGTTCGCCGGGCCTCGTCTCGACTCGCACCCTGGATGTGAGCAACGCACGCCTCGGGCGCCCATCGCGACCCTTGCGGCGCACTCTACCCCCTTCTCTCTTCGCCCAAGCCAAAGCCACAAGAAGGGCAACGCCGGGCCGCCATGTCCCGGCCAACGCCGCCACCGTCCGTTCTTCATCGAACACTCGCCCAAGCCTCCAAACCTCGCCCCACCGCTTCCGCCTACAACCCGCTCTACACCATAGACCCACAAGCGACCACCGTAATGCGAAGCTAAAGTCCGTATTCGATGATTTCACGTTCGTCGGAATCACGGCTGCCATCACCGCGCCGCGCCGCGACGCCGCTCACCGCTCGCGCCATTCCTCGATTCACCACGCCGCGAGAGCCTAAGACCTCCCCTATACCGCTACAACCAAACCAAAAACTCGAGCCAACGACGCCGAGGGCGGAACGGCGAAGTTTCCGTCGCCGACCCGTGGAGGAGGGCGCCCACGCGAAGCCCGCCGTGGCCGTGCTCATCGGGGCCATCTCCGCCCATCGTCACGCTAGCACCGTGTCCGCCATGACATCCTCGGTGCTAAACCACCCACTAATCGGCCGAGCCGCGCCCACGTTCGTCCCGGAACGCCGCGCCGCCGCCATGTCCGCCGCCGCCGGCCGTGCGTCCGTCGTCGATCGCCTCCCAGCCGCGGGATTCCTTCAATTAAGTTGGGGGTTCGCGACGCCTCTCAACCCGGCTCGTGCTTGCCTCCCGCGACCGCCTTGTCACGAAATGGCGAGCCCGCGTCGCGACCACACCGCCCATCGCCCGCCGGGCGAACCCTTGCCGTCGCATCGGGCCAACCAAGGGCACCATCGGTGCGCCTCGGCGAGGGGAATCCCACCCGTGCCCTCATCCCCACCGGAAAAACTCTCACCGTCGGCAAGATCCGCCACCGGCAGCCCGCTCCCCCGCCTGCGTGCCTATGACGCGTGGGTCCCGGCTATCGGGAAAAAACAATATCATTTTGT
This sequence comes from Hyparrhenia diplandra, assembly GCA_015847255.1. NCBI lineage: Eukaryota > Viridiplantae > Streptophyta > Magnoliopsida > Poales > Poaceae > Hyparrhenia > Hyparrhenia diplandra. The sequence goes on along the minus strand of JADLZK010004969.1, from coordinate 51,772 downwards.
TTTTATTTTCCGTAATTGCATGCATGACTTGTTTAATTCATAACTTGCTCATTTCAGCTTGAATTTGAGTGAAACAAGTTTTGTTAGGTTTGTTATGCTCTGCTCTATCATAGAAAAATATGAGATTGCATTTTATGGTACTTTTTATGTATAGTTTTATTTATTGCTATAAATGCCATGTGTTTATATAAATGTGTATCTCTGTTTTGGTGCATAATAAAAATATAGTTCCTGTACAAAAATGTTCTTTATTTTATGTGTAGAATCTAGGAAAAATATGGTTTGTGCTATGTTCTGTTGAAAAGTATGAGTTTAGGTTTATGTGCTATTTAGCATGTTTTGTTGGAAAATTCATAGGAAAATTTTTTTGTAGAGTGTTTTGCCATGAAAATTCTTGTATATGTATGTTGTGCTGTTAGTTAGACGTCCATACTCGAAAAATCTGTTGTCCGACACTTTTCTTAGTACAAAGTATTTCCAATTAGTTTCCTTGTTATTTTGTTATTTTTGCATAGGCCAGTATGTTCATGTTCTTCCCATGAAATTTTTTATGGTAGTCTTATAATATCAATGGAATGCTCCTGTAATTTTTGTAGATTTTTCTAGGCTGTTTTTCATATTTATCATTTTTATGTTGCATGGAAAATGCTTTAAAAAATGCATGGTAAATTTAGGGTTAAATTGTTTGGATGGTGTATTTAGGCTTCCTAGCATGTTTAGGATCTGTTAGTATAGTTGGTTTGCTGGTGAAATGAGTTTCTACCACCACCTTTTTTTTTTTCATGCTTATAATTCCTTTTTTATAGTTGCACTTGTGCATGTTTAGTTAGGGTTTATCATTTCATGTATTTTAATTAATCTTTTTTGGAGGTCCACTAGGTTTGTTAGAAGGTTAAATACCTGTTTTATTTATTGGCAAAGTGTGGGCTAGTTTATATGTTTGGATGAATTATAGTAGAGGTTGCAAGTTGCATGTTGTGTGCAGGACAGCTTCTCTGTTTTTACTATTTTCGGGGCTGTAGATGTTAGAATCTGTTCAAACATCCTTTATATGGTTTGTAGATAATTTTATAATTAAGCTTTCCAATGAATATTTATTTGCTGCATTCGAAGTTACAGAACTCCATGTGTGACTGTTTTTATCACAAAGATGTCTAGCTGCCATTTCGGTGTTATAGGATAGAATGCTTGCTTAATGTAGACTAGTAAGGCTGCTTTGTGTAGTTATAATTATGTTTCTACCGAAGAGTTATGCACTTACTAATATCATACATCATGATGCATTCATCCATGCTTCGTTAATCGTGCATTCCTTAATATTATGCTTGCATACACATTCATATTGGATCAAAGGAACTAGAGCACGGGAGATCAAGGAGCAGCAAGAAGGAGAGCTGGACCATCTGGAGGTGCAGCAAGGAGGACCCCTTGGAGGAGATGAGCTTTCTGGCCCTCTTCGGGAACTGGAGGTGCAGCAAGGAGGACCATCTGGAGGTGCAGCAACTAGAGCACTTTCTGGCCCTCTTCGGGAAGGCAAGCCCTGGTGCATGCTGCCCTTTCCTATGCTTTCTAACTAAAATGACTTGCGTCCTTTTATATGGTTGATGCATTAAGTGTAGGAAATGGTTGAAACCGTTGCTGCACAAATATCCTTGCTGAAGTTGTTATCCTATCCTATGTAGTGGTCTAGGTTAAATGCTCGGTTATGATGATTGCAAAGAGACAGCGGTGATTTCCAAATCACTTGTGAGGATGTTTGTTGGTTAGTCACATGGGTGACTAACAAGTCAGCTTCTGAGAACTTGGTTAATAAAATCATGCTTAGATTTGATGGATATTTTGGTCTTCCATCCGATCGATTAAGGACCGATTCTTTGTCGGAAGCCTCGGTCGGAAGTTGAACGTACCTATTCATATAGTAGGCTCCGCCGGGTCGTGAGCCACGAAGCCAGATGATACATAGCTCGGCCGGCACTTGTCCGCTTAACTTCCTCATTGGTGTGGTAGGTTGGGTTTTGAATCGGGCGCAATTCCAGACGATGAGTGTTGCTTCGTATCGGAAACCCGGTGGCCCGAGATGAGGGGGTTGTCGACAGGCCCGCGATTCCGAATCGTTTCGATGGTGATTAGGGCTACTATTGAGAAGTAGACCTAGTTTATGATGGAGGGTATTCGCTAGCCGGTTAGTAATCGATTCGAATCGCCATCTCTCCCCGACGGTGAGAACCCGTCTGTCTCCGCGGCATCGTAGTTAATATCACAATCATGGTTACTTTATTCATGCTGCCGATGTTTAAAATATTGATCAAGTTACTTATGCTATTGTTTATATTACTGAGCATGTTTTAATCTTGACTATACAGACTTATGGTTATATATAATAAATAACCTTTTAACTTGGAAGAAACTGAATAGTATGTGTAGGCGCATTAATCTACTTTATTTTCGTATGCAAATAAAATGTGAGTCAGCCAGCTCCAGATAAAGCCTAGCATAATCCTTGGAGTCTTTTCCTTATTTTCTGGTTTTAGACGAGTAAGTCTTGCTGAGTACAATTGAGTACTTAGGGTTTTATTTCCAATGTTGCGGGTGACCAAGTTTCGCATGGTTCTAGCCAAATCGTGTTGTTGCCGTGGACGAAGAATAAAGCCAAGGGCAAGGCATACTCCATATTCCCCGCCTTATGTTTATTCTGAGGGTTGACTACTATTAATGGCACTACTATTTTCGTATTTGTTTCGAAAAACTATTGCTTCCGCACTTATGAACTTATTTTGTAATACTTCATCGCACTCGATAATTTATAATTCAAATTTGGTTTGAGACACTGCGCGGATTTGCACCTCTCCGAGCTCAACGGTCCTTGGTTATTCATTGATGAGTTTGAAATCACTCGAGATTTCCGAAATACCAGGTTTATATGGACTCAAGTGTAGATTGTGATTGCTTCGGTAATTGCGAATTATACTTGATTTCTTATAAATTGGTCGGCTCTATCACAATAGCGATCACACTAAGGCACTTCGAGCGGTGGTGCCTTTCCGATTCTCAAAAAGACGGGAAATGGTAATTGGGAGAAGGCCACCAAAAGCTATGAAAACACTAACCCGAACGTGGTGGAATACAAAGGCCTGGTTGGAGCTGTCACCCCCAGGCCTACCACAACTATCCGTGGGGTTGGGCGCAACCTCGGGTAACCGAAAGTCTAGACACCACGTCCACACTAACGATTACGACCCTAGCTTCACATAAAAACTAGAGCCTTCGGTCGAATGGAGATCCCATGCCAAAATGTAAACACTACACTTAACCGTGACAAGATAAACCACTAAGGCATAAACTAGATAACCATAAAGAATAATTCAGTAATCGGAGAAGATGAATATATGAAATACTTGAGTCTTACAAAGGAGCAATACAAGCATACCGAACCTCTGTGGACTCCTCCGAAACTTGAGCTTCTCTCCCTAACTCCCAACTAAGCTAATACTGAAATACTACATCTTGGAATATGGTGGTGTTGCTCCTTGGTGGTGTGTCAAATGTGGAGGAGCCCTCTATTTATAGGGGGAGAGAGAGGGATTATGCCATGGAATATTGCCCTCATTATACCCCTAAACCGACCTCCCCACCATCCTTAGCATTGATTATACCGCCAACAACCACCGTCATAAGTCTTGGGCTGTCGACATGGGCCTCTCAGAAAAAATTGGGCCGGTTTGGCCTCCACGCTGGCGCGGGCGCGCTCCCAGGTGCGGGTGCACCAAGTACTCAGCCAAATGGGCTGAAATTTGGTTATCATGTAGATCCCCTCGTTATCTTCGTGTGGCCGAGCGGATCACTAAAAAAAGGAGTCCTGATGAGTGAGTTATGGCCGTTTTAGTGAACCCTGCTCCTGCAGTCCAATATGGACTCGAAGTTGATTTGGGCCTTCTCTTCTTTGGGCTCATGTTGGGTGTTTGTGTCCATGTATGGGGGTCCATATTCCTACGTAAGTGGGTTTCTTGTGGGCCTATGTTGGATGTCTTCTTGTTGGGTGTTGGCATTTCTTAACGCAATCAAAGGAAATAGGTATAAAACCCATCCCCAATAAAAGCGTCGATGCGCCACGACATTCCCAAGTAAACCACCATGTCGGTGATCCGAAATGGAATCTGTCAACGGGATAGATCTTGCCATCCGAGATATTCATCCAAGCGCACGGATCTATCATTGTAGCATTTCACCCGAAGTATTCGGGGTATCGTTATTTATATTTTCCCAAAGGAAGACATGTGATTAATAAATTAGCATGGCATCTGAATAGAGGAACATGTGTTTGCTTAGACCAAAATGTTCATAACAGGGGTAAGCAATAACGGTTCATGGATAGTGTGACACACACTTAAGAATCCACCAAAGAAAAGGATAAAGAAAATAGATAAAGAATAAATGAATAAATGAATAACCTAATGGAGTAGTTCTAATGTATCTAGTCATGGCCATACAAATGAATAGTTAGGATCATATGCAAACCGATTTAATCATGGTTAGGTCTAGGATAACGGGAGACTCCCCGGATACCATACGGCCCGATAGGAAGCATTTACGAACTCCTACGTAACATACGAACGTGGGGGGATTTCAAGGGGGCGGTCAAGGCTTGTCACGACCAAGCCGCCTACCCCCCTCAACCGTGGCATGCCCTCATATCCGCAGGTGTCGTAATACCCGCACCATGCCCGCATATTAGAAACACTACTCTTGTCCCCCCCAGATCCCCACTCGCCGAATGGACGGACTAGAACAAGAGCAAACCCGAAGGAACAACGAACCGATATCCCACCTCTAATCAAGTTAGGCATATGATGGTCGATGAAGAAATGTGATGAACATGTCGAGATTATGATATGTAAACTATATGCTAGTTCATATACCAACACAAGAACATGAACAAAACTATACTCTAGTTCATAAGTTAGGCCAAGAACATAGATATAAGACTTGCAAATAGAAGAATGCTCCATAGAGTAGATGTATTACCAAAGCACTTTCTTCTAGGAGACAAGCCCTCCTTGTAGCTCTTCTACTCCAAGTGTTAACTAAGAAAGAATAAAGAAGAAGAAAGAAGAAGGAAGAAGTAGAAGAAGAGAGAGAGGTAGAGGTGGTAGAGAGAGAGATTACTAGTTTGCTGGACTCCAAGTGGTGTGTGTTGAGAGAGGGAGAGAGGGGACCTACTTATACACTTGGAGGAGGGGCCTAAATGCTAAAATACACCAAAACCGACCTAGGAAACCTTCCTTCTGTGCGCAAACCGACCAACGCAGGGCGGGAAACCCCGTTTGGAAAGTGCACGAACCGCCTCCCCGAGGCTGGGCCGAAACCGCCTCGGGAGGGTGCGGCGCGCATCTGTGGTGCGCCACAAGCACTCCCCTCGGCCTGGCCCGTCTCGGTGGGGTGTCGTCTTTTCGCCCCTCGAAAAGTTGTGGGCGGGCTGTGCTCGGCCCAGTTTTGATGTTTTGGGTCGATTTGCTCTTGGGCTTGGATTTTGTAATAATGCGCTATCCCGAAGGCGTGCTTTGGTCGATTTTTCACTTGCTTTTATAAATCAAGCAAAATAAAATACAAAATACTACAAGTGGAATTTATTAGTGGTAAATGCATATGAGTATAAAAAGGTTTAATTTTACTCCCTTTATGGTGGTAAGTTGACGGGAAAAAATATGTCGTTGGTTACCGTCAACATTGGGCTTGGGCAACTTTTCCATCGAGAGGTTGGCCCAGGTAATATCGAATGGTTGGGCCTTCTTTATCTTGTTTTCCTTAGGCCAAATAGGACACGATTTTTTTTTTATCTTTTCTCTTTTCTTTTGGCCCAACTTTAGGTGTATTTCTATAATAGCCCTGCAAAACAAGAGAAACACCTAAACTTATGGAAATGGTTATATCAAACCCCTATCTACTTGGTTTTGGTGAATTATATACTAATGTTGACGGTATAAAATAAGCGGTTGAGCAATCACAACAATGGGTGAAGAAGCATCTTCTGCAGCAAACTTCTTCTCAAGGGCTTCTTTCAGATGACACCAAAAATCGACTACAGGGACATCGCCAAGATGGAGTCAAGGACGACTCCAATTCAAGAAGGGGAGGATGATGAGGACATCGCCATGCTAGACACGCCTACGCCATGGTCTTCCCCAAGTTGCAACTCATCTCCAACTCGCCTGCCATGTCACCCTCGGATTCAGCGGAACCGCCGTCATTGTTTTGACCATAACTTCTTCATACGACATCGAAAACAGGGCAATCTTGGACTCGTTGGAAAGGGGACGACGACGCCGTCGTTTTGGATCTGGTCCCAGCTCCAGATGGCTCATTGATCATTCTATGTGACCATGGCAAGGTGCTGCATCACCTGTTTTGGGCCAACTTGGCCATGTATCAAGTCGGGTCTTAAGCCCAAGTTGTGGGCGCCTCCGTGCTGGTCGCCCCAACCCTAGCATCCTCCCTCGCGTTATAAACTGAGTAGCCACCGCCCGTTTAGACTCGGGTTTTGTTTAGTTCAAGTTTTTCAGCGAGAAACTTCGATTGATTCATTGTAACTGTGAAGACAATTCCTTTTACGGTGATCCGGGGTCCCCATTCTTTCGTCACCATTGTGTCGATTAGTCCTTTTGTGATCCAAACTCGAACCACATCATACAATTAAACTTCATTCATATTTGCAATTATTAGATTGTGTGTTTACCTTCTTGTTTGTGTTCTTCGATTAAACTGCGGGAAAGCCTTCTTGGTGAGGTCATTCAAGTCGTGGTTGGTTGATAACCATCGGAGCTGTGGTGTAGCAGTTGCGTGTTTCGAATCATGTTGATTTGAAGCCGGATCGTCAATGTCGAGACCTCCACCAATCGAACTTATCCAGTTACCTCACGGAAGATCGGGCCAGTCCTCATCACCTTAGGCCAAATAGGAGATGAATATTTCCTTTTTCTTTTCTCTTTTATTTTTGGCCCAACTTTAGGTGTATTTCTATAATAGCACTGCAAAACAAGAGAAACACCAAAACTTATGGAAATGGTTATCTCAAAACCGCTATCTACTTGGTTTTTGGTGAATTATATACTAATGTTGACGGTAAAAAAATAAGCAGTTGAGCACCGTCAACAATGGGTGAAGAAGCATCTTCTGCAGCAACTTCTTCTCAAGGGTTTCAGATGACACAAAAAATCGACTACAGGATATGCTATCTTTTTGGAGAATGATATAGCTGATTTAGTGGAACATGTCGACCCAGTCAGAGAAATATTCTTATCTATCATGCAAAATCTCCCTTCTGAGCCGACTGATGTATTATCTCTTGCATCTAACATTGATGATCATGCTCCCAAGGTGAGAAAAGCTCAGAAGAATTTGAACGCAAGAGCTACTTTGCTAACTCAAAAGGATCAAATTAAACAGCAAGCCATAGAATTAAATTCTTCAATCAAGGAGTTGGAATCTACTGTGGCAACACTCCAACTTGAACTTAATGATTTGAAAGCCAAGAAAGACGAACTAGAGGAAGTTCTTGAAGTGGTAAATCTGAAGATCTAGGCTCATGAATCAAAGCTGACCAGTCTCCCGTCCCTGATCAAGTCAAAACGTCAGGAGATAACCTCAAAGATCAAAGAGGGCAAATCAATCAAGAGCAATCTTCAGAATATCCTAGGATCAGCAGAGGATGATAATCAACAGATAGTCAAGGTGGACTCCATCAGACTCAATGCCATCAAGGAAGTCCTTGATTTTGTGATGTCTTTTCTGTAATGTCCTTGCTACAATTGTTAATAGTTATACTTAGTTACTGTTCAAAACATTACTCCTGCAATATTAACAACCCTGACACCTTCAATGTTATACTGCTTTTATTGTTCACTTTGCCCTTTGCCGATTTCGTCCCTTAGCTGATTCAATAACGGCTGTCTATCGTTTTACCGATCTTTCATTTTAGCCGATTCAGAAACGCTATTATCGTTTCACTGATTTTCTCATTTAGCCGATTAGCAATGGCTTCTCGAGAAAGGAACCATCCTTTGGTTTTGTCTCACTCTGGCCCTTTCGAGTGCACCATTCAGCTTCCTCAATTAATGCAGACGACCTTCACATCTTTCAAGATATCTACTCAATAAAAAACACCCAAAGGTCACACAGTTCGCCACATTGCCAATTGCTTTTGCCCTTCTTCTTAACTCTGCTCTCCGATCTTTCCAAGAGCCCAAGAAAAACCCTCTTCCATGGCGGGCAGTAACGACAATGGCAAGCATCTGATGGAGGAGTTTAGAGGACGTTGTTCGCCGAATCGCCAGCGTCTTCACGACCTTGGGTAGGATCAACAAATAATTTCCCATCTCATTAGATTGCACTGTTCATATCTTTGATTCTCAATCTATTTGTTTGACAGCTTCATCCACTATGGAAGCAATCGGTCTTTAATCCAATTGACTATGCTGTTGGCGGCAGCGCCGCCTCTGTAACAGAGCTGACCAATTTATAAGAAATCAAGTATAATGGCGACTACCGAAGTAATCACACACTTACACTTGAGTCCATATAAACCCGGTATTCCGGAAATCTCAAGGATTTCAAACTTTCATCAACATACAACCAGGGATTTTCGAAGTTCAGTGATTACATTCCACAAGTTACAACACTTTTCGAATTCACATACATTGGAGTTTAAATAGTAGTTATTACAATACCAAATTAAATAGTAGCGGAAGCAAATAGTTTTAAAATACCAAAAAGTACCATTATAGCTCAAATAATAGTGCCATTAAAAGTCAACCCGAGTACTCTTCATCAGCATGAAAACAAACAAGCCTTGCAAGAACCATGGGACACTTGGTCACCGCAACAATGGAAATAAAACCTTGAGTACTAGAATGTACTCAGCTAGACTTACCCATCTTAAACCAAAAATAAAAGTGACTCCAAGGATTATGCTGGCTTTTTAGTGGATCTGGCTGACTCACATTTTTGTATAAAATAAGAGTAGAGATTAGTTCATTAAGCCTATCTATTCCAGATTTAGCCAAGTTAAATTACTACTCTTGATTAACAATATTATTAAGCCATGCTTGATTATTAACAACAATTAATCTCTAATTATCACAATATTAAGACATGCTCAAATATTAGCAACAATAATAATTATTATCCGATCGACATTTTAATCATTTATTGCAACAACATAAATAACCATCAATTACCATCATCAATGTTAAGACTACAGTGCTGCGGTGACAGACGGGTTCTCACCGTTGTCAGAAGAGATGGCGACTCGAATCGATTACTACCCAACTGGGGACAAATACCATATCACAAACCCGGCATACTGGATTAGAGCAGCCATAGGTCACCTTTGGAACTATTCAGGGGTATGTATCGCGGCGCGTGGCGGCAACCTCCTCATCGGGGCCCAACCAAGTTGCGGGGTAGCTCAACCTTGCTCCCGCACGGATTGGAATGCCGGTAGCTCAGGTCATGTTGCCCACGGTCAAACACTTGTGGGCCTGCACATCCTTCCTTCCTCCATGAGGAGCGTTAAATGGTCCCGTGCCGCCCGACCCAGTTTTACTCGGCCGTGGTTCAAACGACCGGTGGAACCTACTAAGTGATAGGTGCTTTCAACTTCCGGCGGCCTTCCGACAAAGACGCAGTCCTTAATCGACACGGGAGGAGGACCACAAATTCCGCCCGCCTAGTTATCATATTTTATCCCATTGGTTATATCTCAGCTGCCAACTAGTCACCTCGTGACTAAACATCATCAACACCAAAATAAGTGATCGGATATCACTTGTCTACTGCAAACATCATATCTGAGCATAAATAAAACTAGACTTAACAAAAGGATAGGGTAACAAGGTTAACAAGGATATATGTGCAGCAACGTTTTTCAACCAACTTCTATACTTAATGCATTAAACATATAAAGATACGCCGGTCAAATTAATTCCAAAAGCATAGGAAGTTCAACATGCACCGGGGCTTGCCTTTCAGAAATGAGGTCATAAGGTGCTCCCGGCACTCATGCAGTTCGACGATTGACTTGTCTCCCCTTTGGGTTCTTCGGGCTGCACTCCAAGATGGTGAAGCTCCGCTTCTCGTTCCATGATCTCTGCCTAAACTAGATCCTCCGATCCCCGACATGGTGCATATGCGAGAGTGGATGCGATGAATGCACGATCAACGAAGGATATATGTGTGCATAATGATGAATGATCATAATAAGTGCATATCTCTTCCGCGGTAGAGAAGCTAATTACTACACAAAACCAACTATATAATTCATCATCATCACATACACATATATATAAAGCATTCTATTCGAACCATCACGTAACACCACGGAAAAAGCACACAACTTGAGTTACGCAACTCCAATTTCAACAAACAAACATTCTTTTGGAAAGCTTAAGAAATTATCTACAACTTTATTAAACTCACTTTACCACATTCTAACATCTAATGCATGTAAAAAGAGCAAGGTAGCATTTCTGTTTTCAGGGTAACAAGCACACATGCATCACTTATAACTTTCAAAACATACATGCACACACTACCAAATTTGAACAGCAAGTAAATGATATGATTATGTATCACAAAACCTACTGATCAGTATAAAAAAGACAAACTAATTTACATGAAATGATAGATGCAATATAAAAACATTATATAGAGATGCATAAAAGGATTTATTAGGCAATTTAAATGGTCACTCAATGTAGAAAAGCATGGAACCATCAAACTAACTTTACCAACAGTTTCTAGGCATGAAAAGAACAGAAAGTTACATTTTCTTTTTATTTTTACCATATGGTCATCATGCACTTATTAATCATTTTTCATTCAACACAAAAGGGACTGTACATACGAACATCTCAGAAAATTCTATAAAAATTACAGAAGCATTTTACTGACATCACAATACCTCCATAAACATTTCACAGCAAACACATGCATATATCATTCTCCACATAAATGACAAGCTAGCTCAAAATATAGGCATGAAAATACTTTGTCCTATGAAATGTGTGAAACAACAGATTTCTAAGTATGAACAGATGCATAACAGTACCATAAGTACTCACAAAAATTACCATGACCAAAAAGCATCACCTTTATTTTCTTATGATTTTCCTAAAAAGCAAGCTAAATGGCACATAAATCAAAACTCATACTTTTACAATAGAACATAGCATTAACAATATTTTTCCCTTGATGTACATCAAAAACATGAACATTTTATACAGGAAGCGTATTTTTATCTTGCACCATTTTCGAGATATGCATTTATCTATTTACATGGCATTTATTGCAATAAATAGAGGCATATATAAAACGTACCAGAAAATGCAGTTTCATATTTTTTTATGATAGATCTAATATTAAGAAACAAAACAAAATTTCTTTCATCAAAATCTGAGCTAAGATGAGCTCTACACAAATTTTACAAGACCTGCATGGAAACCCGGAAAAAGAAAAACAAAAAGAAAATCCGGCCGACACGTGGCCCCGCGTGTCATACTCAAAGAGCAGAGCACGGGCGGCGGGTGCGGGGATCTTCGCTGGTGATGAAGAATCCGGGCAAACCAAGCACATGCATGGCTTCCTCTCGTCGATATCTATCGATTGGTGCAAGCAAAACGACCTAACTCAAACCCTAGCTACGGCTCGAGTGCCACCTAATGCGGGATTCCAACACAACCTAACGAAGATCACCGACCGCACGGTCATCAAGACTACCCCACCACCGCCACGATTGCCACACTATGCGCTGAGCCCCACTCCCCTTCCTTCTCCCACACACTTCAACCCCAGTCAGCGCTGGTCAAAGCGTCTCATGCAAGCCTCACCCCAGCCATTATAAAGAAGTACCCCTCCCGCTTTCTTCGACACCCTACTCCAACCATCCCATTGCTAGCCTTCCACCCTTCTCCTTAGTGACCGCACATTCTTACCATCCACCCGCAAACACCCTGCCACTAAGCCCACTGAAATGGCCACCCTTGGGTTGGTAGCTACTACATCCACATCAAGGGATTTCCAAAACTCATTTACACCATCATGCAAAGTCCGGGCATCCGAGAATGCCTGTAGTATGGAGGCTATGAGTATGAAGAACTTGGCACTGAGTCTTTGTGAAGTCACCGTCTACATTGCCAAGAGTGAAGACTACCCCAACATCATCGAAGAATGGAGTACAACCACAACTGGTTTCCACTTCCCCAACACCTACCAAATCGTCACCCGCAAAGCCCTACGATGCCTCTACCAGATGTATGAAGAGCCTATCACCCGCACACCCATGAAATTCTTCCTGCCCGAAGAGAAGAACCGCGCAGCCTAGATCGCCCACCTCGAAGCCTTGCAAGGTCAAGAAGGTGACCCTACTGTAAAGCACCTAACGACCTACCTACTGGCCTCGACAAGCAAGACGACCGACAAGCCGCCGCCTTTAAGGGACCACATCCGTTGAGCTGAACAAGTGGAGCTCTATGCCTGGAAGCTCCAAGTGGAGTACGAGCGGCACAGGAATGAGCCGCCTCTGCAGAAAAAGCCGCAAGGCTACCGTTGCCGAAGCCCTGAAGACCCTCGGAGATCAACACGCCCAAGAGCTAAAGGACGCCTACCTCGTCACCAGGCCTAGGCGTAGGATGTTAAGCCATGCATGGGACCGAGCCCATGATCTTGGAAGGGACCCCTCTCTACCTTTTAGTGAGAAGAAGGATGGGCCCCACCGTGCCACCAACACCATCATCATCACCAGCAAGAGCCTTCATCTATGAGCCACTCCTTCCCCTCAGCTAGCAGCCACCAAGAGAAGAAGACCCCCGCTCCGTATCAGTTGATGGACCTGCAGAGCCCCGGAATGAAGCCGCATCATCCGAAGTAGAAAACTAGTGCTCCCGAGGGAGATGTATCCATAGCGTAGCACCGCCCTTCCACTCCATTTTTGTAACCCTCCTGTGGTAATCAGAAATCCATGTGTTTGGCTCGTCACCCCAAAGCATACCCAATCACGAAGAGTTAAATAGGGCGTAGAAACAAAATCTGCATACTAGAAAGATATGATAAATATTTTAAGCGGGGTAGATCTAGATCCATAACAAGAAAAGTTGGGTGAGAAGAGCCAGTGGTCAAAAATATCCCGCACCACGTAAAAGATCTCGCCGGCATGAACCGACCTCACCGGCCTATAAATTGGCCGATGAGAGCTTCATTGAGGCAACCAGCTACGCAGCGAGCTAGACCTGGTTTGGGAACACCTAGTCTCCACCTTCCCTCCTCCTCTCGCACTCTGGAGCCATTTTCCCAAATCGGATGACGCGTGCGCCATGGGAGCCAAGCCCAAGGCTTCCCTACGTGGCACATTGGAGTCCGATTGGAGTAGTGGACGAGCCTCCTGGACATCCTCTCCCTCTCCCCACCGCTATTGGCCTCCCCCCCCCCTCCGTACACAACTCGCCGCCAAGTCCCCGTCGCCGCCAAGCGTTACGGCAAGGCACAACGAGGAAGGGTACCCCCTTGACACCCGCAGCTAGTGCACCGTGGTCACGCTGTGCACACCCTAGTGCACTAAAATAGCTTGTTTGGGGAGGCAGTATGCCTCATCGCCGCCACGGCTAATCTGGCGAGCGCCACATGCGCTCCAAGCCGTTGCCGTCAGTGAGAACTCCCTCAACCGATGCGGGATCACACCACAAGTCTCGACTAGCGTATAATATCGAGCCCCGAACACCAACGTCGCCGGCGTGGGAAGCTCCGGTGAGTTCCCCGCTGTTGCTCTGCTCCGCGGCCGCACCATCGCCCGTCGTCCCAATGCCGTTTTCCACCCACCCCCACACCCTCCCTGTCAGACAGGCCCGGCACCAGACGCTGTCATCGGTTGCCGAACGGAAGAGCCAAGGAGGCCCACATGGTAGTAGAAGCGGGACACCGACAAATGGGCCCCATGTGTGATGGACACGACACATGCACACAGCGCTCAAGAGGAGAATTACCAAGGCCACCCGAGAGGTGTACACAAACGGGTGAAAATCCATTTTCCTGATATAGAAAAATTCCAAGAAAAATTTGTAAATACACTAGGTACACTCATGATCCTAACCATGCATTTACATCCCATATTTATTATCCCAATTTGCAGAATTAATTCCAAAGATTTGATTCCACATTCCATTTCCATATTGAATCTTTGAAAATTCATATCTTTTCCATCCTTACTCCAAATTAGTCCATTCCACCTCTAAAATTCTTCTAAAATCATGCTCTACAGTTTCATATCATTGTTTTATTATTTGGTGCCCATTTAAATTCTAGTTCACATTGTGCCTTATATTTATATTTTAAGTCACGCCGTAGATAACGTTAGCCCTAGTTATCCCATTTTCGCTAACCCTCATCTTGCACCGTATATTCGTGTTTGCATGTACACCGTCACATACATGGATACTTGAATGTACACACAAGTAGATAGTCCACATGCTAGGTATACATGATTGGTGTGTGTGTCTATATATATATATATATATATATACACACTTTTTAGGAGGCTGCACTCTAAATAATATTTATAGCTACGGCGGAGCGCCGCCCAGCTCCGCCATCCGGTGCCCGGCAGCCTGCACACGTAAATAGGCCTTCCGCGAGAGAAAGATTTACTACTAGGAACGGCGGCCAGTGTCCAGCTTACCGCTCTCGTAAAATCTTCCTTCCGCGAGAGGCAAGTATTACTCCCAAGAGTAATCGCCGGTGCCCTTATAATCTTGGCGCGGCAGCATTCCCCGGCTTCAACGACGCAGTGGTGCTGCGTGCACCCCCAACAGCCGCCGGTACTTGCCGCGACGTGCCTCCATCCCTACCGACGCCGGCGCGCTTCCAGTGAACCCAAACAGCAGCAACCGGCGTCCGTAGTCGTCACGGTGGCTGCAGAGGCGGCGGCGGCGCTCCCATGCATCCTAGCCGGGTCCTGACGGGAGGCAGGTGGCGGCCGGCACCCCCTTCACAGCGTATTCATCTGGGGGCCGGTTCGTGCTACTCTCCATGACCGGCACCATGCTGCCTCCGCCCGCACCGCCCGAGTTGTCTTCATCGACGTGCTGGTATCCGCCGGACAGGGCCAGATCCTCGGCGTCTTCGACGTGGGTCCGCTCGGAGCTGCGGGCCCGTCACCAACTTCGCCGCGACATGAGCCACGCCTCCCGGCCGTTCGCCGATGCCGGCCCTGAGCTCGACGTCAAGCACGACCCCTCCACCGCGACCTCGGCTGGCAGGCAAGATGTGCAGCAGCGTCCACAGCTGCCAATCCCGACGACGGCGTCTTGCAGCTTTTCCCGTGTTGCTCATGGAGGTCGCGATCTTCCGCACCTCTCCGCTGGTGGATGCAGTGTATCCTTGTATGTAGGATCAGCTGGATCGGGCTCGTGGATCAATTTCTGGATCAACAGTGCCCCGTGCGGCGATTCAAGGTGGCGGTGGCGCTCACGTTCAGCAACACCAGCCAGTGCAAGAGATGCAGCGTCAAGGTGTGCCTGAAGCACCACCCGTGGACTACAGCTGCGCCGCCCGGCGACGACGGCAGCGGCGGCGGAGCCAAGAGGACTGCCGGTACTACTGGGGTGTTGTCACGACGTGCAGAAGATGAAGCAAGGTTGTTGCCGGCCGGCGCTCGGTGTCCTCCAGGAGCTTCAAGATCTGATGAGGCTTCGACTTCCAGGGAGGTGATTGTTGTGGCAAGCAGGATCAACGGCGTCCTGGTTCTCTGGTGGCCAACGGATAAGCATCTTCTATCTTTTTCTTTTTTTTCGAATAGCTCTCTCATCCTTGATCTCAAATGCATCGACTCTCTCTCTCAAGGAACTACTGCCACTGATGTGCTTGTTTTCAGGAAGTTTCTTTTTAGGCAATTCTTCTACGGTACTCCCAAATGACCATGGACCGTCCCATTTAATCCGATCAAACGGTCGCGGTCATCTATTACCTCCTAGGAGGTAATAGTATTTATTGAATTTTTATTTTATCAAATAGGATAAATAAGGATAGTTTTAAATAAAAAAACCTTATTAGTAGATTTTGTTGATGCATGCGTAATCTTTAAGTGATATGGTTAATCTTTTTATTTTATATTTTTGTAATCGATATATTCTCATTACCTTTTAGTTTTTTACGTGACTTGATTAGCGTGTCAGGCGGTCGTGCATGTGGTTGGGCATTTACGTGACTTAATTTTGTGCATATACCGTGGTGTCATGCACTCGTTAGCTGGTGTGTAGATGCTAACAAAAAAAGAAAACGTGTACCTGGTGTGTGTCTTTGCAAGTTAGCGTAAGTGTGTGTGGGGTTAGGTGTACAGGTGGTCAGAAAAAAAAAAGTCATGTTTAAAATGTAAAATGAAATTGTTGAAGAACATACTAGTTGAAACATCATTTCTCTTTTTATTTGTTTGTTATCTGAACACAAAATACAAATTTTATGTTTTTTGAGTGAAATACAAATTTTATGTTTGTTGAAGAACAAAATTGTAATCGCAGGTGTTCCCTCTCCAACGATCTAGATCTGCATGCGGGATAAAATCCCGTGAACAGGGGGGACACGCGGGGGTTTTATTTTTTGTTTTTATTACATTTATTAATTCATTTAGTGCGACTTTGGAAGGTAAAGGATGCCCCGCGCGAGGAGATTTGTTGAATCTGCATGCATGCGAGATTTCCTCCCGTCAACAGGGATGCGGGGGTTTCATTTTTATTTTCTTAAATATATCAATTTATTTAGTAATTCATTATATTATAAATAATCAACGGTCCAGATCGATTTGAGATATTACCTCCTAATAGGTAAAATGAGTTCCTGAGCATTGCCCCCTAAGTATCTCATTGATTTGTAGACAAATGTGATGGATCTCACCTCTTGTTCATGATCTGTGTGGCTACTGGTTTCTTGGATTCAAGTTTATTTACAGCAGATGATTTTGATTGAGTTCTTATACAAATCGATGAACCATGCCTACGGAGGAGAAAAAGAAACTTACTGCCAGTCCAGATATACGGAGGAGAACAAGAATCTTACTACGGTCTAAACAATTAATCTTACTACCAATAATTCATAAAAATATCCTGCAAGTTACGTAACTTTTACTACTACTAGTACGAGAATGCACAGAAATCTTTAACAAAATGCAGAGACTAATTCCTCAAGTTACTACTTGATTCTTGGTCAATTACCTAATAAATAATATTAAATGGTGGTAAATTACTTAATAAATAATCTTAACAAATGGTCATATACTTTTCAGAATTTTGAAAAGGAATTAATCACGGTTAAGAGAGAGAGAAAAAAGAATCTTACTACCAAGTTATTAGTAATACTTTATTTCAAAATCATAAATAGGGGTTAATAGTAATACTTCATTTCAAAATCACGGTTAAGAGAGAGAGAAAAGAAACTTTTACTACTACTACTACCAAGTCGCCGGTGTTAATAGTAATACTTTATTTCAAAAAGTTATTACTTCAAATATACTACACCTATGTAGAGAACCCCCCCATTAAGGAGTTACTTTCGACATTTAAGGCATCTTGCCACCTCGCCTGCCCTCGCTAAGACCATGACATCTAGTGGCGAGCCCCACCGTTTGAACTAACTAAAAAAAAATGTTATAACTCACAAACCAGAAAACCAAATTAAATTTTTGATTACACCATAGAATTCCTTTTAATAAATCCTTCAAAACAAGATCTCATATGGACATATTTTGATAAAATTACAGGTGGCCCCTACTGATGGTAGTTGGTATAGAGTAAAGTAAAAAAAAAGAATGAAAAAAGGGGAAAAAAAGAAAGAAAAAATAGGAGGGTGATAGTAATATTCTAACTCATAGATTTCTTTTTTTCATACCCGCGGCAACGCACGGGAATCCACCTAGTTAGAAAGAACCTTACTACCAAGTTGCTGGTACATGAAAGTAAAAGCTACTACCAAATGGTTCAAAAAATGGAAAAATGACGGTTGTGGAAAAAATGGAAAAAAGTACTACATGAAAGTAAAAGTATTACCAAATGTTCTGCATACCCACGGGATAATCACGGTTCCAATGGTTCAAAATGGAAAAATCATTAATTTCCCTTAATTATAGGCATTTAGGTGGTTGTGGGAGGAGAACTTTTTATGGTTGTGGAAGAACTTTTACGGTTGTGAGATAGCTTTTACGGTTTGCGGACGAGAACTTTTTACGGTTGTGGGAAAACTTTTACGGTTTGTGGGATAACTTTTACAGTTGCGTGACGAGAACTTTTACGGTTTGTGGGAGAACTTTTACGGGTGTGGGAGAACTTTTACGGTTGCGAGAGGACTTCTGCTGTTGCGTGGAGAACTTTTACGGTTGCGGGAGAACATTTACGGTTGCGGGAGGTTCGCCGGAGCTGGTGCTCAACCCGCCAGCACTCTAAATACTATTTAGAGCCTACAAGCACCAAATAGCACAGTCCTATATATATATATATATATATATATATATATATATATATAATTAATTAATGTAAAATGCGTGTATTAAGATATACGGATACATATGTATCCCTCATCAAATATACCTACGCATGGCTAACCCCCTCGCTAACCTAGCACGTACACTGCGGTATGCGTGTACTCCCCGACACATACCCTAGTATACATGTCCGCACCTAGTCACCTGATATAGTAATATATCCCTACATACATAAGACATTGCTTGATACCCGGGTATATGCTTATGTGTGGCTAACCCTAGATTAGATCTCTCACCTTGCTAACCTAGGGCACATACATATGCATGTGCATGTGTGTCGCTAACCCCACCCGTAGGAACCACCCTGTTGGATGGGTTCTCTTCATCCGACTCTTGGTTACACAATAATGATAGGAATAGATAGTAACCCCATCGGACCATAACGCGTAGGAACGTTGTTCACTTTGATTATCTTGCTTATGATACATGATTGTTTGCTATCGACTTTTATGGGCGCTGGAGATCACACGACCACCCGACGGACCCAGAGCACCGCTACAACAAGACACAAGAGTAAGGAGCACAAGATCAAGATCCTTGGATGTACTCATCAGCAAATAGAGGCAAGTCAAAACATCCACCTTCCCCTTAATATTAACCTAATCATAATATAATGACTAGTAGTAATATCACAATTCAGCTGCAATTACATTAATTTGTGCGGCCACACAATTTAATGGTATTGCGGTGACTTGTGAAGGTTAAGTAATATTTAAGAGTAATGAAACATGAATTAAGAACTAGACTTAATCAACAAAAGAGGTGAGTGGTGGTAGTCCGGTTAAGCCTAAGTACCACAATCAAGAATCGCCGTGAGAGGTTCCTCGCAGAGATACTTGCCTCGTAAGGACCGGTTCGTTCGTTGTCTCACCTAGTGAGATGTTACGTGATAGCCACATGTCCGTATGGGCAGACCGGATCTCACACCCGTTGGATTGAAGTATAATTTCATACCTAGGAGGCCGGTTTAAGTAAGCGTTCCGTTAGGAGCCGACATGGGGAGAGTGGCCCCATGGTCCGGTTGGCGTGGATGCTATGTGATCTTCCACATAAAGTTTTGGTTTTGCTAGCTTATGTGCAATGATTAATGATTATGATTTTGATTGTTGGGCTATATTGGTTGGGTAATGTATTACTCATAAATCTCTAGGGTGATTTGGTGTTGATGATGGATAGCGTCAACTTTTTAAGGATAAATAAGTATAATAAACGGTTCAAAAAGGAACAAGAATACTAGAAGATAGGGTTTATAGTAACAATTTTCACGAGTTGTATGAATTTCTATTCTCTACGAGGATTAAACCAGAAAAATACCAAAAGGGATCTGCATACAAATAAATATTGTGAAGTACGATGGCTAGTCTACATGAGAAGCACTATGCGAGAAAAAGCCTATTAGTGACACCTAAAAAACGCATCACAAATATGAGATTTGCGACGTGCACAGTCAAAACGAGTCACTCATAGGTTTCTCTTAGGCAAAAATACGAAGAGGAGCGATGCGTCGCATGAAAGCGTCACCTTCGTGCTTGGTATTTGACACGATGACGGCGTGTATCTTTGGGCCGACGCGTCACATGAGAAGCTACCCGGACCCAAAATTTTTATGAAACCTAGTTAGCAGATTAAGTCTCGCATCCGTGCCCGTCCACCAGACGCCCGAAGCGGCGAAGCCTGTGACTCCCGGCTCCCAGCTCTCTGTCTCCCTTCTCGGTTCCTCTCCTCTCCCGATATGGACCCTCCGTCCCTCCCTTCCCATTCCTCTTTTATGATCTCGCAAGTAGTGGGGAGCAATGGAGGCCCCGCATCTGGTGACAACGCAGCAGCTGCTCCCATGCCCTCCAGTGGTGGCGGTGCTAGGGTTCGACATCCGTTGCGGCAGTGCTAGGGTTTGGCATCCGTTGCGGCAGGGTTGCAACACAGTTAGCGACTGGGGCTAGGGTGGCTGGATCCATGGCCGCTGGTGCAACATCAACGGGATCCATGGAGGCTCATGTTGGGTCGTTAGGATCCATGGCTGTTCCTCCAATGGCGGCTGAATCTGTCACTACCTAGGTACCCCCAAACCCTAACACTTCTCCCGTTTTGTCTTCCTTCTATGACTTGGAACCTCTATGGATCTGGGATTGGTCTCAAAATCTAGCATCCATCGAAGCCCGATGGTCTTAAAATCCAAAGATCCATCAACCGGGATGGCACGGCGTTATCTCCTTTTGCCTCTGGTCCTCCCATTCGTCCCAATCGCCTCCATCCCTCCAAGATCCGATTGCTTGTTTTTTGATCCATCGGTTCCCCTCCCGCATTCACATGCTTCCTTTGCTCCCCTTGTAGATCCAAGAAAGTTGGCCATGAACATGCTGATCGTCTAGGGCGAGGTCCAAAGATGGTGGCTCGGGAGATTTTAGGCAAGGTGGCGGCAAGAGAGTTCAAAGCAAGTTTTCCCCAATGGGCCGATGCGGGCCGACGCCGCCGCCGACGCCGCTAGGTTTCGGGCGCCGCCGCCGCAGCCGCCGGGGACGGGATCCGCCGCCGTGGGCCAGTCCCACACCGCCCGCCCATGGTCTCCGCTCCGGGCGGCGGGATCCACGCCGCCGCCGCTGGTGCAGGTGCCGCCAGGGGGCAGCCGCCGCGCCTTGTGCCGCCGTCGGCAGCTCGTGCCGCCCCGACACCAACGCCGTAAGGGCCTAGTGCCTGCCGCCGCCGCTTTTGTGCCGCCGTCAGGTGCCCGGTGCCGCCGGACACCAACGCCGTGGCGGGCCTAGTGCCCGGACGCCGCCGCCCTGCGTGCTTGCCTAGTACCAGGACGGCGGCTCCACGAGGGGCCGCTCCTCCTCGGGGGGGAGGCCGCCACCGCAGGGGAGATGGAGGGGACGGAGGTGAAAGGGAGAAGGAGGGAGGAGCGTCGGGCCGAGGCCGAGGGAGAAGTTAGCTACGGCCGAGGGAGGAAGAGATGAAAGTGAGCGAAACCTAAGGCATGTATATATATAAACCCGAAATGAGTTGGACATGGGCTTTTGGGCTTGGCCACCGACAACCATGGCGGGTTTTTTTTAAAAAAACTGCCACGGTTAATGACTATTAACCGTGGGCGGATATTTTAAAAAACCGCCACGGTAAATCTATTAACCGTGGCGGTTTTCTGCTCGGGGATGGCTCGGCCGGCGACGATTAACCGTGGCATTTTTTAAAAACAACCACGGTAAATAAAAACGAAGTGCCTTGCAAAATAAATTTTGTAGTAGTGTAAAGTATTTTCTATGTTCTTCCCACTTTATTAGCATGATCCTGAGCCATAGATATATGTTTGTTGTGTTATGATGTTATCAGTGAAGTATAGAACTGGAGATCTTCTTGAGTTAACTAATCTGATATCTAATCAGTGTGAAAGAAAATTTTGATTTTATTTATGAAGTTTTGACATATCTGAATGTGATGCACTATGTTTTTCTGCACAGAGGCGAAAGTTTGTACAGCCTAGTGGAGTTTAGAGAAGAGGTTGATCTATGTGCTGCTTAGGTATCTAAGCAAGGCTGCAGCTCCTGGAGTAGATGCTTGTAGGTGTATCTGAAGTTTGTAAAGAACTTGATGGTTGAAATGCTTTCTAAATGTATCTGAAATCTGTATTGAATTCAATTGATGAAATGGATGAAATATGTGTAATGTAGGACTAGGGTAGAGATTTTTTTTTTTTTTTGCAAATTGCTATCGCTGACGCCGTCTTGGCAAGATGCGCCGCTGTATGAACCATTATCGAGACGCAGCGTCTTGGCTATACGCATCGCTCATAACCTTTATCAGTGACGCCTTCGGCTGTACGCTGCGTCAGCGATAACCTTTATCGCTGGCGCTGCGTTTTGGCTATACGCGTCACCGATAACCTTTATCGCTGACGCGTTTTGGCTATACGCGTCATTGATAACCATTATCGCGATGACGCGTAAAGACGTATCACTAATTTTGTACCATCGGTGATGCAAAATTAGTGACGCGCATTTTCCACGTCACTAATTACCGCCTCTAAAGCGTCACCAATAAGGATTTCCGGCATAGTGAAGGATCTAGAAGACACTATAAGACATCCCGCCCAAGCTAGGGCCCACCTCGATAGGGAGGGGCCGACCCGGCTGGCAGTGGGGCCGGGCCGGCCTGCCACCTAGCCTCCACATGTCCTCCTTTCGAACATTCTTCCATCGACTCTCTAGATTGCATCTACATCGTTTAGCAAGGTCGGTTTGATCCAAGGGCTACGATTCATCCCTCAAGGTCGTACATAAGCAAGGCCGGACCTCCCCCGAAACCCTAAGTCATAAGTCATAGAGAGAAGTCATAATCAAGACATCCAGATCCATAAACCCTAGTTCTTCAGAGTAGTTCTAGTTCTAGAGCAATTAGCTAATTAGTAGTAGATTAGAAGGAGATCAAGTGGAGAGAGACTTGGACTTCGGATCACAGCGGGAGCATTCTCTAGGTATAATACTCTTTGTTCTTATTCTTTGTTTTATATTGTATTCTAATTAGGTTTTGTTATCTTAAACTCAAAGTTGCTCATGGCGTTGCTCTTTATTATTATTGTATTCTTAGTTGCAATGTTTCTTGTTTACTTTAATATGTCTAGTAGAGTTAGTTATTTATTATGGATGTCATACTTAGGTTTGTATAGCGCTTATCTTGTCACACATGGGATAAGTGGTCTAACTTATGTAAGCATTGTGCTTAGATATGTTATATCTGCAAATGCCATCTATATGCCGAGATGTGTGGTAGATCGCAGGGGTGACAGCCTTATTGAGTCCTTTGTAGTCCTCCCTCTACATATAGAAAATGGTAGAATGGAGTCGCGGTGGAGGGGAAGATGTTTAATATTGAAACCTCCTTAGTTGATGTTTTCCTTAAATATGATATGAAGTAATAATGCTAACAATGATAGCTAGATGTTTACACTAATTAGAGTAAACTATGACTTGTAGTTATGATTACACATAAGTTTTCCTTATACTATGCCTATGTTTTTTTATAGACTAGAATACTGTTTGAATCTTTATTTATCATTATGATGATTGATCAAGTGCTTATCATTATATATCTATATTTATCTTTATCTTATGACTTACCCTTGTTATTGAATAGAAGATTATTCATTATTGGTTCATTATTATTTCATAGTATAAAGGGTTATCAATACTATGCATTCCAGTTATAACTAGACCTTCCTAGTGGTATAAATATAAATCGACAACCTGGTAATACTCTAGGTAAAATGCTACAATGGTATAATTATCTGTCCGCTTGTAGAACCTTTGTTATTTATAAGATTATTTCATAATTATATTTATTTTATTTCTATGCCATTATATGTTTCTAGTTATATAATTAGGGATGACAACCTAATTCACAACTAGAGATATAGGTAATTTAATTATGACTAGTATATTAGTGACATGTTAATTTTTATACCAACATTGTTTGGCGCCGTTGCTATTTATTAATTGCGCTAAGCGGTGTCAACAAGCATTTTTAGTGCCGTTGTTTTGGTGAAGGGATAAAACTTAGGAAGTATTGATAACCTTATACTTATGAAATAAGTTAGATGACCAATAAACTTCTACCCATAACAAGCTTACCCTTGTTTTGTTTATTTTTATTTATCTTATGTAGAGTAATGTATGATAAGTGCGAATCTTCCTGAAAAATTTCTCGATCCGAAAAAAATTAATCATGAAACAAAGAGAAAAGCTTAGAAAGAGATCACCACTTGTTCCATAAGATTAGCACGCAAAAAAAAAGCTAACACCGTTTTTGAAGCCATGGATAATAAGAGTCTCCCTGAATTCTACTGCTCCAACAACCGCCAACATCTCTTTGGACCTCGCCATCAATGTAGGAGACAATGGATTAGAGCTCAATCCTGTACTCATTACTATGGTACAAGCTAGTCAATTCTGTGGAAAGGCTCATGAAGATGCAAGTGCACATTTACAACAATTTCTAGAGATCTGCAGCACCTTCATGATCAAGGGAGTAACTAGAGATGTTACTCTACTCCGGCCTTTTTCCATTTTTACTACTAGAAAAGGCTAAGTAATAGTTCTACGCCAACAAAGATAAACACACTACATGGGACCGCTATTCAACCAAATTCCTAGCCAAATTCTTTCCTACAGGCAAGACCAATGCTCTGCGTGGGAAAATTTCAAGCTTTCAATAACAACATGATGAATCATTCCCTGAGGCATGGGAACACTTTCAAGATTACATTGTAGAATGTCCTCATCATAGGATGGAGGATTGGCTACTTATGTAGACCTTCTATCACGGGCTAAGTACTAGCACTCGTGAGACAATTGACGCTGCAACTAGAGGTGCTTTCTTGTCACTCAACCTTCGAGATGCAACTTCACTTGTTGAGAAGATGGCCTCAAACCAGAGCTGGAATGAAGAACGCATTCAATCCCAGAAGAGAGGAGAAGGTATACATCAACTTAAGGAAGTGGATATGCTATCCGCCAAGATTGACCTATTAATAAAGAAGCTTGAAAATCAAGATAGTGAGGAGAGAGGTTGTTGGTATTTGTTAAGCCTACAGAAATATTTATAATTTGTATAATCCGCTAGCGAACGGATACCGATGAGCACTTCACCTGGGAGAGGGTTTTAAATATCGTATCCACAGGGAAACGGGTGAGGGAGACTACGATCTAATCTTAACCCGGAGTAGCACAAGACTTAAGAAGGTTGAGAGTGTAGAGAGGATTACTAAGATATCTAATTCTTATCCTGGTAAGCTATGTCGATATTGTCTTTATAGGGACGTCACTCATAAGGAAGGCACGGGCAAAACGTGCAATCCTCCGGCAACAAAGGTCCCGCTTGGCCTATCTAACGGGAGGTGGTATGCAAAGGAATAACGCAGCTATAAGTCACCTACGTTAACTACTACACTCCTGATCCGGAAGGTAGGGTGCATCCACAAGCAACCTCAGTCTAAGCACCACGCCTAAACCTAAGCCACTCCTCTAATCTATAGTATCCTATAGATCAAAGTACTCAAACAAGAGTTGTGAACAATAAGAACAATATAAACAATGTTGCTTACTAAAACAAGAAGTAGATTACCAGAGTAACTCCAAGTGTAGGTTAACTTCCACCAAGGTACAAGTTGTGGAGGTGGCACCGACATGCCAGCACCTCCTCCGGTCCCTTCCCTCTCTCTATCTCTCTTGATCTAAAGACTAGATCTAATGAGATCTAATCCCCTCTTGCATGCTAGCTCTTCTAGTTCTAGTTCTAGTCTAGATCTAGAGGGAGACTCAGGGTCTCGGCCTATTGATAATGAATGATAATGAATTAGGGTTTAGCCCGGGTGCAGGGGGTCTCTTTATATAGCCCTAGGTGATGCACGAGAGCCCTTGGATCAAACCGACCTTGATCAACGGTGTAGATCTCTTCTTAATGGCGGTTATGAACTGACCTAACAAGATGGTCCATGACCCGTGTGGGACCAGGGGGGCCTCCGGATGTGGGGGTCGGCCGCCCGGCTCTATGCCGTGGGTCCTACCTTCCAAGCCCGATCTTCTGGTGTCTTCTAGAGTCTTCTTTACTTGGGTTTCAAGTTAAGTTACTTCGCCCAAGTCTCCTCATCGTATGTGGTGCAAACTATGGGCTTTTACCGCTTTTTTTTTTAGTCCCCGAAAATATATAAATCACCAAAACTTGTGGAATTATGTCAAGAAAGACCCTATACTATCTTGATATTCAATTTAAGCCCTTATTTCATGTTTAGTTAGCTAGTAATTTTATGCTATAAGATATACCAACAAGCTCCCCCAAGCTTACCCTTTGCTAGTCCCTAGCAAAGCCAAACTTAGCAATGGATCGGGGAGTTGCCGCAACGCTTTCACGCCTCAAAAGTACACATGCTTTCAAACAAAATTTCTCTCCGTATAAGAATAAACTGTTCAACTTTCAACTTACCCATTTTACCTTCAACCATGGAGCTTATAGCCTTTTCTTGGGATCTTGGGCAATTGAAAGATAGAACAATCAAGTCAAGCACCGTATCTCAAACTCTTCGTTCGACTATTCTTCTGGAGTTTTTTGCAAGTTTTCAAAATAAAACTCAAAGTTCCTTTGTATGACCCTCTCAAGTCTCTCATTTGTGGTATTTGTGGATCCTCACATAGGCAATAATGTTGTTTTGCCTCTCTCTCATAATATGTGGTATTTTTGGCTAAGGCAGTAGGGCACTATGCCTTCTTCTCTCTCACCCTATATCTAAGGCTTATATCTAGAGCTCATAGGTGGGAGAAAACTAATCTACTTACTAAACATATATTGTAAGTTCAAGCAAGGGATCCAAAGTCACGAGTCATACGTATCAAGTAATGCATGTGTATGGTGGTAGGTGAGGTGATAGGTGGATAATGAGGTGAATGCAATGAGGGGAAAGCCTAATTCTACTTTTGCTCCTTGAAGGATTTTCTCTCTTTGGAATCTAGAAATATTTATGAGGACCTAGGTTGTATATTCCCTTTTTTTTTTTCATGGAGAGGGCATCTAAGTACCCATTGTTTTCAACGGACACTTGTCCATTTTTTTTAACTCTCCTTTATTCTCTCTTTTTTTTTTTTTGAATACAACCCAAATCTCTTTTGCAATAAACTTTTGAGAGATAGACAAGAGTAATGGAGCTTTTTAAGATATTACCGGATATGGATGAGTGGATGGGTGTAGGGAATATTTTTGGTTGCTCTATCCCAGGATAGAAGTAGAACATTTTTGGTGGATATATAGTGGATGGTTATGGAGTCGAGTGGGAGTGAAATGCAATGCAATGGGGTGGAATGAGATGGAGTGTACATGATCAAGATGACAAGTTTCTAAGGGTCGACAAAGATTGAACAAACTCAATGCAAAGCAAGCAGCCTATATATATTTTGAAGGGTTTTCCTAATCTAGGGAGCATGTATATATCATTTGGGTAGGAGGTTCAACACTCTTGTCACACAGAACTTATCATGTGCACTTTTAATTTTTTAAAAATAAATCTCCCGTAAATCTAGTATCACTAGGAGTAAGATCAATAGCAGCTCGGACTTTCATATATCATATCCGTCAATTACCTAGACTTTAGAGCAAGCAATTTGCAACCCACAAAGTTTCGTGATTCGTGAGTAAATCTTAAGTCAAAGCACTTTTGCATTTAAGGCTTAAGAGAAATTAAGCTTGAAAGCTAGGTACTCAAAAAGAAATTACGGTGAAGCAACTATTCATCATTTCCATGCATGAGAATTAGCTTTAGATTTCATTCTATGTTGGTGGAAAAACAACCTCTGGTACACTCCTATTTATTTATTCCCAAACTCTAGCAAAGACTCTTTAAACGACTAGACTCTTAGCAAACTTTTTAGCAAACCAAGCAAAACCAAATATTTAACTAATAATAATAATACTATAGTAGAGATACTTATCTCGATAATCGGGGTGCTCTCCCCAAGCCGGATTGAAGTGTCGGGTTGTTGATGATGAGGAAGTTGAGGTAGATGGCGATGATAATGTCGCCTATCATGTCTCTCTCCCCTCGAATCCTATCAACTCAAATAGACAAAAGACAGCCTAGTGGAACTTGATTAAGCGCTAGTGGTTGGCCACATAGGCTTCGTGTGCCTAGAGATGGATCATGATTATTCTAAGCGTAAGTTCAAAGAAAAAATATTTTATGGAGTTTTATAAATTTATATGCATGCAAAGAACTATGATGCTAATGCGGCTAGATGAATGCATAATTATTTTTTATACCACCACGGTGAATATCCTTATGGGTTTACATGCCACGTAATTATTCACATGGGGCTTTAGAATTTTTTTCAATGCAAAGCACAAAATATTTTTGTTGTTTTCAAATGCGGTATGAAGATATGCAATTAAATATGCAATGCTAAGAATTAAATATGGATAACTACCGACTTACCTTTCGGTGAGGGTTCAATGTTTTAAGTCCTTTGAACAAGACTACTTACCTTGGTTACTTCTTAAGTGTATCATCCGATCTTGGTAGCTACATCTCCCTGAAATGGTGATTCTCAAGAGGGTGTCACCCATGTTCTTTTGCTGGTCCAACATTTGAAGTGAAAATTTTTATAGTGGGGGGTTGGCAGCCTCTTGTTTTATGTGCATGCTTGGTGGGTTTAGGCCATTCACTTGTAGAATTTTGGGGGAGTGAAGACTCCTCCACATTTTGCTCAAAGTGTGTCCCGCTTGCAAAGACAAGGTAGAGATCAAGTGCATGGGCCCCGTTGGTGGGAAAACACCAAATGTAACTGAAAATTATTCTTCTCTAAAACCTCGTGCACATTAAACAAGACAAAGTTAATGTTTATGTGTTTCGCTTTCTATAACAAGGGTGATAAAATCAGAAGATGGAACATGAATGTTGTAATACAATTGCTAGTATGATTAGGACTATGAGATCAAGAGGGTGGTGTTAGGAACAAACAAAACATGTTAAGCTAATGAAGTCAGAAGCAAGGGTATTACTTTAGCATGTTTGTTCTTTACTTTATGAACATGCCATCATTAAGGGAAAGCTTATTTATTGACAACTCACCTCAAGATATTACCTTATTATTGGAGCATGTGTCATCGTAACAACCCGTGGTGGTGCTTTCCCTTTTGCTTGAAGCTTTCCTTATTTGGCCTCTTGTGTAGCTTCTTCCTAACTTGTCTTCTTTCTCTTTATTCCATAAGGTTCTTCTATGTATGAGCGTGTCCTCCTTGTGAAAAGTTTGTTGTGTCTTGCTTCTTCTCGCAGTGAGTTCATCTCGGGACCTCCCCCAAGCTTAATTGAGAGTTTCTCTTTGTTCTTTTTTTTCTACGGGGGTTAGTCCAACAAAATATACCAATGTCTACACAAGCAATTTTTAGTTCAATAACCAAACTAGACTCCATGTCTAATTCAATTAAGGAAGGCATTCTAACCTAAGCACCACGCTTAATTTAAAAGCCTTTTGGAAACACGCTATAGCAAATGCGTTCCCAAACCAAAAGCATACTATGGTAGACAAAGGGTAGCATGAAGGTATTATAGAGATTTACTCAAACGGAGATGAAAAGCATGACAGTTGTTTAGCAGATTGAACATGTCTCAAAAGGTAGAGGCAACCAAGATAGTGCAGCAACGTGAAAGGAATATTTCTATGCTTATGATTTCATGTTGCACTATGATTGGTTGGACATACCTTATATTATCATCCTTCGTTCTTCTTGCTTTAGACCTAAAATGGTTAGCGACAAAAATACATGAAGGAATATCTCATTTCACAAGGGTATTACAGCAATAAGGTAAACACTCATGTTATTTCTTAAGAAGTGCTTGTTTAAGGACAAAGAAGCTCGTCCTTGGGAAACCATTGAATTATGATTCATGATGATTAAGTGGTTTCCCATCAATCTATCTCAAGATCTATACCAACGAGATCTAGAATATTTATTATAGATGTATGCATCTACAACCACCCTTTCAAAATCTATAGGAGGAGAGAGAATAAGGGGGTTGATGATCTCGTGTGTGATAGTGATAGAGAGACTAAGTGATTCAGGAAGTTGATCATGTGAGGATGGACTAGATGAAGTGTCTATGAAGCAGCTCCCATTCTCACTAATGTTGTCTTCCTTCTCAAACTCCAAGGTTAATCCATCATGGTTGTCTAAGGGATCCCTTGGGTTTGTGTCTCTCGAACTGATAATGTCTAAGATGTCGTCCATACAATCAATGGCTGTGGTACATAGGTTTTTGACACTCTCAAGCCATTGTTGTGGGTCTTCTTGGTGATCTTGATGACTCCTAAACTTGGATTGTACTGGTGAATTTCTAGGGTCATCATGAGTTTCAAGGAAGGAAGCATATGTAGATTCATCGGGGTCAAGGATGGGTTTAGAGATAGGTTCGAATAAATCATCTTGTCTAGGCATAGAAGGGGGGAGATAAGATTGTCTTCTCGATAGCTTTGCTCTCCTTCTATGGCATGATCAGACATGCCATCCTTGGGTTCTTCCCAATGTCTTTTGAAAGAATAAGCATATTCAGTAAGAGTTTTCTCCATAAAAGAATCTGAATTATAGTCACTTGGAGATCTCTTGTAGGAATAAGCATATTCAATAAGAGACTTCTCCTTAAAGGAATCTGAATTATAATCACATGGAGATCTCTTGTATGGACGAGAATTTATTGTTCTCCCAAAATCTCTAAGGTTAGGTTCAAAAGGGTCTTCCAAAGGTGGAATTTCTTCTTCCCTTGGAGGATTTTGGGATATTGATGGTTCAGATAGATAGCTAGATCTTGGGATTGGAATTGTTGCGTAATTAGCTATCGTAGTTTCCTCTCCTTGATCGGAGGGTGATTCTTTCTTTTTCTCGGGAAAAGTTCTAGTGGAGGTGGCGTATCCACAACATCTGTCAAGGACATCTCTTGTTCTCTATCAGACAGAGAGAGGAATGCGCCTCCTGAAGCTGCACTAAGGTCCTCTCGCATCTTCCTTACTAAGACCTAAATAAAAGTGTTGAAGAAGGACTTGGTCCGAATAGCAAGGTTTGGGCCGCTGTTGATGAGGTCATTGAAATGATCCCATGATGCAAAGAAGAGACTCTTCTTTATGTTGTTTAAAAGTTAGAAGTTCTATTCAAGGCGGGCTACTCTAGAGGTGGGAAAGAAATATCGACAAAATTTGGAGCATAATGTTCCCCAATCTCCTTTCACTCTCTACGCTCGTAATACCACTCAAGTTAGCTTTTCCCACAAAGAGAACGGAAAGAACTTCTAGCGTAAGGTATTGTCGGATATGCTTTTTCAAAAACGAAGGCAACCCAAGATTTCCTCAAACTTTCGTAGGTGTGAGTGTGGGTTGGCCTCGCCTTCTCCCGAGAAGGCTAGTTTACGAACCATTCTTATATAACCCAAGCGTAGCTCATAGGAATTTGTTACGATAGGCTCAAGATTGTGGTTGCCTAAAAGCTTTCGCCAGGGGTATATGATATTTATAGATAGGCATGGAATCCATAATGAAAAAGAAAAGAAAAGAATAGAAGGGATAAAAGAATAAAAGAATAGGATACAAGGATAAGGTAGATTCGAAGTCAACTCAAGAACTGTTTCACGAAGAACGGCGCTTTAAATGCTTGTTGGTATTTGATAAGCCTCACGTAAAATATTTATAATTTGTATAATCCGCAAGTTTAACGGATACCGAGCACTTCACCCGAGAGGGTTTTAAATATCGTATCCACGGGGAAACGGGTGAGGGAGACTACGATCTAATCTTAACCCGAGTAGCACCGTGACTTAAGAAGGTTGAGAGTGAAGAGAGGGTTACTAAGATATCTAATTCTTATCTTAGTAAGCTATGTCGATATTGTCTTTATAGGGACATCACTCATAAGGAAGGCACGGGCAAAACATGCAATCCTCTGGCAACAGTGGTCCTGCTTGGCCTATCTAATGGGAGGTGGTATGCAAAGGAATAACGCAGCCTATAAGTCACCTATGTTAACTACCACACTCCTGATCCGGAAGGTAGGGTGCATCCACAAGCAACCTCGAGATAAGCACCACGCCTAAACCTAAGCCACTCCTCTAATCTATAGTATCCTATAGATCAAAGTACTCAAACAAGAGTTGTGAACAATAAGAACAATATAAACAATGTTGCTTACTAAAACAAGAAGTAGATTACCAGAGTAACTCCAAGTGTAAATTAACTTCCACCGAGGTACAAGTTGTGGAGGTGGCGCCGACAGGCCAGCACCTCCTCCGGTCCCTTCCCTCTCTCTATATCTCTTGATCTAAAGACTAGATCTAATGAGATCTAATCCCCTCTTGCATGCTAGCTCTTCTAGTTCTAGTTCTAGTCTAGATCTAGAGGGAGACTCAGGGTCTCAGCCTATTCATAATGAATGATAATGAATTAGGGTTTAGCCCAAGGGGCAGGGGGTCTCCTTATATAGCCCTAGGCGATGCATGAGAGCCCTTGGATCAAACCACCTTCATCAACGGTGTAGATCCTGTTCTTAATGGCAGTTATGAACCGACCTAACAAGATGGTCCATGACAGGTGGGACCAGGGGGCGGCCGCCCTGGATGGTGGGGCCGGCCGCCCTAGCTCTATGCCAGGTGGGTCCCACCTTCCAGGCCTGATCTTCTGGTGTCTTCTAGAGTCTTCTTACTTGGGTTTCAAGTTAAGTTACTTACTGCCAAGTCTCCTCATCGTATGTGGTGCAAACTATGGGCTTTTACCTGCTTTTTTTCTGTTTAGTCCCTAAAAATATATAAATCATCAAAACTCATGGAATTATGTCAGTAAAGACCCTATACTATCTTGATATTCAATTTAAGCCCTTATTTCATGTTTAGTTGGCTAGTAATTTTATGCTATAAGATATACCAATAGAGGTCATGCATGTTAATGATTCTCTCATGACCTGTGAAGAATGTGAAAATTATGGACACTCAGGGAAAATTGTCCTAAATTGTAAGAGGATGTGAACTACCTCAACGCCAACAACAACAGCAATAATTATCATCCTCAACAGCCTCAAGGGTGGAATCAGCAACCAAGGCCGAACTACTTAGGTAACTACCAAGGTAACTTCCAAGGTAACTTCCAAGGTAATAATTTCAATCAACCCCCTTTGAGAGAATTAATTGCTGGTCAATCTAGACTTATTGAGCACATAAATAAGAAGGTAGCTTCAAATGATAAAAATTTAGAAACCATTAATGCTAGGATGGATATATTTGCACTGCTATTAAGAACCAGCATAGTTTTTATAAAATGTTAGAATCTCAACTAGCCTAGCTAGTCTGCTGCTGTTCCTCCACTGGAGAAAGGTAAAATACCGGGCCAACCAGAGGAATTAGAATCTGTAAATCTGTCGATATATTCAATACAGGTTTCTACCATAAGGAATTCTTATCACAAGGATGGAAAGATGACTCGCTACCTACAATGAAAGGAAATCCAGGGAGACCAGTCATTCCTATCCGTATTGGACCACACACCATTGAGACCGCACTATGTGACCATGGATATAACATCAACATTATGCTAAAGGTAAATTATGAAAAGATTCATGGTAATCCTTTATGGTATACAACCATGTGTTTGTAGCTTACAGATCAGTCACTCTGTTGCCCAAAGGGCATCCTTGAAGACGTCTGGGTATGAGTAGGAAACTTGTGTGTGCCGACAGACTTTGTAGTGATCAAGATAGGAGGGGATGAGGGGTCGCCAATCATTTTGGGCCAACCATTCTTGAGCACAGCTAAAGCTATCATCTAAGCTGAACAAGTGAAGATCTGTTTCAACATCAAAGGGAAAAGAGAGACATTTACTTTCAAGAATTGGACATTGGAATTGCCAGTTCATCCCCAGAGAGCATATGATTATGAACTCAATACAGCTGAGAAGATGGGCAATAGGAGAAGAAGAAACAAGAATAAACAGCCACGAGATGTGAAGATGATTACTCTAGTTTATTCGAAATGGGACTATGCTGTTGGGTCACCATATTTACCCAAGATGGAAGATCTAGGAAATCTAGAGA
Source organism: Hyparrhenia diplandra (assembly GCA_015847255.1). Classification (NCBI taxonomy): domain Eukaryota; kingdom Viridiplantae; phylum Streptophyta; class Magnoliopsida; order Poales; family Poaceae; genus Hyparrhenia; species Hyparrhenia diplandra. The sequence continues at coordinate 17,610 of JADLZK010004969.1, read as the reverse complement.
TAGAATGCTCACTGGCTCAGGAGTGAATATAACACCTAAGGTATGGTAAACAACCTTTATACCTAACATATACCCAGTTGCAAATGGTGGACCTGTCCTATCGGATTCTAGAAGGGATAGTAAAAGATGTACCAGTGCAAATTCAAGATCATTTTATCCCCACTGACTTGGAGTGGGAGGGCCAAGGTCGATTAAGCTCCGGGATGGTCTATTTATAGAGCGCGGTGCGGCGTGCACTTCGACGAGATATTTTCTCGCTTTCTTTTTTACGGCAGCTTCCTCCCCCGCCGTGACCCCGAATTCCATTTCAAGAGGAGGACGAGGTCAAGACTAGACACAAAAGAGGATGATCTCAATACAACTATAGTGTTGGGAAGACCATTCCCTGAATACAACACATGCCATCATCTACATCAAGAGCGAGAGAGATTCACTTCCAATTCCCATCTAAAAAGTTACTGCCATTTTTAAGAATTACACTAACTATGGACAGCTGAGGAAGTCACGCAACCAAAGAAGATGCCAGTCTTGCCTCATAGCATACCAGCTGTTGGGGGGAAGCCAGGTATTCCTAACCCCCATAGATTTCGGTCATGACTATTACTAATAACTCGGCATCGAGCAATCGGCACAATCAAGATATCTTCGGAGACCAAACATATCCTCGGGCCTCAGTCACGCGTGTAAGGGAGTCTTTGGCCAATGATGTCTTCGGGAGGCCAAAGATATCTTCGAGCCGTGAGCATGCACCTCGGGCGGAATGTTGCTCAAGATGTCTCCGGGCCCGAAGATATCTTCGGTCCCCGAATGCATGCTAGGGAAAAGGCGGATGGATCGAGGTGCCTTCGGGCACCAAAAATCCCCGCCTCACAAATACGTTATTCATGGGGGAAGGAAGAAATCGTCTTCGGTGCCACCGGCCTCCTGAAAATATCTTTGGATCCCTGAAGATGTCTTTGGACAGGTGGTCTCAAATGGCGGATATGCGTTCCAAGAACAACATCTCTTTGTATACACAGCTTTGCAGGTCATGTCCACGTGGCATGGCGGACGGGCCCTACGCGGAGTGGTTGGAGCCCAAAGGCGCCAGACTCACTCAAGCCCTTTGATCCTAGAGGAATATTCTAAGATGCTGAGCAGGTAGAAGGGCAAAAGGGTCATGTAAAAGCCTACGTGCAGCTATAAATAGCCCTGCCCGGGCATTGTAAAGGGCGAATAGATAATTAATACAAAGAGTATTTATTGCTCATCTCAGTTCCCACTTCGTGTATCCTTTCGCTACCTTAGTTCAAAGAACCTGGGGACTACCTCGGGGAGGGGTAGACCAACACCTGCCTTTTTGAAGGATGGTTGGGCGCACTATGAAGGAAAAGTCTCAAGATATGAAGACCGTTGGAACGAGGATACAAACGAAGTTGAAGAAGATGAAGAACCTAAGGAAGAATTGACTCAACCTTTATCCAACTCGCCAACCGCATAAGTGTGGAAGAAGAAGGAGAGTTCATAGTTAGAAGAAGAGAGTACGTAACCCGTAAACATCCTCGCCTACAACATCACCCGAAGGGGTATCCTCGAACCATTAGTTCCACCATTCGTGCTATCCGATGAACCGTGGGAATAATAAAATACTACTCACCAAAAGGTAAGTTATTTAAGTATCGCATATTTACTTTTACTTTACTTTATTGCATAAGTAATTTCTTTTAGCATGTTTATTTTACCAAATGTCTATGTTAGAAAAGAAAATAAAAATGCAATGCATTGATCATTTCGCATCAATTAACAACTTTAAGCCCCATATGATTATTCTTGATTTTCACCGTGGTGGCATAAAAAATAAATATGCATTTAGATATATTTCATCATAGTGTGATTTTTCTTTAAGCATGCATATAAAATATGAAATATAAAAATATTGAGAAGTATGATATCTTTTGAAATTTAAAAAAATTTAAGCCTTACTTATTGAAGATTCTGTTTAAAGTAATAACAAGACAACAAGTTTAAAATGACCAACCACTAACGCTTAATCAGTTCGAGAGTTTGTTGTCTATTTAAATTTCAACAGGATAATCAAGACAAAGTAAAGCATATGACCACTTGAGAGGAGTCTTTGTCTCAACAGCTACCATCATGAATACTCTATCAAGGAAGGACAACGCCAACACCACTGTCTACTTCACTTCTACACCGCCAAAAAGATCTAGCTTGGGGAGACCACCCTTGGTTAGCAATATAAGTATCTCTTTCTTATATTTTATTTAATATTAGTTTATATTATCTTATTTAGAAAAGAAATAAAAATATGCACAATTAATTAAACCAAATAAAATTTTTGTTTTAGCTATATATATTATATTAAGTTCTGATCTATAAGATTTAGTTCAAGAATTAAAATCAAATTTGTTTTGGAGATGATAAATAGTTGCTCGGCTGAATTACTTTCTAGTGCCTAGTTTTTAAACTTAAATTCTCTTGAGTTTTGGATACAGTTGTTTTGATCTAAGATTTGCTCTGAACCTGAAAACTTGTGGGTAGCATATGCTTGATCTAAGTCTAGGTAATTAGGGGATATGATATAAGAAAGTCCGAGCTCTTGTTTATCTTGTCCTTAATGATACTATATTTTTACGAGATTTATCTTTTGAAAATTAAAATTTTACATGATGAGCTCTAGTATGGCAAAGTGCTAAATTCCTACCAAAGCCATATATGATATTTAGATTAAGAAAACTTTCCACTTTTTATGCTGCTTACTTTGAGTTGAGTTTAGTCAAGCTTTGTTGATACCTTATGAGAGTTCACCATGAAAAGTCAAGATCACGTATACACCACTTATATATGCACTATTCCTATATCTTTGAATAGGCGCAACATCATTCTTTTCCATCTAGATCCACCTAAAAATGTTTTATTCCTACACTGAGAATAAACACCCCAAATACCCTATAGGAAGCCCCCGATTTTATATGCTCCAAGTTATTCCGGATATCTCTCAATAAAGTTTGTTTCAAAAAGTTTGAGATATGTGGCTATGCAAAAGTATTGAAAAAAAAGTGGACAAATGTCCGATGAAAAAGAAGAAGAAGAAGGGAAAGAAAGATGAATAAAGATAGACCATATTTTCTTACAAAATATTTTCCAAGTTCCAAAAGAGAGATATATTATTTAAAGGAGTAAAAGTAGAATTAGGTTTTAGACACCTTATATACACCTATCCACCATATTCCATACACATGCACTTCTTGATTTTACTGGCTAAACTCTCTATGGATCCATTGTTTGACTTTACAATATATGAATTGCAAGTATGCATCGTATATGCTTTTTACCACTCCTATAAGCTCCATATAAGCTTTTAGTTATAGATATAGGAAGAGAGAAAAGGCATAATATACTATTGCCTTGTTCCAAAAATACCACATATTTAAAGAGAGAAGACATAACACTATTATTGCCTTAGTGAGGATCCATAAATACCACATATATTGAGAGATTAGAGAGTGCCATACAATAAAGCTCTGAGTTTTATTTTGAAAACTTACAAAAACTCTAGAATATTGGTTGATCAAAAACTAGAGACATAGTGCTTGACTTGATTGTTCTGTCTTTCAATTGCTCAAGAGCCAAGTGAGAGTTGAAAAGCCCCATGGTTAACGGTAATATGGGAGAATTTGAAAGTCGAAATGATTGATGTCTAATCCAGAGTAGAATTTTTGTTTAAAAGCATGTGTACTGGTTAGGCGTGAAAGCATTAAAGCAACTCCTAAACCAAGTTTATTATTAAATAGTTTTACTAAGGGACTAGCAAAAGGTAAGCTTGGGGGAAGCTTGTTGACGGTGGAAAGCGTCAACTTTTTAAGGATAAATAAGTATAATAAATGGTTCAAAAAGGAACAAGAACACTAGAAGATAGGGTTTATACTAACAATTTCCACGAGTTGTGTGAATTTCTATTCTCTCGTAGGATTAAACCAGGGAAAATACCAAAAGGGATCTACATGCAAATAAATATTGTGAAGTATGATGGCAAGTCTACATGAGAAGGATCTAGAAGACACCGAAGACATCCCCAGCACAAGCTAGACCCACCTCTAACAGGGAGGGGCCGACCAGCCGAGTAGGTGGGGCCGGCCCGGCCTGCCACCTAGACTCCACATGTCCTCCTTCTAAAACATTCTTTCACTGACTCTCTAGATTGCATCTACTTAGCAAGGTCGGTTTGATCGAAGGGCTACGATTCATCCCTCAAGGCTATATAAGCAAGGGCAGATCTCCCCCTAGAAACCCCAAGTCATAAGTCATAGAGAGAAGTCATAATCAAGACATCTAGAGACATAAACCCTAGTTCTTGAGAGTAGTTTTAGTTCTCGAGCAATTAGTTGATTAGTAGTTAATAAGAAGGAGATCAAGTCGAGATAGACTTGGACTTCGGATCTGTCGAGGGAGCATTCGGTTATAATACTCTTTGTTCTTATTCTTTGTTTTATATTGTATTCTAATTATGTTTTGTTATCTTCTACTTAAAGTTGCTCATGGCATTGCTCTTTATTATTATTATATTCTTAGTTGCAATGTTTATTATTTACTTTAATATGTCTAGTAGAGTTAGTTATTTATTATGGATGTCACACTTAGGTTTGTATAAGCGCTTATCTTGTCACGTATGGGATAAGTGGTCTAACTTATGTAAGCATGGTGCTTAGATATGTTATATCTACAAATGCCATCTATATGCCAAGACGCATGGTAGATCGTGGGGGTGACAGCCTTATTGAATCCTTTGTAGTCCTCCATCCGCATATAGAAAACGGTAGAATGGGGTCAAATGGAGGGAAGATCCATAATATTGAGACCTCCTTAGTTGATGTTCCTTGAGTATGATATGAAGTAATAATGCTAACAATGATAGCTAGATGTTTACACTAATTAGAGTAAACTATGACTTGTAGTTATGATTACACATAAGTTTTCCTTATACTATGCCTATGCTTTTTCTTAGACTAGAATACTACTGTTGAATCTTTACTTATCATTATGATGCTTGATTAAGTGCTTATCATTATATATCTATATTTATCTTTATCTTGTGACTTACCCCTGTTATTGAGTAGAAGATTATTCACTATTGGTTTATTATTATTTCATAGTATAAAGGGTTATCAATACTTTGCATTCGGGTATGACTAGACCTTCCCAAAGGTATAAATATAAATCGACAACCCGGTAATACTCTTAGTAAAATGCTACAATTGGTATAATTATCTCGTCCGCTTGAGAACCTTTGTTATTTATTAGATTATTTCATAATTATATGTATATTATTTTTACCTAGTCTTTAGAATCATGTTTATGCCATTATATGTTTCTAGTTATATAATTAGGGATGACAACCTAATTCACAACTAATGATATAGGCAATTTAATTATGACTAGTATATTAGTGACATGTTAATTTTTCATACCAACATTGTTTGGCGGCGTTGATATTTAGTAATTGCGCTTTGGCGGTGTCAACATTTGGTATCACCCGTATCATCGAGGATGATGCATCATCCATTTCCAACCCCGAGAAGCCACGATAGAAATTATACAGATATCTAGGTTGGGCGCCAAGTGTTTACGTGATCTCATTAGGCCTGCCGAAGCCATGACGATGGTGGAAACTACGCCAATCATGTGGGGAAATTTGTACACCTCTGTAGAGTTTCTTAAATCTATTCAAATAGCCGCATGCTTGGAATGGGCAGATGCTGGGATGAGTCCCCTACGATTAGATATCACACAACTATAATAATCTGGTATGAGATATGTTAGTTTGATATATATTATAACTAACCCGGGAACTTGTGAGAGTAGCTAAACTCCACTAGGGCCCAACCCATAACAATAACCTTCCACCCTATGCTAGGGACTTGCTGAGTACGTAAGTACTCATCCCTCCTCTATTCTATTTCTATAGAAATAAAGCTACAGGAGTGCATCCAAGGAAGGAGCTACCGAAGACAATGCAAGGACCAGACCAGAAGGAGTACACTTGAAGACGGAGCCGCTCGACTACACGAAGAAGTTACGATCGAGACATAGGAAACACGCTTTAGGGAAAAGTCTAGGGTTTGTCCACACTCCAAGCTTGCCTATAGGAATGGAGCCCCTATGTTATAGGACCACTTGTTAGATCCCTGATATTGGTTGCAAGGCCTATGACCGAGCTATGTAAACCCGAACCATGTAACGTGTTTACCCATTAGCAATAAAAGTATAGTTTTTTATATCAATTCCGTGTTTAATTAGGCATGTTTGTGTGTGATCCTAGTGCAAATACGTGTGATTAAGGATCCTCAGAAATGGGGGTCTGATAGGTGCCCGCGCCCCCGGCTGCGGTGCATGCGCGGTAGCTCCGGCGGTGCACCTGAGCGGTGGCAGCTGTTGGCACAAAAAGGTGTCTCGTGCCTCACACACAGCAAGCCGGATGAGCTAGCTTCAAATAGGAGCCCGGGCGTCTTGATTTCGGAGGCGTGCCAGTCAATTTGACCTGCAATTGACAAGGAGGTAAACCATGAGAGCAAGAACGTGCCGTATGACCAAGACAATTCCTCATGTAATGCGGCCCGGGGAAGCCACTACGATGACATACAGCTATAGAAGGCGCGCGCCCAGAGTTTAAGATTCATTCGGTAAGAAAACTGACAGTAAAAACATATAAACATGCTTGCCGAATGAACATGAACAGACATGTTTGAACAAGTAAAAACTGATCATCAAGATATAGCATCATTAGACACATAGCATAGATCGATTCCACTGTCCACATGATAATTATAGCTAGGTAAATCATATAAACAGATCTAATCCAGATAACACATGCATAGGCTACTCCAACTAGTCTGCTGCACGTCTAGCCTTCCTAACCCGTCAGGCATAAACCCTAACAAGCTAATCCGCCGCATGATACAGCTTGTTAAAGATCTAAGCCACCCCTTACAACTAGATCAATCCACCGCATGATACAATCTAATCATGAGAGGCTAAAAGCATGCATATATCCAAACAGATCTATAAACACTCATTACTCGTCAAAGCATAACCGTATCGGCAAGCTTGCCGAATCGGGGTCCATGAAGAAGGAACAAACAAGTACAACGTAAAAGAAACCCGTCAAGACCTGCATCTGCCGCACGATACCCAATCTTATCAAGGCTAAATCTACATCTAACGCGTGCATGAACCCGCAACATGTAACAACTTAGATTGATCTAACTCGGCTAATGATGAACATGAGATCTATTTGTCGTGATAAGATGATCATGAAAAGTATTGACGAACAAACAAATCTATAAAGATATAAAGCCGAGCCCTATCAATCTAAATTGGGCAAAGAGTGTAATTGCAAACAATAAATAAATATGTAAATATAAGATCATTGCAACACAAGATAACTTAATGAATCTACTAGATCTTGCCAAATCTAATAGAGCCAATAACTAGCCCCAAGCTAGACCTTAGCCTGCCGCACGACTCATGATCTAATAGAGAACCTTCTTGCCAACACTTAAATCCACCGCATGATACTAAGCATTGAAACAAGACTACTTGCACATACCTAAATCCACCGCATGATACTAGACATGATGCAAGGTTGCTGCGGCGGTACTTACGGAGGTCGACGGGTCGATGGTTCCTCGCAGATGAGATCGAGGACCACGACTTGGACTCGAAAGATGGCACAGGGGGCAGGTTTGTTGTATTGATTGTGAGACTGTCTGTTACAATGGTCGAGGGTTCCTATTTATACCACGGACATGACAAGAATCTTAACCGACTACGATTACAATAGAGAAAACCTAATTAAAAGATAACTTAGGCTTTAAGCCTTTCGAGTTGGCGTGGCATGCGCATCGTGGGCCCTTCTTCTTCGGGTAGCTCCTCTTACATTTGCACCTCGCCTTGCCGAATGAAAGTGTGAGAACCCGACCGCATTCGGCGTCTGCCGAATGCCGTCATTGCGTTCGGTGGCTTGCCGAATGACCATGACTTCCCCGATCGCACGAGGCGCCTTGCGAATGAACTCCTTGCCAAATCACCTTTATTAGCATCTTGCACTAGCCCACACCATCCGGCCATACCAAATTTTAGTGTTAACACATGCCCCCTCAATTTTGGGATAAAAGTACTTTTATTCTGAAATTGGTACCGTAGCTTTCTCCATTTTCCCAAGTCAACATCATTTACAAATTATCCCCAATATCGGCCGAATGAATCCTAGCCGAAGCGGGTTTGGAGGATCACCAACATTGGCCCATCTTAGCCATTGGCCCAACAAGGCAACTAAATCTTGTGTCCTTTGGTATTCCCTAATAACCCGGGATACGGCGCCCAGATGGGCACGACCCTTGAAAAATGAAGACGCTTTCTGTTGTTTGCCATCCCAAGTCAAAATTGCTCCCGCCCCTTCATTTCTCTGTTTCTCGTCTTCCTTTCTTAGTCAAAGAAAAACCCTTGGGCGAGAACTTCAATGGCCATCGGTGGAGACGACCGTGGCAAGCCCGACGCGGCTAAGCGGAGGGAAGTCGTGTGCATCGACGCCCACGATCCGTAAGACTTCGCCTTCTTACTCCCGGTGGTTTCTTTCATGCAGATTCGTGATTTCAATCTGATCTGACCTTCCTTTGAAACCACCATAGTGTCAGGCCGGCTCCGGTTTCCAGTTCCTCTTCGGTGAGGAGGACGCGCCCTCAAGGCAATCCGTCACAAGCCCCGGGCTCCCCCGTCTCCATCGGAGCACCCTTCCTCCGGCTCTTCCTCCCCATTCGCGGCGTTCGGCGACTCCTATTACTCGACCCCTTTTGGGATACCAGAGGATGAGGAGATGGTACCTTAGCACTGGTATCGTCAGGTCTGCGACGAGAAGAACCACATCTAGGATGAGTTCAGCGCATTTTCCAGGCGCGCCGGCATTCGAGAAGCTGACCGGGCGGAACAGACAAGGGCTATTTGTGCCACCCTTGCTGGTTTGTTGAGAAAAAACCCCGCTTGCCTTGTTCTCAATTTCATCGCTTCTTTAAATTCATGATTCATCTTTTCTTGATGCAGCTTTATCCAATGACAAGCGGCGCCGGACGGATGAGGTTGCCGGTTGAAAGCCGAAAAGCGCGCATGCAACCGCCCGGCCTGGCAGAGGAGATCACCCGAGTGATGGTGAGAACATGCGCTGGGCGTCGGCCACCAAAGTTACCAATAAGGTGAATCTGGGGGTACCACAAAGGAGGAGCGCCGATGATGATGTGTGACGGCCGCATTGATCAGGCCATCATCCAAGGTATCAAGCTCGGCGCTGCCATGAGCTTGGTGGCATTGGAGACTCGGCCGGCGAGGATTACTCACCACCCGGTTGGATTTCGCGGCGGAGCTCGGGAGAATGTCGAGAACATTGAGGGTCTTATGAACAAGTATGAAGACCACGCCACCGCCATGGCTCAGTCCACCCCACACAATCTGTCCTCAACACACTTTGAGGATTTAGTTTGTACTTAGGGTGGATCATGAGTAAAGAATTTCCCTTTATCACCTCCATTTGGTGCTTGCATTGTGTCTCTCGCTCTGTGTTTGCTAGTCAAGGTCTTCAAAACACCTCCCGAATGGGGTAACCGAATAGCATCTTGCGGGATCGTGGCGTCATCTTAACCAACTATATTTCTCCTCAGAAAAATGACAAACAACCCGGTTTACGGAATATTCATGCGTCGTCCGGCATTAATGCAACTTTACTTTCTCTTCCCCGATAAACCAACCAAGGGCAAAAATGTCTGACCAGGGCTGAACGTTTTAGGGGTTTTCCACTAGAGGCGATATGTGTCGTATCGGCTTCATGTAACGTTCGGCCATTCCGTTTGGCACAACAGCGTTCCAACTTCTCATCGCGGTAGCTCTAAATAGACCCAAAACCGTCTTTGGTTGCCAATCCACTTCACCGACTATTCTCTTCCTCTCTTTTTATCATCACCGCCACTTCCAAGAAGAACTCCAAAAAGCCCCGATGGCGGACAAGGAAAGCAACTGCTTAGATGAATCGGCATCCGGTGATGCTCGAGCCCAAGAAAGCAAGCATGCCCGGGTGAGTTTGAGTTTGTAAATCTCCGGTCATCATATCTGATCCCTTCTTGACTCGATTCGCCTTCTTGGCGGCTTGGAACCTCGAGTGCATGTTTGGAACCAATCGTATCCCAATTCCACTCCTCTCGATTCCTCGACGACGACACCTTGGCGGGGCCGAGCCTCCGTCGAGGAATTGCGTCGGAAAAGCGCCGGTCACGGGGAGGTTCAAGCGGATCCGGACACGGCCACATCCTATGCCGGCCAGCGGGCCCGCGAGCCGTCGCGCATGGCTCTTGAGGTTCACATCGGCGGTGAGTTCACATCTTTAATGCGTTCTTCCTTATGCTCCGTCTTTTCCATTAGCCAAATGTATTCATCATCAACTTTCAAAGATATCAGCACCACACCGCCTCCGGTAGGCCGCGAGTAACTTTGGTGAGGGCACTTTCGACCAACCGGCGAACCCGATCGTTCCACGCCTACAAGCTATCATTGACAAGATTAAAGGAGGCCATGCGGGAAGAAGGATTCCACCGAGTAGTAGTAGGATCTTAGGATTGGGTCTTTGTGCTGTCAATCCGTCTCTTGCTTTGCATGTAAATCGCCCCCATACCATCTTGTAATGAACTTCCAAATAAATGAAATCCTCTTTTCTTTGTGTTAATTTTTTTTATTACAAGGCGACATACTTCATGCCGGCTATTCCCAAATGTGGTCAATATTATTTTTTTTACCAAAGGCGATGTTCATCCATCGACTATTCTTCCTTTTTGAAACCGATTGACTTTAGTTTTCGACCTCAACGCTGGGATAAAATTTCTTGAGAAATCTACCATTGATTGCCACTATAAATTCTTCTCCCAAAGGTGTCTTCGAAAAAAATATGCGTTGCCGGTACACACCTAAGTACCCGAAAAAGTCCTTCCTAGTTTGGAGACCACTTGCGAATTCACGGTCCTTGGAACCAAGCGGCAATTTTACTTTCCAAACCAAATCTCCCTCTGCCACTGCTTCACTCGACTTTCTTGTTGTAATACTTAGCAACGCGCATTTTGTTCTTTTCAATATTCTCCAATGCTCTCAGATGAATCTGGTGTAAGTCTTCTAATTCGTCCATCACCAGACTTTTATAGTCTTCATTCTTCAAATCCTTCTGCAACAAGACTCGCCTTGAACCCGGCGCATCTCCCAAGGCAACACAAAGATGGTGCCCATATACTAGCTCATAGGGTGATGTTTGAGTTGACCTATGACAAGACATTCGGTAAGCCCACAAAGCTTCATCAAGAGCCAAATGCCATTTCCTAGGCCTGTCAATGATTTTTTTCTTGATGATCTTGATCATAATCTTGTTTGATGCCTCTCGCTTGACCATTGGCTTGGGCATAAGGAGAAGAGTTATATAACTTGATTCCCATCTCCTCGGCAAAGTCACAAAACTCCGAAGAAGTAAACTGAGTCCCCTGGTCAGTTGTAGTAGTTTGAGGAATCCCAAACCGGTAAACTATATGCTCTTTAACAAAATTGACCATGTTGTTGGTATTAATTATATGCACACAATAAAGATAAGATATCATGGCGCACAAGATAGAAATACTTTCATTTGTAGCACTTCACCAAAAGATAAACTCCCGGTTTTAAATATCGAACCCAAAGGAACATTGTAGGTGAATATAACTAGTGTTTACCCAATCCACTTTCACAATCAAGAGCACTTAAGAAACTAGCTAAATTAGGAGACAACTCGGGTTCTCTAGTTCTAACCCCTAAGAAATCTCAATTTACTTATTCTATAAGTGGATGCTAATCTTTAATAAAGTAAGGCAAAATTACTCTACTAAAGACAGACAAAGCCTACCAGTTTTCTCGGGAGGAAGTGGGCTACAGAGGACTCAATGAAGCTATAAAAGTCACCTTCATGATACTACCACTGAATCCAAATCAAGATAAGGGGCATTCACAGATAATCCTAGTCTAAGCACCACGCAAACACTAGTAACTATCCCTCTAATCAAGAGCAACCAAGATTAAAGTACTCAAATAAAATTACAAACTTGAAGAATAAATAGACCAAAAACTTACTTTAAATTATGAAGTCGAATACCAGAATATCTCTGAATACACTTCTCCTCTCGCGAAGAGAATGATCCCTCGAGAATACAAGAGAGAAGATCCGACAGGCCGGAACTCCTCCGAAGCACTCCTCACTAATCTCTCTATTTCTAATAAGCTCGATTGCTAATCAAGATCCGTAGTAGCTAATCTATCATGAGGATCTCGACTTACATCTAAACCTATACAATGAATTCTAACTCAAGTAGAATTATGAATTAGGGTTGCGGGGGGAGCCCTACCCGTTCTTTTATAGCCCCATAGGATGAATCTCAGCCCTTGGATCAAACCGACTTCATTGGGCCCGAGGATCTACTCCATAGGTCGGTTGTAGGAAGGTTCAATTTGGGCTTTGAATGGGCTTAGGGGGGTGCCGTGCGGCCCCATGGTGGGTGCCGCCCGGCCCCACATTCCCACATGTGGGCCCCCGCCTTCGCGAGCTATCTTCTCTTGTCTTTTAGACCCTTAGAATTTCTACTAATCGCCCTGGTTTGGTCCTTTCTTCCTGTTTCTCTATTTTCTCTCTTTTTCAGCTCTGTTTTTCGCTATTTTTGGAGTTCTCCTGCAAAACTGAAAGTGTACACCAAAACTCATGGAAATCATTAGTAATAATAAAAACATTAGTAGCATTCATCCCAGGTTTGCTATCATTTCATGGGTATAAAAATGGTCAATAACTACCATCAACAAACTCCCCATACTTAGGCTTTTACTCGTCCCGATAAAAGGATGGTTTAATCTAGACTTAACTTTAGATCAAGACATCAAACATAAATGTTCCTTAACCCATCTTGTACTTTGTAGGATTCAAAGTGTCTACCATAAAACTTCAGGTGATTGAAAAGTAGAATAGCTGAAACAGATCACCTTTTTATCTTTAATCAAGTTAACTGGAGTTTTTGCAAAGTTTTGAAAAGAAAACATAGCATACCTTCTCCTGTAGGTGACACTCTCAATCACTGAATATATGTGGTATTTTTGGATCTCACGAAAAGCAATAAAGTGTTCATAGTAAATATCAGGGCTTATATAGATTTTCGAGCCAAGTCAAAAACTAGCATTCCTATCTTGTATATGTTGTTAAAAATCAAGACTAGGATCTATGCGGGGTTCTTTCAAGAAGTGCAAGGTGTGTGGTATATGGTGGCTAAAAACTAATTCTACTATGCTCAAAAAAGAAACTTGTCTCTCTTTTTTTTAAAATAATGATTGCTTTTAAGAAGAAGGACCATGGGCTATCTTTCTTTTTCTTTTTGGAGAGGTGGGTCCTACTCACCCTCGGACTTTTGTCCCTTTTTCTCCCTCCTTTCTCTTTTCTCTTTTCTCTCTTTTTTTTTTAATGAGAGGTAGGTAGGCTCTACTAAGCCCGTAGGACACTTGTCCATTTTTCATCTCTCTTTATTTCTTTTTCTCCTACTTTATTCTTTTGCATAGCCCATGCCTTTTCTTTTATTGCAATAAATTTAAATATAGAGACATAACAAAATGAGCATTTAACAAATCCTAAATATTTTTGTGTCTATTCCTAGAGTAGGAACAGATTTTTAGATGGACAAAAAGCATGTTTGTGCGTACATTCAATGTGAAAGCAGCAAATATATTTGGGTGTACGTGTATCTTAATGAACCACACTACATAGGTCACAAGTATTGACAATAACTCAACACAAAACAAGTAGCAAATGAGCTGGTTTTTATCTAAATATTTCTAAGTATAAAAGGGTCTGGTAGGACATTTATCACACAGGAGAAGTATAGCTATTTATTTTAAGCATTTAAAAATAAATTCTCCAGAAACAAGATGTCAAGATTTAAAAGTTCTCTTTATTCTGCTATATCATACTTATCAATAACTTAAGCAAAAATGGGGTCCCTAAATAATTAAGTTCCCAACAGCAACAAGATTTTTCAGGAAACATTATGCAAGTCTATTACTTAAGTTAAGACTAAGTTAAACTTTAGCATTTTTAAAGCAAAAAGGACATTCATAGCAACTTGCAACAGTTTAAATAATTTTAAACAGGGTAAGACTAACAGCACAAGTAAAGGTTACTAAACAGCGCAAGTAAAGTTCTAGCAATTTTAAGAATAATTATAAGTAAAAGGAAATACTTAGAACTTTTTAGAACCTAATTGAAGGCAGTGCTATCGCAATCTCTCCCCACACTTGTCTCTTTTATACTTCTTTATCTGCAAAACATGTGGAAACAAGTGTGCTTCCAAAAACACAATAATAATAGAGAGAATAGTAATTAAATTAAAGTAAAGACTTAATTAAAAACTTAAAGACTCATAAAAACTTTATTACTATAATAATGTTTGACTCTCACACTGACTGACTCTTCATAAATTTAAACACTCAAAATTTAAATGCGACAGACTCGATGACTCAATACTTTATTTATTTTTTATTTATCCCACCCGTACTATATGAGATCTAGAACATCTTGACGAGCTCTCCAATAGAATAGACCACTTCACTCAGGTGGCTCACTTGAGCCCTGAGAGCCTGTAGCTGGGCATAGGTGGTTTTCACCATCTCTGCCTGGGTGGTACCGGTCCTTATAGCCATCTGGAGGTGTTGTGAACAAGGGTGACCTTCTCGTCCACCATTGTGACTATCTTCCTCGAACGCTTGGCAGCTGGAGAGGATGATGAGCCTTCTAGAGCATTCCTCTTCTTCTCAAGAGGAGGAGGAAGAAGACGAGGCAGGTACTGGATTTGCTCAGGCACAGGGTACGGTCCAAGTAGAGATTCTCCTCGGTCCACCACGTACCTCGCCTGAGCAGCTGCCGCATGTGCCCTCCCTCATGGCTAGAGCTGAAGTCGGTGCAGGTGCAGGTGCCGTCCTCACAACAGGAGCTGGAGCTAGTGCCCTCCTGGTAACCGGAGCTGGAGCTGGAGCTGGTGCAGGTGCCCTCCTGACAACTGGGGCAGGTGGCGCCTCCTCTTCTTGGATGGTCACGCCGCTCCTCCATAGTGGCGCATTCTAGACAGGCTCGTGGAGCCTGATCTAGTGCATGATCTGCCTGGCCCGACGAACTCGTTCGTTGATCGGGAGCGTAGATCGGGAGCCTCCAGGGTTCATGGTCCTCGTGGTGTTCCCCAGGGCAAGGTCCAGCTCGTACTGTGCAGCCATTGTTGATTGTGGAAAATGAATTATGGTGGAACCCTCTCAAAAGATGAGTAGGTTCCTCAGATGAGAATGGAAATTTTCAAATGGTCTGGGGTCTCATTTATAGCTCCTAAGAATGGCTCAGGTTTTCCTACGTTTCAGTATGGTACTATCCCATTAGCAAAAATTCCCGAATGAGTAATAAAATATAATAAATATTGGAAAAAGGCCGGGCACCATCCTGTGGTGTTTTAAAGGTCCAGTCTTTTCTGCTACTTATTTGGGTCATATATAGCCCTTTAATTTATACTAATGCCTTTAAATCATTCGGAAAATAATTCATAGCAAAATGAAAAAATCAAGGCTATCGACTCTTTGCATGGAATATCAGGCTCAAGAAAAACTTTAAGGCGATGACCATTTACCTTGAATAATGTACCTTCGTTGTCGCGTAGAGTTACCGCTCCATGTGATGATGAATCTACCACCGTGAAGGGTCCTTCCCACTTACTCTGAAGTTTTCCATGCCCGAATAATTTCACCCTGGAATTGAAAAGTAATACCTTGTCTCCAAAAACTCCTTCTTCTTGATTCTCTTATCATGCCATCTCTTGGTTCTTTCTTTATAGATCTTGGAGTTATGGTAAGCTTTCTCTCGCCATTCTTCTAATTCTGATATTTGCATTTTCCTCTTTTCTCCTGCGGCTTCAAAATCCATGTTCCATCGCTTGATAGCTCAATGTGCCTTGAATTCCAACTCCATAGGTAGATGGCAAGTTTTACCATAAACCAACTGGTATGGAGACATACCCAAAGCTTTCTCTCTCCATACATTTCCCATTTCATTGACCATCTTCTGTAATATGTTCTTGATCTGCTTATTTGATGTCTCTGCTTGGCCGCTTGTCTGAGGATGGTAAGGTGTAGCAATGTTGTGTCTTATTCCATGACTCTGCAGATACGCACGGAACCTCTTATCAGTGAAGTGTGATCCTCCGTCACTTATCACCATCCTTGGAACTCGAATCTTGGAAATATTATTTCTTGAACATCTTTCTTGAATTCTTTGAATTGGCCTTCTTGCATGGCATTGCTTCAACCCACTTGGAAACATAATCTCTTCGCCGCCAAAATGTGCTCACAATTCTTTGATGGTGGGAAAGGACACATGTAGTCAATTCCCCCACCGTCAAAGAGCTTCGATCTATGGGATTGTTGGTAAGTGGCATGGCATCTCTTGAATTGATGTTACCATGTCTTTGACAAGCGTTGCATTTTCTTATGAAGCCTTTTGTGTCTTCATACATTGTTGGCCAAAAGAATCTACTCTTCCAGATCTTAGTGTTGGCGGTCATTATCGAGTATATTATACCGCCAACCTTTATCCAATTCATGAGAAAGGAGCAAACTTATGTTACATATACCTTTACTTCTAACCAAGTTCCACTTGTATTATTCGTAGAAATTATGTTTTGCAGGTATAAGAGTGGAAAGCAGGTACAAAGTCGCCAAATAAATTAGAAAGCGTATTGAATAAAAGGCGCCAAGGAGTGGATCAATCAAGAGGACCAAACCCCGCGCACAATTTGGCCCATGCACCATCATAGGCCGAACATTTGAAGGACAAGACGGCGCAATAGGAGAAGGCGGGGGCGGGAGGCCCAGCCAGGGGCCGGCGGCCGGCCCGCCGCAAATTTTCGCCAAAATTTGCCGCCCTTTCTCTGCGGTTTGGACCGGTCTTCACGCGGCGGTTGCATGCGGTGCAAAGTTTAAGTTCCGCCAAGAAGACCTCGAAGCAAGGAGAGCCCTCCATTCACTCCTCCTCTCCACTATATAAAGAGAGGCACCCCCTCACTTGCAACACACACACACACAACACATTACACATTGTTACATCCTCACCTTGAGCTCTACTCTCTCCACTTCATTAGTTTAGTAGTAGGATTGAGTTAGGCAAAGCTTCAAGGAGGGCTTGTCTCCTTGGAAGGATCTTTTGGTAATTTACTATAAAGTTCTTTCCTTTATTCAAGTCTCATTATTTATATCATAATGCATATGAACTAGAGTATAGTTATCCTCATGTTATATTCATATTGTGCCAACTAGAGTATAGTTAGTATGATGTGATAATTAACATGACTAACTTTAGGCTAATTGAATCATATATCATTCTTGGAACGTAGTAGAACTAAGCTCGGGTGATGGTGCGTGTACCTTCGGGTTTTACCTTTACTCTTGCCATGTCGATCCGTAGGGTCGGGGTACCTAGGGGGTTTAGGTAGTTTTCTA
>JADLZK010004968.1:600000-993403 GCA_015847255.1 Hyparrhenia diplandra | reverse complement strand
TCCACCTGGTGTTCTTCCTTGTGCATCCCTGCGCCAAATCATGCATCCGTATGTTTCCGTCAGGGCGGCAGGGGGCGCCTTGCTGTGGACACTCGATGGAGCTCAATGGTGAGAGGCTCCTGTGTACTAGAGATTACAAATTTTGCTAGGATTGTATGTCTCTTTGCAAAAATCTTGGTAGCTTGTAGTATAACTTAGTAGTGATTATACATAATGTTTGGCAACATCAGTGTTATTTGGAGTGAATATACTGAACTCTTTCATTGGTGCCGCACATTGTCAAGGGAGAGAGATACTGTAAATTGTTTTCACTCGTTAGTAATAAATTTTCGCACAAATAGGAATACTGAAATGACTACACGAAATGTCTATACCCAATTGAGTAATTTTATGCACCATCATGCTGCTAATCACGGGGTTAGAGTTGTTTATGATCGCAAGATCAAAATACAAGCGTGAGGAGAGTATCTCAGAAGGGAAACTCGCTCTGGATTAATGTGTCTGAAGACTCAACTCCTGCTCTGGACACCCATGGTGTCAGCTCTAACCCTGCAGCTGCTCTCCTTGCACAAACAAACGCGTGTTGCCAAAACTTCTTCTGAATGCCTTGGAGAAAAAGAGACCGCTTGCTGGAATTACCGCCATCATTTCTTTCATTGGAAGCTATGATACGTATGAGGATTCCAGCATTGAAGCAACAATCTCTGCTTCCGGATAGCATCCTGACTTACCCTGCAACTTTCTTGGATCTACTGTGGACTACTCCTGCTGATTTCTTTCTTGACTGCTTTCTCTGCGCTGATCTTGGCAACCGGTATAGGGACTGGGATCTTGGTTGGACAGCCGCATGATCTCCTCCTCTGAGTAATGGCAACTGCAGATCGAGGATAGTTTCCTTGAGCTCGTGAGTATAGCTCTCTGAATAGTAATGCAGAGACACGCATGACGTTTACGCTTACTCACGCTCCTTGCCCCACTGCTTTCCTCTCTTCTGAGTAACTTGGCTACTGGGACAACAAAGCAAGCACACAAGGTCACTAATGGTGCTGGACAGTGGACTACTCGTCCATGCTTTCTCAAACTGGTGCACATGTTTCCAATGGTCTCATCAGAAGTAAAAGAGATGATTGCCTCAAGCTCTGCAACCGTCCTCAACCTCAACGTGTCAATGTCATTGGAGCACACCAGCAGATCTGAGATGGAATTGTGGAAAGCCATGGCTTTCAGTGGAAACCACACTGCTTTATTTTTCCCTGTGAAACAGAATAATAGAAGGACGTGAGGAAGAGAGCTGCTTCAAGGGTGTCTCCTCAGCTATGGTTTTGCCTCTATATATGCTGAAACAAGCTGAAAGGGAAGTGTGCTGGACCCTGTAGACAGCAAGAAATCGTAAATTGGCAATAATGTCTCATGCTGCCACAACAAAAGCTAGCTACCTCCATAATCCATCAGCATGTTGTGCCTCAGCTTCTTGACAGGCATCCCTAACTGCAGTGTTGGAGCTCTAGTGATCCACGCCCACTGTGATGTCTCAGAAGTGAAATCATTTGCGCAAGCTAGAATACTTAAATGTTTGATTCCTCAGATTGTGAGATTGGCTACTAAATCTTGCATTCTTGCATCCAAAAGTAGAGACAGAAGGACGCAGTCGGCTTCGCAAGTCATCATGATTCTTCATGTGCGCATTGCATCGCTGGCATGTTTGGCCTGTCTCGCTAGTTTCCTTACAGCATGTAGAATCTCGAATTTTGCGATTTCAAAGATGATGCACATGCTGTCCAGATTGATTATGCATTAGGTTGAACTGAACTCGAGCATCTTCATGTTCCAAAGCATAGGAACATGAATCAGCATGGCAGCTACTCTAGTGCTGCTTGATGATGTCATATTCGGCTAAGTCTTATCTCCATCTTCCGTAGAAACTGGCAGGCTATCTATACTGTTGAAAGCAAGATCCAGTTTACAGGGATCTCGCGTCTGCTGCTGAACCACATCCCATGTGAATATTAGCATTTTGGCCATCTCATCAATAATTTTCAGATTCAAACATGAATCTACTACTTTCTCTTTCATGATGCCAAAATGAGTTACCAATCTTTAGAGTAAATTAAGCTTTTCACAGAATGAAACACCCAGTTTCAGGTGATTATTTTAACTGTTTACCCAGCATATCTTAAGTGTCAAGTTATAGGAAAAGTACCAGGAGAGGACAAAAAGTTACAGCAAAAAGATGGACCATGTTTTACATAACTTGAATTTCTTTCTATGTACTTTCTCTCATATTTTACATCAAAATTGTTTTGATGACCGTGCAGTATCCCGGTAAAAAGGTGGAAGCTAATCACAGGCTGTCAGACGCTGTGCATGATCTATCATCTACAAACTAAGAGCATTAAGAAGAGTAAAACTCTGCTCTGATCAGTGTCCTGAACAAAAGCCTCTCAACTCCACTCTCACGATCTTACAATGTCCAACTTCTAACTCCTGCAATTGCTCCCTCCTCCAACACAGCTCTTCTTTCTTTCTGGAATGCTTGGAGACAAGAGACCACTTGCTGTGAACTTGGCACCACAATTTGTTTTGTCAAGAGATGCGATGACGTTTCTAGCATGGAGATCGCGACCTCTCTCTGGCTTCAGACAATAGCTGCTTCGATGAGCCTGCAGTTTTCCTGATCATTGGCAAATGGCCTTCTTGCTGATCTTCTTGAACTGTTTCTGTGCTTTTCTTCACCAATCGGATGTAGGACTGGATCATGACTTTTGGACAGCTGCATTCACTTCTCTCTTGAGAGCAATCTCGCATGTCCACATGATGGTCTACCCTGAGCTTCCAAAGCTCTCTTGCATGGTGTGCTGCAGAGATCGAAAGCAAGATGAGGCGTGAGTGCTCCAGCTCTTGCTCCACTGCTTTCCTCTGCCGCGGTAACTTGGCTGCTGGGTAAGCACGTGAGCTGCTTTATGCAGTCGATACTTCTCCAAGCTTTCTGGAAACCATGGCATTATAGTTCCAATGGTCAAGCAGATGATGAAGAAACTGTTGTCTTTCTTATGTTTCTGGAGCTGCTCATCAGCATCGCATTTCATTGGAGCTGGTGTGGGCTAGAAGGCACGCTTAGCGATCTTGCGTGGTAAGCCATGGTAGAAATGGAAATTGTAATGCTCTTTTAGCTCTCTAGAAATATGAGTGTTATATAAGATGAACCGTTTGATGGCTCATTATGGCTGTAGCTCGCCTCTTTGTATAACAAAAACAAGATGGCAACGCTTTGTGCTGTCTGACAGCAAGTAATCTCATCAGTGGGAGTTGTTGTGCTGCTGAAACAAAACCACCTGTCTGCACGACAAGCTGATGCCTTTCCTTTTTGTTGTTGTTCAGGCATCGCGGCAAAAATGGCGTGCACGGGTGCTTAGTTTAGTGTTGGGATCCAGATCGCAGCATCGGTGAGCAAGCTTATGCAAATGGGAGATGAAGAGATGTGCCGATGCTGGTTGCTACTTCGCCGGGAGGCAGCAGTTGACTTCTACTGTTCATGCAAGCTGAACCTTCTCATGTGGCATCTTTTGGCGATCTCAAGAAGATCCACTTGCTAAGCAATATATATATGGCCTCGTGTGGTGCATTTTGTACTCCTAATGAAGATTATTAAGTTGTCAGTGTTCAAGCTTAAGTGGGCAACAGGAATCATCATGACTCAACTTATTTTCTAACTCCCAATGTGTGCAAGTGCATATGTGCATGCTCTAACACTTGTTTAATGGCGATTGTTTTCTGAGAAATATACAACACAGAATATTGCTGGAGTAAACCAAGGATTCAACATTCATTTGTACTTGTAATTGTTAATTTGTTAGCGTACCGGCTTCTTAAAGTTGGAATATGCACACTTTGGCTGTTGAGAGCAAGATCTTTATACTGGATCTGTGCTACTGTTGAGGCACATCTCATATGAACAAGAATATCATGGCCAACTCATTTTTTCATACTATCGATGAAGATGAATTGTACTTCTAACAAAGTTAAATCATGGTGACGTGAAATGAAAACGTATACGCAAGATCGCAACAAATTGTGTTCGAGAAAAAAAATGGATGGGCAAATAAAGAAGTTATTCATAGTGAATGGACCAAAAACTTTTTCTTTTCTGTATCTTTAATTTTCTGTACACTTCTGTGACTGTCACATATTGATACAACAAAATTGTTTCATGATCAGCAATCCTCTCTCAAAGGCGGACGTTAATCGCAGTGTTAGAGTTGGTGTACAATGTATCTACAAGCTAAGAGCGACATTCAGAAGTGAAACTCTGCTCTGGATCAACCTCTGAACAAGTCTCAACTCCGCTCTCAAGATCCACAATGTCCAACTCCAACAACTGCAATTGCTCCTCCTCACACGACTCTCTTCTTCTGAATGCCTTTGGATACAAGAGACCATTTTGCCAGGACTTGGCATCGCAACTTTCTTCGATAGGAGTTGCAGTATTGATTCAAGAATCGTGACGGTGACCTCCCTTGCTTCAGACAGCAGCTTGACCACCCTGCCTCCATCAATGTCAGAAGCGGCCTTGTTGAATCTTTTGCACTGCTTCTGCGCCTTCTGGCGGCGCGGGCATAAGACTGAGCCCTGGCCTGAACAGCCGCTTCATTTCCTCTTTTGAGAGCCAATTGCATCTCAAGGATGATGGTCTTGAGCTCAGCAAAGCTCTCTTGCATGGCACTGCAGAGGTCAAGCAGAACGTGAGAGAGCGCTCGAGTTCTTCCTCGGCCACCTTCTTCTGGCTGCTAGGGGAGCATGAGCTCTCATCGATACGGCTGTAGATGTTCCCAGCTTTGTCAGACCATAGCTCAAAGGTTTGGACATCATGAAAGGTGCAGATGGACACCTTCGAACTCTGCAATTTTTCCTCGACATTGGTTTCACTAGAGCGAGGGCTAGAAGGCGCACTTTGCAGATCTCAGGATGGCAGGCCATGGTTGCTATGGAAGCTTTTGAAGGTTCTCTTCGTTGGGGAATAGAAGAGAAGGCAAGCTGCTGAGTCCTCTTTTTTGCTGCAATGGTTTTGTTTTGTGGCCTTGTGTTTCCTCTTTATATAACGAGAGAGCTGGTGAAGCAGCTGAACATGAACCAGCAGACATCAAGAATCATTCTCATGTGGTAACCAGAGTGGCGACCTGCAAACAGAAGACACACAAACCCAGAAAGCATCCTAGTTAGTTGAACTTGATTACAAGGCTGTCATGTCTGCATTTTGGCAGCAAACTCACCTGCACGGGTGAAGAACACCAAGATCAGAAATCACTGCATCAGATCCAGATCATGACATGGATTAATTAAGATGCTGCCGGTTGATGAGTGAGCAGCATGTTGACTTCGCTCACCTCGAGCAGTCCAGCTCCAGGCCTCCAAGCAAGCCGCGTGTTAGCATCTGATTCTAATCTGTCACAAGAATGACACATTTAAACTGATGGTAGCACTCGTGTGTCATGTCTTGTCTCCCCCAATGTTTCTCTAATTTTCTAGTGCACTAGGTACGAACACATGTGTCTCCTGCATAATTTTTTTTCTTTTTGAAACAAAGCACCTGCATAATCAACTTGTGGTGCTGTCATGTCCCAATTGCCAGCAGCAAAACAATATGCTCGAGTGTGTGTGATATGTACTAGATTTCTGCAATGTCCACCCCTTCCAAACATTATGAGAAAAATATAAGTTATTTTTAAAGGGAAAACAAGAGAAAACAGCGACAGAAAAGATAACTTGTTATTAATTAAAAAAAAATAAGAGGATAAGTCGATTGTGCTGTATTGAAGAGGATAAGTTGTTAATTGTGCTGTATTAAAACAAGATACTTGTTGCTCCTCAACTTTCATAGGGCAACATGTTCAAGTTCCGAAGGGACCAACATTCAAGACATGTCTTAGCAAGTGACTAGGTTGCAAGAGCGCTTACTTCATTATTATCAATCTTCAAACAAATACTTCTCCTAAAGAGATTTGAATTTGCCTCAAACCACGCCAATCACCATTAAAACCTCCTTTTTATTTAGATGGGTACACCACTACACCTGGGCCGTAAGCACTACTTACTAGATGATATGCACCTTGATCTTTTCCCTTACTCTGGAAATACCCTCATAGAAGCATTGTGGATGTACAATGGCACATTGCCTAGAGTAATTTAACACCCTTCCAACAACTTGTAGGCCTTTGTGATTTTGCTCTCTCTCAGGTGAACATTTCTTGAAACAGATTGGAAATTCCTGTGTATTTAAGATAGTTGAGAACCACACTCAGTAACATTAAGCATGCATCAATCAACTATATGGAGAATATTTCACTCAGTTCAGACATTCAAAAGGAAATTGTGTGTGATAGGACATACAGAATGGCAAGTCATCAACCAAATGTGGGATTAAAACCCCTTCAGCTCCACAAGCCCAAGTATTTTAATCAATATTGCTAAGATTGCCGTTCTGAATTCTGGACTCTTATGAACTTCAAGTCAGGATCTTGCTTTATAAATAAAACGTTACCTCCTTTTCTATTCTTACCTTCAAAGAATATTTCTGTGCTAGCGTGTGCAGAGAAATCTCTACTACTGTTGAGTTCAGTTCTTTGTATGGATCTCAGTTCACTTCACCTCGATCTTCGTCTCGAATCCAGAGTTGCTTTTAGGCACTCTCGATCGAACAACAAAGTCAACACTTCTTGTCTTGGAAAGCATATGCTCCTGCAACCTAAGTATGACGGGACGATGCAACTCTGAAACGATGAAGAATCAAGTGGGCTGATAGCAAAAGTTTAACTGAACTACCGATCCTGGAGGGAAATGCAAATGCAGCGACCAAATTCCATCACCCATTCTTACTCAGTGCGAGGGTGTGTTTCTTCCTTTGCCTTGTGACCGAATCGTGCGCTTTTGGCCCAATGCGTGCAAAAGCATGCTGCATACATGAAACTCTCTCTTTCTATAGTTCTTTCTATATCTCTTTATACCAAAACATATATGAAAACTCACAGTAACCCAAAACTAGCCTCAATGCCGCATATACCCTTGCTATTGGCAGCTCATAATTAATAACTTAGAGGTTATTTGGTTTCCATAAATCATAAGATTTATTAAGTCAGGGTGACTAAAAATGAGTGATTTATAAATCATGGTTGTAAGTGAGTTATAAATCAGGAAAAAAGAAGAGAAAATGGAAACCAAATAGCCCCTTACTCAGTCAATGCCCTCAACCATCTTTAATCCACTCTAATCCTCACCAACCCATTAACCCAAACAAATGTTTAAAAGAACGACGCGGCAAATCACGCCTACAAATTTACAATGCATGCTATTCACACGAAGAAACTCATGCATCAAACCAACAATACTTCCTCAATTCAAATTATAATTTGAAATTATAAGATGATTGTTTTTATACGTATCTTTCACTTAAATATACATTATGTTAGATATATAGTAAAAGTATTGATTAAAAAAATAAATTACCTTATAATTTAAAAATAGAGGAAGTAATATATACAGGCACGAATCTACTGATCTACGCGGCATAAAATGTGCATCATAATTCAAGAAAAAAAAAATGTGATGCCAAGCGGCCACACGTTTCTTGCGGCAGGAAATCACGTTCCGACTCCAAAGACAAAAGAGCAAGACAAAACAGCATGCTGGTCCGGGATCGGTAGCATCTCCAATTGTCCACAACGAGTCAGCATCCACGTGAACATCAATGTTTTTTTCGAGAGCACTAAACTCATCTCGATCCGCCGCGCCTGCTTATATTTCACAGATTCCGACAAGCCGGGTGGGTGAAATTGATGGCCTTGTTATATAGTTCGTTACATCAAGAGATGGGGGCGAGAGAAATTACAACATCACAAAAACATAACAATAAGACAATACAACAACAGGGTAACCAGAGACTAAGCTGAAAGTCACCGACCGAAATTCGATTCGCGCCACCGCCGAACAACATACTCGCCGGGTTCACCACGGCCCTTGTGCCCTGCACCACTCCTCGTAGCTACGCAGCTCCACCACCGCCCTCACTCCTGAGGGCCAACACTAGAATGGGGACTAAGAGTGGTGATGAACACGCAGCGCCAGATCGCCGAATACCGACGACCTCCTTCAAGCTGATGGGGACATCCTCCCGAACATCCGAGCCCCACGCACCACCATCCAACGCCATCCACATGGAGGAAACCATGGAGGGGAATGGCAGCGCCGTGGGAACTCTACCCGGCATATGATTTTCTGGCACCATCAAGAAAAGCGCAGACGGAGCAGAGACGCTAGATGAGGACACTCGTCAGAACGTCGACAACGACCGACAGCCAAGATCAGCCACACCCTTGCACACCAAGGAAGAAAGGAGCAAGGAGGGTTATCTTGCAGGTTCCGGCAAGCAAAAATATATAATAAACCCCTGCAGTTTGACTGTAACCATGGAGTGGAGCGTCATTGATGATGATGCTTTCACTGTTCTTAGCTCTATATAGAAACCCACCCAATTGCCCTGCTCACACACGAAGCTACGTAGTTTTGCATACAGCAGAAGCAGATCTAGAGAGAGAGATCGAGAGAGAGAGGAGAAAGCATAAGCTAAGTATCCATCAATGGCGGATAGTCAAGGTCTGACGCTGCTGGGCCTGCACGCAGTGACGAAGCCAGCGGTAGGGCTGGTCGGGCCCAGCCCCACCTACACATGCGAGACATGTGGAGCCTCTCTAAGCTCTCTCTTAAATTTTATGTCTAATTATAGAGATTAGAGGTGCTAAACTTTATTAGAAGGGTCTAAGCCCTACCTAAATCTTTTTCTGGCTTCGTCGCTGCCTGCACGTGAGCCCCTTTCTCCTCTCAGCATGGCGCTGAGCCCGAAGGGCCTGAGCTCTGAATATCGAGCAGGACCTGTTCAACAAGAGCGAAGCTCCTCCTCGCCACCAACCCCGTGCACACAAGGTCCCCCGTGCTCATCCACGGCGGCAAGCCCATCTCGCGAGTCCCCGTCGTCGTGGAGTACCTCGGCGAGTGCGGCCCGCACCGGCGCCGCCATCCTCCCCTCCGACCCCTCCCCGGCCGCGCCGTCCGCGCGCCCGGGCAGCTTACATCGACGGCAAGAAGATGTTCCCGGCGTGGGTAGGCATCATGAAGGCGGCGACGGAGGAGGAGAGGCGGAGAAGGTGAAGGAGACCCACGCCGCCGTCCCTCAACCTGGAGAAGGCCCGCGAGATCAGCTCCAGCTCCAAAGCGGTGGCAGCGGTGCGGCGGCTTTCTTCGGCGGCGACTACGCCGGGTACCTGGACCTCGCCGGGTGCTCCCACGCCGTGGTTCGGGCTCTGCGGTGATGTTCGGCGTCGAGGTCATCGACGCCGCTCAGCTCGCCGGGCGGCGTGGGCGAGAGGTTTGGCGGAAACCGCGGTGGCCAAGGAGGTGCTGCCGGAGCCGGAACAGGCTGTGGCGTACGCCAAGAAGATTCAGGCCTCCCGGGCTGCTGCTGCTAAAAAGTGATGCAGTTCAGAGCACTGAGTCTTGTTTCTTGTTATAATAAATTGATGAAGCAGCAATGTCGTCAAGAGGGTCAAGATTATAACGTTGTCAATTTGTAGTATTTTATACTAGCATTCGGCAAAAGGATCTCATCATGACAGTTCAGTGTAGCAGAACATTGTTGAGTCGCCAAGGATTCAACACTCGTTGTAATTGTTCCCCTTTTTGTATCTTATTAAATTTATGAAAAAGTCTACTTAACCCCCTCAACTATGGGACTATGACTACTCCTTTTCATCATTTTTAAAACTATCTAACCAATACTCTAAACTTTGAAAAACCGTCACCCCGGGAGGTTTTGCTTGGTGGTTTTGCATACGTGGCGCCACGGTGCAGTGGTTTGGCCACGCTGGCTCTTGGGTCTACAACTCATCTCACCGCCATGTGGGTCCCACTCGTCAGCTTCACCTCCCTCCTCCAGCCTGCTACCGTAGAAGAGGGGACAACACGACGCCAGGAACTTGTCCGGGGTTGCAGCAGCTCTAGGCTCAGCCCCGCCTTAATCACTTATTGTTGTAAGGAATCGGAACAAGAAGCCTCGCTCGTGGTGAATTTTTGAAATATACAGAAGATGGCTGCGATCCAGCCGCAGGGGACCGATGGCTCACGGCTCACGCGGCCGCGAGCAGGGCGAGGCGCTCGCGGCGACGGAGGAACGTGGCAAGAGCAGCGCACGGAAGCTGAGCCGGATCAGGATGCCGCACCCTCAGCTCCTCTTGCCGACTGACCCTTCCAAGCTCTCGCATGCCTACTCCCATCTCGACCTACAGCCAGTTCGGGCTTCCCAGGGAGCGAGCAAGCTAGAGAAGACAGTCGTAGCGAGCAGGCTCCGTCCTGACGGCGGCGCTCCGAGCTCGAGCCCCAGCCTCGCTACAGCGTAGGCGAGCTCCACCCTCTGCCCCGGCCCAGACGCGGTGACCTGGGGGCCGTGTCAGAGATGGACACCCTGTGGCGTGCCAGCAGCTCCCGCGACGTCCCGCGTCGACGTCGGGATCCTGGTCGAGCTCCTGGACAGTAGCTCTCTGGACGCCGGAGGTACGCGGCAACGGCGGTGCGGCGTTCCCGGAGGCCACGCTCGCCGATTTCGCTGCCGAGGCGCTGGCGGCCTCACGCATCTTCACGCAAGCCGCGTCCTCCACCGCATGCTGGAGGTTGAAGATGCACCTGACGAGTGGGTCCCACTTGGAAGTAGCACATCTAGCTTTCATCCCTGTGCCACCATGTCAAAACCGCTCCACCGCGGGCCAACACGTAGGCAAAATTCATCTAACAAAACCGTCCCAAAGGGTGATTTAGACGGTTTTGCAAAAGTTTTTGTTTGTTAGACGGTTTTAAAAATGATGGAAAGGAAAGTAGTCACGTACCCCATAGTTCGAGGGTTAAGTAGACTTTTTTCTTAAATTTATCTCTCTCTCTCTCTTAATCTTTTTAGACTTTTTCATGTTGATATGGTGGATGTCGTAATTATTGAGAATCTAGAGGTATTTTTTGAAGCCTAGAAACTTGTCCAAATCACGACTGTTTTAAATCGAGGACACGTGAGGCATCGGAAGCACGGTGGGTCGGCGACTGCGCGTCCGCTGGTCCTGCCACGCATCTGCTGCCCCCGAAATCTGAGATAATGGTTGGGGAGCCCATGGCTTCCCTATAAAAGAAGGTGGCTGGCTATTTGCTCTCACTCTTGGTATTTTGAACCATTTAACATTTTGAGAGCTTGGCCACACCCCTCCCTCTCCTCTACTTGCTTGGTTGCATATTGTTGAGAGATTGGGAGTGATCTTGAGTGCATTTGCTTGAGTGGTGTATTTAGAGGCACTTGAAGATCGTTGTAGCTGGTGGATTTCTTGTTACTCTTGGAGAGCATCACTCCTAGCCGGCTCGGTGCTTGTTGGAAGCGTTGGCAAGAGAAGATGATTATTTTGGACACCTCCCAATGATTTGTGAGCGGTTTGTGATCTTCCCAGCGAATGCCGAATTGATACTCTAGTGGATTGCACGTGTCGTTAAGTTACCCCTCTTGTGTGTGTGGTGTCTAGAGGCCTAGAGAGGCACGGCGAGAGTCGCCACCTAGAACCACCGAAGAGACGGTCGACACAAACGGAGACTAGCTTGTGGGTGCATAAGTGAACTCCGGGTGAACAAATTAAGTGCCATCCTTTGTGTTCATTGTTTTTTCACCGATTGGCTTCATTGTATTCATCTTCATCCCGGTGATTGGTTGACCCACCTCGACACCGACGGTATAAACAATCCCGCACTCTCCTTGTATTTACTTTGCCATATCTATCTTGTGTAGCTTGTAGTTGCTTTGCTAGTTGCTTAGAATTGTTTAGTATAATTAGCTCTTTCACCTAGTTAGTAAAGTACTGACTTAGCTCTTGTGTGAATTATAAACTTTAGAAACTAGAATTACAAACAGGTGGTTTGCCGACCCATAGAGCTAGATTAACCGTATTTACGCATTTATATATTATTAAAATAATTGATATGAGCACGTCTAAAAACACTAGATAATAAAATTATCCATAAGCACATCCAAAAAAGAATAGCCCACTAGACATCATCGAAGATCCTTACTGTCAATGGGCATGTCGCCTAATAATGTAAAATAGCACCTTAAATCTTAGAATACATATAAAAGAAAATGCAAGCATAGTGTCAAGTCGATGCTTTAACCTAGATGACAACCATGAGAATCTGACTAAATATGAATTGAGTTGTGTTAGATTTTTTAAAAAGTTGGATTTTGCAGACGTTGGCCTCCCTATGTATAATTCAACCAATGCCCGCTGCTCGATCAAGTTCTCATGCTCACCCAGTCACCCTCGAGACCGAGATTACAAAGATGGTCGATAAGGGTACGCTGGTGACCCCGAGAGACGACCTCGCATCGTGTGGCGTAGCCTAGCAACCCGTGGTAGGGTGTGTAAACGAAATGTTGCAAGCTGGGGTGGCGATGGGCGTCAATGGCAACGCCGTACCGTACGCCAAGGAGAGGTACCAGGACTCCGAATGGGGAATGCGGGAGTGCAATGGACTTTTGGACACCCACATATGTATGTATGCAAACCAATCTAATGCTTTTGGTTGTAGCTAAGGACATCCAAATAACATCCATCCAATTAAACCCAAAGCGGGTTCGATCCATTCGTACTTTAGATTATTTAAATTCATTTCCATGTCTACCTACCATGCATGTTATTCACATGCCGAGGCCCATACGGCAAATCAGCAATACTATATATATGCTGACACATACCGACAGACGGATATGAGACGTGCATCATATGTGATGCCAAGCGGCCACGTACACATCTTTTTAGGGCACCCGTAATACCAAGACAACTTCTAAATATATGGATACCTACACTTTCACATAGCACTTTCACATAATCTTAAAATATATGTTTAGTGTAAAATATGGTTAGCTCTTGATTAAAATATAACTTTTCTCTTTTTTTATTAAAAATGTTTAGTGCTGGCTTAAAATATGAGAAAGAGCATCCGGTGATCTACCGACATTTTTGTTGAACGTCACCGGGGCATTATTCTCCACCTGAATATATATTTAAAAAAGTCCCAAAATAGCTCATTAAGATTTACAAACAGTTTGAATTGAAGAGGAAAAAAAACACACAGCGCCCCAGCTCCACGGAGAAAAGTTGGCATAACCACGAAGAAACACTAGCGAGAGGAGAGACTACACCAAAGACACGAGAGCTCTTCAATGCCTCCAAGGAGGTGAATGACGCCATAATGTAATCATTGTCAGCCAAGTAGAAGCTTACCGAGGCTTTCGCCGCCATGTGTCGAGGAGAAGCAGGTGTAAAGGATCTTTAGTGATGCCTTCGACAAGGAAAATCCCATCATCCGAGCTAAGCTTTCGCCCAGAATCTTTACCAATGCTCCTGATGAAGACCCACCACCAAGGGAACACAGGTACAGGCAAGCGTCCACTCCTCAATTTACATGGGAGTCGGTCACCGCCACACCACAGTGGGGGCGGGGGAGCCACACCCACCGCACGGAGGACTCGCCCGTGCCAGAGGTAGGCGGCAAGCCTCTCTGGCGAGAGAGGTCAACCAGGATTGATGGAAAGCGTCTCCGGCAAGAGACAACACACACGTGAACCGAAATGTTATATCTTGCAAAAGGCTCACAAATTAATCACCTATTGTTTTTGACTGGAAGCATTGCAGCGCCATAGAACATGCTTTGGAATGTTTTTAGCTTTTCATAACCACCCACTAAGTTGCCCACTTGCATGCCCCCTGCTCAGACGAAGCTAGCTACAAATATTATATAGCTAGCTGCGGTTTTGCTCACAGCAGATGAGCAGAAGCATATGCAGATCTAGCTAGCTAGAGAGAGGAGAAAGCATAAGCTAAAGCCATCAATAGCAGATGCTGGGAATAACAACGAGCAGAAGGGTCTGACGCTGCTGGGCCTGAACGTGAGCCCTTTCGCGCTCCGCGCGCGCATGGCGCTGAGCCTGAAGGGCCTGAGCTACGAGTACATCGAGCAGGACCTGTTCCACAAGAGCGAGCTCCTCCTCAGCTCCAACCCCGTGAACAAGAAGGTGCCCGTGCTCATCCACAACGGCAAGCCCGTCTCCGAGTCCCTCGTCGTCGTGGAGTACGTCGACGAGGTCTGGCCCGGCACCGCCATCCTCCCCGTCGACCCCTACAACCGCGCCGTCGCGCGCTTCTGGGCCGCCTACATCGACGACAAGCTGTTCCCGGCGTACGCAGGCGTGATCAGGGCGGCGACGGGAGGAGGAGAGGGCGGAGAAGGTGAGGGAGACCCACGACGCGATCCTCAACCTGGAGAAGGCCTTCGCCGAGATCAGCTCCAGCTCCAGCAATGGCGCGGCCTTCTTCGGCGGCGACTCTGTCGGGTACCTGGACCTCGCGCTCGGGTGCTCCCTGCCATGGTTCGGGGCCCTGCGCGCCATGTTCGGCGTCGAGGCCATCGACGCCGCTCAAGCTCCACTGCTGGCGGCGTGGGCCGAGCGGTTTGCGGAAACCGCGGTGGCCAAGGAGCTGCTGCCGGAGCCGGACGAGGCTGTGGCCTACCGCGCCAAGAAGGTTCAGGCCTTAGCCAACCTGGCTTCTGCTTCTGCTAAAAAGTGACGTACGCTCTTCAGAGTATTGAGCCCTGTAATAATAAATTCAAGCAGAAATCTCAAGAGGGTCATTTGTACTTCTAATGAAGATTATGACATTGCCAATTTGTAATTTGATCCCATCATGAAAGTTCAGTGTGGCACAACATTGTTGATCGAGTTGCCAAGGATTCGGCACTCGTTTGTATAATTGTTAAGGTACCCGTTTCTTAGAAGATGCACGCTGTTGAGAGCAAGATCCTGCAACACTTTTTATTCTAAACATTTCTCAATTTATTTCCTCTTTGTACATATACCCTCTTTGTACTATTTGTAATATCTTTCACATATATTTTCATTTATGTTTGTTTATTTATATTTAAATAATGCATAAGTGCATATTTAAGATCCAAATCATAGGTACGATGATTTATTTGGTTTGATTTAGTTTTTTTTTTTCTAAATCTCATCTTCATATATTGCTATTTGCAGCTAAGTCATGTTCTTTTATACAAATTTTTATACAATCTATGCTGATGTATTATAACTACTTGTTTTTAGACTTACAAAGATCACTAATGCTTGCAATTCTACCACATGCATTTTTCAACGTTCACTAGTATATTTATAAGAATGATAATTAGATTTATTCATAATGTGGTGCTTAGATTGTACAACATGGAAGAGAGCCAGGAGCAGATCTTTGGGGGTGGGGCTCAAGCCCCCTACCGCTGTCGCAGCCATGGAGCCGTCCTAACTCCTAAGGCACAATGGCTGCAAGAGAATAGGGGCTCAACACTCTAACCAGGCCGGTGTTTAGCCACAAATCATCATTTTCTGTCTCTAGTTCTTGTGAAGAAAAAAGAACGTCTTCTTTCTAATATGGAGTTAAGACTCTTTAGTAGTCACCCAGTGAAGAGGAATCAAAACAAGGAGTCATTGGACGGTAACTTAGTCTAGCTAACAAAACTCTAGAAATGGAAGCAGCAGAATTTTAGCCTATGAATAGAATTATGTCTTATAATTATTTAGTGGATAAAGTTCATAGATAATTTCGGCATGTAGCCCACAAAGCTTTAGTTTGTACTATACTATATGACTCGCAGTCAGTTACTTCATGGAATGATAAAATAAAGATGGATACAATCTTAGTGGTTAAAACTTACGCGAAGAACAAGATTTCTTGAATTGTACTTTGCATCAACATAAAAAAGAGAATTAGCAAAGAAACATATTCTTAGCTTAGCATTAAAGTTTGTAGGGATATCCACGCCTGATTCCTTCATCGTGAACACAAGGTGAAAAGCCTTTTTATATGAAACCAATAAGGGGGCTCAAGCCCCCTAACGTTGTCACGGCCATAGAGCCCTCCTAAGAAATTGCGCAATGGCTGCAAGAGAAGAGGGGCTCAGCACTCTGACCGCACCGTTTTTAGCCACAAATCAAGATTTTACCAAAGAATCTGGGTAGATTTTTGTAAGTAGCAAATGATAGAAACTTGATCATCATTTTTGTCTCTAGTTCTTGTGAAGAAAAAAAAACGTCTTCTTTATAATAAGGAGTTAAGACTCTTTAGTACGTAGTCACCCAGTGAAGAGGAATCAAAACAAGGATTCATTAGAACATCAACTATAACTCTAGTTGTTAAGGTGCCCTTTTCTTAGAATATGCACACTTTGGCTAGCTATTGAGAGACCAAGATCCTGCATGCTGTTGAGGCACATCTCATGTGAAGCAGATAGAGTATCATGACCACCTCATTTTCTCACGCGCTGTCAATGAGCACTAAGGATTTGTACTTCTATAAAACAGTCCAATAATGGTGAACAAAACCCTCTAATTAGTTGTTTAGCTCCTCTTTGTACAATGTGAAACGAGACGTGTAGGCCACATGGCCAATCACCAACAAAGAAATTTCTTCACAGAGAAAGAAGAATGGTGAAATAGACAACAGGAAATGGACAAAAAAAAATCTTTGCTTCTCAGTCAACTGAATTTTTGTACACTTCCTGTCACTAATCGCAGGGTTAGAGTTGGTGTACAATGTATCTACAAGCTAAGAGCATTCAGAAGTGAAACTCTGCTCTGGATCAACCTCCTGAACAATGTCTCAACTCCACTCTCAAGGTCCACAATATCCAACTCCAACATCTGCAATTGCTCCTCCTTGCACACAACTCTCTTCTTCTGGAAAGCCTTGGATACAAGAGACCATTTACTAGGACTTGGCATCTCAACTTGCTTCGACAAGAGTTGCAGTGTTGATTCGAGAATTGTGGCAGCTATCTCTCTTGATTCAGACAACAGCTTGACCACCCTGCCTCCTGCAATGTCAGAAGCAGCCTTCTTGTTGGTTCTTTTGCACTGCTTCTGCGCCTTCTTGGCAGAGCGAGCATAAGACTGAACCCTGGCCTGAACAGCCGTTTCATCTCCTCTTTTGAGAGCTGATTGAATGTCCAGGACGATGGTCTTGAGCTCTGCAAAACTCTCTTGCATGGCATTGCAGAGATCAAGCAGGACGAGAGAGCTCTCGAGCTCCTCCTCCATCACTTTCCTCTGACTGCTGGGGAAGCATGTGAGCTCATCGATGCAGCTGTAGATGCTTCCAAGCTTTGTCAGACTGTCTCTCATGGTTTGGACAGTCGTGGAAGGCGAAGAGACAGTCGCCTTCAGGCTCTGCAATTGTTCCTGGACATTGCTTTCACTGGAGCGAGGGCTCGAAGGCACACTTGCAGATCTAAGATGGTAGGCCATGGCTGCAGTGGAAGCTTTGAAGCTTCTCTTTGCTGGGAATAGAAGAGAAATCAAGCTGCTGCTGCTGCTGTTGCTGTTGCTGCAATGGTTTCTTTCTGGCCTTGCGTTTCCTCTTTATATAACAAGAGCTGGTGAAGCAGTTGAACATGAACCAGCAGACATCAAGAATCCTAGTTAGCTGAGCTTGATTACAAGGCTGTCATGTCTGCATTTTTGGCAGCAAATCACTTGCACGGGTGAAGGATGCAAGATCAGAATCATGCTGCAAGTGATCCAGCACATGATACAGATTAATATGATGCAAGTTGCTGGTGGATGAGTGAGCAGCAAGTTGACTTTGCTCACCTCCAGCAGTCCAGCTCCAGGCTTCCAAGCAAGCCGCGTGTTATCATCTGATTCTGTTCTGATCACAGAATTATATGGTGATTTAATGATAGAGCCCGTGCCATGCCTTGACTCTATTGCATGGTCTCCCCAATGTTTCTCCTGTGCATTAGGTGCAGGCATGCGGCTCCTGAATAATCAGCTTATCGTGCTGTCATGTTCTGATTGCCAGAAACAAAGAATCCGCTTGAGCGTGTAACATGTACAAGGTTTCCACCATATTTAAACCTTCAAAACATTCTGAGAAAAATATAAGTTCTTTTTAAGTGAACAGGAGAGAAACAACGACAGAGAATAGAGATTGGTTTGCGTTGTATCAGTACAGCCCAGTTTTTTTTTTTTGCCCCCTTACTTTTATGGGCCAACATTTACCTTTATGGGCCAACATGTTTCTTTTTTGGAAAAAGTCAGGTTTTGGTCAACTTTTTTTCAAAAAGCTTTTGGTCTAACTCTAAAACCGGACAAAAATAGCCCCTCAACTTTTGAAACCATACAGATTTCGTCCCTCGGCAGTTTTTTCCGGTGGTTTGCTACAGTAACCCGGGTTTGCTACAGTAAACGCGGTTTTGTTTTCCTTTTTCTAATTTATTTCGCTTGAAATCTTGAAAAATCATAACTCTTGATACGACATCGGATGAAGATGATTGTTATATGAAAATTGTAGCCCTCGACGAGATCTACAACTTTCTAGTTTTGAGTTTTTTCTTTTGACAAAATTAAGGTGCTCAAAAATTATAAAAGAAGTACAACACCATAATAATCGCGTTTTACGCTCAACCGTTAGAAAATTAATATATTTTTTTATTTGTTGTCAAATGAAGACACTTTGTATACCAAAAATTTAGCATTCTAAAAGATCTAGATTCTTGTAGTTTTTTGAGTTTTTACATTTAAAGTTGTTAAGATGTTGATAAAAAAGGTCTAAAGCCTCGGCGTCTTTCGCATATATAATATGTTGTTTTATCGACATCTTAACAACTTCAAGAATAAAAACTCAAAACTACAAGAATCTAGATCTTTTAGAATGCTAAATTTTTGGTATACAAAGTGTCTTCATTTGACAACAAAAAAAAAAATATATTAATTTTCTAATGCGATGAGAAGAAGTACGCGATTATTATGGTGTTCAGACTTTTATATAATTTTTTGAGCACCTTAATAATGTCAAATGAAAAAACTCAAAACTAGAAAGTTGTAGATCTCGCCGAGAGCTACAATTTTCATATAAAAAAATCATCTTTATCCGATGTCATTGAAGAGTTATGATTTTTCAAGACTTCAACCGAAATAAATTAGAAAAAGAGAAAAGCAAAACCGTGGCTACTGTAGCAAACCCGGGATACTGTAGCAAAACCACCGAAAAAACTGCCGGGGGACGAAATCTGCACGGCCTTCAAAAAGTTGAGGGGCTATTTTGTCCGGTTTTTTAGTTAAGATCAAAAGTAGACTTTCGCGAAAGTTGAGGGGACTAAAACCCTGACTTTTTCCTTCTTTTTTCAAAGGAACCAGCATTCAAGTCCATGGGCTTATGTTTAGTTTAGCAAGGAGAGATTGCAAGTGCCCTTCCTCATTTTCAAGCTAAAACAAATACTTCCATAAGAGACTTGCATGTTTAACAAATATCCCAGAGTCAATCACCTTTAAACCGCCTTTATCTGCTACATTGGAGTCTAGTTATGAGTGCAGTTTGTAACCCATTTGACAATAGGGATACTCGGTAAAATTACGCTCCTGTCGAAGCATGGCAACATCATTCTGTCCCAACAGCTAGGCTTAGCCTTTGTTTTGCTTTCAGTTGGTTTCTGGACACTATTTTTCGAGAATTCAGAAACTGTGGAAAGCCACTATTTAAGACGGGTTTTTTACAACATATTTAAGACGGTTAAATCCACGCTAAATAGTAAACATTAACTTAAGGTGCTTTTGATTTCCTAATGTATCAAGAACTATGAACAATATTTATTAAAATTTTACCTTCAGTTCAGACTTCAGACACTCAAAAGGACATGTTTTGGAAAACACACAGAATGGCAAGTCAGCCAACTACCAAATGTGGGGATTAAAACCTTCGAATGCCCACGAGCCCGTGCATTTCAATCAGTATTGCTAAGAACCAGCTGTTCTGAACCCCTTTTCAGTTTTATGTCAGGAGTCAGGACCTAATTAAGGTTATAATCAAATTTTACTCCTTTTTTTTTCCTGAATCCCGGACTGTCGATGCTGCATCTCTGAAACGATGAAGAATCAAGTGGCTGGCCACACAAGAGCAACAACTGATCTGTGGGCTCTCGTACGCCGTGTGGCGGAATTAGCAAGCCCGGCGTCAGCCAGGCATGGATGGATGCAGGATGCACATACAGTGACAGTGTTGCTCGAGAACTTGGTGTGGATGCAGGATCCTTTCACAATGGATGCAGGATGCACACACAGTTAACCATGGCATGCACCCCTGATTTTCCTCTGCTCCTCCTGCACTCGCCAGTTTGCCACTGTTCTTGCACACATGACGGATGGCCTTCATTCTCCCTTCAGACGGGATCATCTTTTCTACCACAAGGCCTCCCCTGGATGGCTGGACATTCACATGATCTGATCAGATCTGTAGAACATCACGGTGTAATGAGCCGCTCTGCCCTGTGTTCTTCAGATGATGAGTGGCAGTTGCAGTAGCAATGGCAGGTGTGGAAAGAACTGGACGAACCGGCCGGCACCTGATAGATATTGTTCGTTCTTGCCGTGGTCCAGCCGGCCAGTCACCGTGTGCCCAAGTACAATGCACTCGACCCAACTCGTGCTGTTGCCACGCGACACGCTGGCCCATATTTCTCTCTGGTTTGGACTTGATTCTACTACGACTGCATGATCTCTGTGTCTGTTCTGAATGAATGATAAAGCATGCATGTGACATGTCCAACAAGAAGCTAATCTGCTGCAGATAGATACTGTATGCGATATGCTTAAAATTTTGTTTCCCTCTTTTTATTGAGAGGCACTGAATCCCCTAAAGGGCTCTGGCAGGCTATAAGTACATGCACACACTTGG
Source organism: Hyparrhenia diplandra (assembly GCA_015847255.1). Taxonomy (NCBI): domain Eukaryota; kingdom Viridiplantae; phylum Streptophyta; class Magnoliopsida; order Poales; family Poaceae; genus Hyparrhenia; species Hyparrhenia diplandra. The sequence goes on along the minus strand of JADLZK010004968.1, from coordinate 972,560 downwards.
CCAGGTCTCCAGTCACCACTCTCCAGTTCACTAGCTCCCGTCAAGTTCAGTTGAGAGGCAAACAGCAGGCAGGGAGAAAAGAGAGACTACTGGGATCGATCAATGGCGGGAAAGCTGGGACAGCTGATGACACAAGGCTGCCCCCTGGCGAGATGCCGGTCGTCGTCGTCGGTGGCGGACGTGCCGCGGGGCCACCTGGCGGTGTATGTTGGCGAGGGGCGGAAGAGGCTGGTGATCCCGACGGCGTGCCTGAGCCACCCGGCGTTCGTGACGCTGCTGAAGCGGGTGGAGGACGAGTTCGGCTTCGACCATCGCTGCGGCGGCCTCACCATCCCCTGCGCCTCCGAGACCGACTTCGCCAACATCGTCGGCGCCGCCGCCGTGGACGAGCACCACCACTTATGACGACGACGGCAATGATCGATCGATCGACCGTCGGCTTTAATTTCAGGACATGTAGAGGATTGTTGGTCCAACTTTGGGATGAAGCTAAGTACTAGGACTGATGTACAAGCTATTGTGAGTTTGCCTGCTTGGACTCTATGAATTTATGATGTTTCCTCTCAAATCAAGAGCTTCCAACTGCATTTAAATTGTGAAACCTGACTAGTTCTTGGATGAAGGAAAAAGAAACGAACACAAACTGACAGATGCAAGCGACGGCTTTCTGGTGATGTCCTGATCTCATTTCAGAAATCAGAATAATTGACAGCTTTGTGCGTGTTTGGAAGTTTGAATTTTATATTGATTTTTACACGAGAATATGTCCAGGAAGACATAGCATTTTTAACATAATTTTAGTAGCAAATATAATGATACTTCTTTCACCTTAAACTTAGTACGAGTATTCCCAGAGGACAGAGGTTAGTATTTCCTTGTCTGATTTTTGAAAAGTTGTGTTGAAGAACACACTGGAACCAGGTGTGGATTCTCTCGTGTTTAATGCACACTGGTGCCAGAGATGGGTGTTTTAAACATTTAAAAGGCAGCGTTATAAAAAAAAAAAAAAGTCAGGGAATGACCTGGAAGACGCAACCTGAAAAACATTAGCACAACACGCGCACACATGCACAGAAACGCAGACACCACTTGTTTTCAACATTCTTTCTAACTTGAAAATATTATTAAGAAAATAACCATACAAGCGTTTGTAGTCCAACGGTTAGGATAATTGCCTTCCAAGCAATAGACCCGGGTTCGACTCCCGGCAAACGCAATCCTTTTTTTTTCTTCCTCAGATTCTTCTGTTCTTCCTTTTGCTCTTTCTGATTACAATACATGACAGTAATCACTGTTCGTGCAGGGATATAAACAATTTGGACACTTTGCACACATGACGGCCTTGAATCACCTGCACATGATATAATCTTCTCTGGTCAGGTGCATGATCGTGAAATTACCCTGATAACCTATCATGTGTCTTGGGCTTAAGCACGGCAAACACAGAAGTAATAGTAGAACTTCAGAGTAGCAAAATGGTGTTTTTACCGCAACAGCTGTCATCATTGGCGGATGGGTTCCTTTTGTATGAACAGAACAGCTTCCAGTTGCCTACTCTTGCTCATCCACGGCAACCATCAAAGTCGCTATGCGGCTGAGTTGATGCATAGACATTTTGTGCAAATCCGCGAACCCTGATGAAATCTGTCTAAAATGACTCGAAACAAACATTCCACCGTACCACGCCAACAAGGAACTCATTGATCGTTATTTTACATCTTTGTATGTGTTGGCTCAGCAAGCAAATGATGAATTCACCAAGACGTCCAATAAGGTTGGTCCTGCCAACTTCAGGATTTGGAAGCACATAGCATTTTTGTTCAACTGAAACCAAATATACTAATTCTATGCTTACCACTTTACCAGCACTATGCTTACGCAACCTTGTTTTTTTTTTTCCTTCCTCGGATTGTTCTTTTTTGCTTTTCGGGTTACATTACATGACAGTAATCACTGTTCGTGCAGGGATACCATATTATATGTTCATTGTGTAGATTTACTCATTCGAGTCTAACACAATTTGATTTTTCATTTTACGATTTTTCTCGTGATTTACTATGATTTTTCAAAACTGCTTTAGGAGGTAATTTGACCGGTTTTCGAAAGTTCGAGGGGGTGATATAGACCGTTTCATAGGTTGGGGGTTACGTAGTCTACCACCCATAGTTGAGGGGGTGATGTAGACTTTTTCCTTTATCTTTTGATCCAATGAGATGTTAGTTAACAGTGAGCCTTCAAAATATCTGATCCAACATTGCTGACTCAAAGGTTCATGCTTGTTTTAGTTTGGCTGAATTCATGTCTCAGTCTTGAAACCATGAAATTTTCTTTGGTATCCACTAAATACAACCGTCAGAAGTCAGAACTTAGAGGCACATACAACTTGCTGACAACAAACGCTATATGAATATGAACTCAAATAAAAACAGTAGCGAGTATATTATTCTCGTCCAACCAAAAGACACACAACAGCAGGTTTTTACGACAGGATACACTCATGGCTCAGGTACTAGTATTTCAAACAACCATACTGATATTTAAGACAGAAATATGCAATTCTAGCAAGTAGCGGCAAAACTAGTTGGGCCTTGGCGTCGCCCACTTTCGACTCGGAGGATAAGGTTATCATAACCATACCCATTGAGCTTGCTGATCGCCTTCTCCCGCATCCTCTCTGTGAACAAAGTTGACGAACCCAAACCCCCTGCTCGATCCAGTCTTCTGATCCACCGCGACGTAGACACGGCTGACAGGGCCAAACGCGGAAGAGCTCAAGGAGATCAGGCTCACGGGTGTCCTCTGAGAGGTTGGTGACACGGACAGAATTCTCATCGCTCCTGCGACGCATCACGTCTCCAGTCCTGTCAGCACCTCCTCTCAAAGTTGGGGAACATATGCTCCCTTAGTCGGACCGCCTGGTGCAGGTGGTCCATCAGACGTAGGGAGGCCTGTCCGTGAAAGTTTCAGTTGGTGGCGCAAGGTCCTTGTAGGGACACTTTGAGGTCCAGTGATCGCCCTTCTTCCCACAGGTTCTGCAAACCATGAGAACAGCACCTCCCTTTGCTAGCCATAGCCAGCGGGTCACCGGATGCAGCTGGTTCCTCAGCTTTGCTCCCTACAATAAATGGGGATGTTAGCAAACAAGAACCAAAGTTTAAAACAGACAGGTTTTTAAGGCCTCATCATAACATCATAGCAAACAGAATCAAAGTTTAAAACATACTGGTTCTTAAGGCCCCATAACATCATACACACACATACAGTGTAAGTTGTAACATAACAACACTTACATACTGAAAAAGTGCTCCAGCTGCATCATATGCAAATCACAATCATTGAACTATGGAACAAAATTTGAGACTTCGAGATGAAAAAACAAATTGTCATGACTTCATAAAATGGGTACTGATTCTAGCTCTCTTAAAGTACTAAGAAAAGCATGTATGTATGGCCAATATAACGATGATGATGATAGGTGAGAATGAAATGCTAATTCTAACCAGTGCTCCATGAAACAATTCTTACATCACTGAATGAGATTAATAGAATCGTGTCCAAATTTATCGCTGCTGCTACACAGTCCCCCATGTAGATGGACATAGTAGTATTAATAGAGCGATCCCAACATCCCCAAATTTCACAAATACCGCATCTAGCTGCAATTGCAGAACTAATAATCGAATCGAAACATTCGACCCATACAAATCGTGCCTAACAGCTACCAATCGAACGAACAGATGATGAGTATATTCGAAACGGAAGCAGAAAGCAATCAGATCGAGACCTGGGGCGCGGGGTCGCTCGAGGAGGATCTCCTCGGTGGAGACCATGGTGAGCCTGGAGCCTGCGTCCTCCTTGAGGGCGTCTCCGAACTTGGGCCACTGGCGGCGCTCGATGGCGCTGCGGGAGAGGCGCGCCCGCGCGAGCTTGCGAACGCGGGTGGTGGTGGTGACCCGGACCTTGTTGCCGTCGTCGTCGAAGCGGTACTCGATGACCTTCTTGAGCCCGTTCTCGTCGGGCCCCACGACGACGCGCGGGGGGAGGAGGAAGTCGAGGTCACCGCCGTCGTCCTCGTCGAGCTCACCCCACCGGATCTTCTGCTGCGCCGCCGCCGCCGCCATGGTGCCGCGTGCTTGCGTGCGTTCGCTAGGGTTTGGGATTTGGGTGCCGTGAGCGGAGTTCTGTCTACTACTAGGTAGTGGGTCGCGTCTTCGGCTCGGAAAGGAAATGGGCTTTTGTGGGATTTTCGTTCAGCGTCGAATTGGGCCCTGAACCAACTAGAGAGCTCTGACTGTACCTGTACGTGTACGTCAACTCAAAAAAAAAAAAAAAAAAACTGTACGTGTACGTGTGGTTCGTGTTGATTTTTTTTTAAAAAAAAAAAAACCTAGCCTCTAGTCGTTTCTTCTAGTTCTTTTTTGCTCTGTTTTTAGATGAGCTGAAATTAGCAGAAAAGCGTCATACAACAACAAAACAGATTTGCTCGAAAAAAACAACATGACAGATAAAAATCATTTGCTAACAATTTATTATGTTAACAATAAGATACGCAATATAGCATAACCTAATAGCCTATCCGCCATATCTGCTAACATCTTTTTTTTTTCCTGAAGGGGCGAGCTAAGTTAAGATCCTATTTATGCTAAGTTCTAATTCAACATAAACTCTTGATACCTCATAAAGTCCCATTCACCTGCTAAGAGATCAAGAGGATTCATTATATGATGATGATGTAACTATAATATAGAGTAATTCATTCTGCTAATTAACTTAGTGCAAACTAACAAGAATGTCATAACTTTGCTCTATTAGTAATCTAGTGTACTCTCAGGCCTTGGTTGGATGTGTTCGGCTTGACATCTACCCACATGTGGTGCGATTGATTCGAGAAGCAGTCAATTGTTTGGTAGAGCTTCGCTTGATTTTGAGGTCAAGCTTTGTGATTTTCTGATAGAAAAAATGATTTTGGTGGGGGTTAAATGGAGAGATTGTGATGGGTTAGGTCTTTTTAGCTCCTAAATTGGTCTATAAGTAAGAAGCAACTGGTGTCAAATTTCCATAAGAATTTACTTGTGTTTTTTAGCCATTTACCTATCTATGAGCGAATTTGATGGAGAATCTAGAGATAGGAGCGCTAGTAGCACGTCACCTCTCCCAAGTATGCTTAGTGTGGCATGCATAACCCGTCTTCCGAATCCCAATACATTGCCACACGTACATCTAGCCCAGATACTGTCGTATCTTTTCATCGTTCAAATCACAGCCGGCCTTTTTAGCAACAGTTTCTCCTTCACTTTACCAATGCTCTTGTCTAGGACTTATATTTTGTGTATGGTTGACGATTCGGTGAACTCTCGTGTATTTTCCCCGCGTACGGTCAATATTTGCAACGTTAAGTTTTCGGGCAATATCCATTATATCCTGGTTATTGTCTGTTTTTGCCAGCGCATAAATGAAATGGTCACGAGTGGATGTGATGTGGAGGACACACCCCCCTAGCTGTTGACTGGTTTTTGCCATGGGCAACAACGCAGAGCACGATGAAACACTAGTAGATTAACAAACTTTGGACCCGCACAAGCAGGCGTTTGTAGTCCAACGGTTAGGATAATTGCCTTCCAAGCAATAGACCCGGGTTCGACTCCCGGCAAACGCATCATTTTTTCCTCATTTTTCTTTTTAAAAAAACCTTGTTGAGTGCAATGTCAACGCTTTTTTTTTTTGGATCGAAATGTTATGTAAGCATGGCAGGCAGGTTTGATCGTCTGAGTAGCCACGTACAGTACAGGTTGTGCGCAAGTACAGGTGTGATACAACTTGCGTCGTGCTGCCGGCCGGAGACGATCGACATGGGGGCATCTGTATCGATCTACGGTATATTTCCTGTCCACGACCACGACGACGACGACCTGTGACCTGCCGCCGTCCACCATGCATTTTTATCCCCAAACCCCAAGCAGATTAGATGCGTTATCCATTAGCAAGTTGGTGGCGGGACTCGGAAGCTAGTGCATGAAAGATCGATCGTCATATCGATCAGGTGTGCATGCATTATGTAGAGTACTCCAGTGCTGTGCTGAATCGATCCATCTCGTTTTGGGGCCGGCCGGCAGCCCCGCGTGATCTTGCACGCGCGCGGAGGAGGTGTGTGTGTGTTGCCATCTGCATGCCAAGAGCTCACGCGACCTGTCCGGACGACCGGATGAGCCACCAGCGCAGGCATGCAGCCACCTGATGAGCTGTTCGATCGTCCATTGCCCATGCTGTGGGTGATGTCCGACAATCAGGTGTCCTTTGGGCCCCGTTCTGTCGACCATCCATGCATTTTCTCTTCATTTAGGGCAGCTCCAGTGTGTATCGAACCGAACTCGACACCGTGTGCGAGAGATAAAATCGATTTTCACGATGGTTCGGCGTCTCCGGTGTCAATCGAACCGAGCACGACAATCTCTCTCTACCTTTCCCCATTCTATCTCATCCTCTTCGTCGGGGGGGGCGCTTCGCCCGACGGGAATCGGCGCAAGCTGCGGCGCGGCTCGCCCGTGGCATGGGGCCTCGCCGGGTCGGGGGCGAGGCCCGCCGCGTCGGGGGCGCGGAGCGGAGGGCCGCTCGTCGGGCGGAGGGGGCGGCGCGTCGGGCGGGGGCGGGGGGCGGCGCGTCGGGGCGGAGCGGGGGCCTTGCGTCCGGCGGGAGCAGGCGCCGGGCTCGGTCGGCGGGCGTGTCCGGCGGGAGCGAGGGGACCGGCTCGTCGGGGATCTGAGGAGGCCGCGCGGCGGTCGCCTCCACGGCTCCACCCCGGTCGGACGACGAAGCACGGGCGCCTGGGGGCCCTCCCGACCTGCCACTCCTCAATTGTTTATTCTCTCGGTTCGAACCATATCGGAGATGCGAACCGAAAAATTTCCCTCCCATGGTTCGATGGTCAGCGGTGTAGAAGCGAACCATGGGGTCTTTCTCTCTCCTCACGGTTCGATTCCCTGCAACACTGGAGGTGCTCTTAGGCTGATCGAGTGGTGACAATCGAGAGCCGATCGAGAGGTGCATGGTGGGCGTTGAATTTTCTGACCCTGCTCCGGTCTCCGGCCGCATATCTGGAATCGAGACCCGCCATTGTTGGCGCAGGGTAGCGAGTAGCGACCGAGACCGAAATGATTGCCCAACAACAGCAATGCAGGTGCAGCATGCATGTTTGTTGCTTGCTTGGCGCCTGAGCCTGTGCATGCATCTGCATCGTCGCCAGGTGCCGCTGCCCATGCGGTCGTGTCCGGCTGTGCCCCCGGCCACCTGGGGGCTGGAGGCGACGGCGACCTGTGGTCCTGAATCCAGGGCGTCCAGTGGATGCCGGCGGTGTACAGTTGCGGCAGCAAGTTGACTGCCAGAACAACAGTCAAGCCAGCGCGTGCAATCGTGCATGTGGTTTTACTAATTTCTCTAGTGTGACAAGAAGCCTGCATGACAGTCTTGCTTGACGCCGACTCACGTCAACTACCGTACCGGTTCCCTTTTCCAGATATTTTGCCGGTTTCATCAAGGCATTATTGGATCGGACGTACGTATATGTGTGTTCCTTCATCATCTTCTCTTTTTCCCCTTTTATTTTTTGTAATAAGGTCATAAAAATCAAAGTTTTAGATATCTCTATTATTTGATTTGACATGTATCACCTCCAACACATGATTGCAGTGACGATGACGATATATGCATACTCTATCTAAACAAATCAAATTCTCGAGTTGTCTCAGGTGAATCATTTTTAAATTTCAACCAAAGTTATAGAAAAAAGGTCAACATTTACTGCACCATAGATCACCTCGGGTGAGCCATAGTGGAAGTTAATCAGGAGCAATTATGCAAAAGTGCTTCCCGAAAACCTCATTCACTTTAATTTTTTTTTCACGAAGGTGCCTAGGAACAACATTCAATAAGCAGAAGTAGAGTTTTTACAACATTGCAATGACACTTCAATAATCCAAGGATTACCGTAGTAGTACCAAAGACACACAAACGAAAAACAGATAACCCCGATAAAGAGAGCACGGCCTCAAGGCCCTCAACACCCTTTATGGAGCGAAACATGAGACTAAAGATAATGATGCAGCGGGACCCAACGGTGCAGAGAAACCGTGGTGTCATAGCATCCACTAAGAGAAACCATGGTGTCATAGCATCCACTAAGACCAGACAAGACAAGCTTCCAACAACAATGGCGGCGAAGCATCCTCCAAGGAAGCCCAAGCAAGCATGGCGAATTTTCACATTAGTTACACCCACATATCATAAAACCTTGCACCCACGAGGCAAGTATACCCCTCCAATTTACCAGTCTAGGTAGCTCTGCCCCTGTGCACAAACGAATGAGCCTTTGAGATTTAATACTTTCGAATATAATTATTAGGAATTCTTTATATATTGTGACATGCCCACGTACATGCATGCACATATATATTCCACCCCCAGGATCCCAAGTGCACACCTTTAGAAATTTATTTGTTCTTGCTACATTCATCGACAACTTGAACACGGTAGACTACACCACCTTAAATTGCAAGTTTTGTGCAAAATTAATAGACTTCGTTCCATGTCAACCCAGTGTTCTCATGGCATGCACATTACTAATTAAAGAGCAGTCGTATAGACTGTTATTTATATATCCGATCCTTATCTCAACTCTCAAGTCGGCACTCACGGCCAGGGGCGTTTGATCTCAATAATGCATAAAAAACTAAGTATACACTAGTTGCAACGAAACAAAGGAGGCGGCATGCATATGCATGCAAATCTAGGCTTATCCTGACCTAACCTGAGAAAGCAACACATCGTAGGAGCGACATGTGGGCATGTCCATTATCTGGCCTGCTGGACCGCCTCCGCTCCGACTACGAATCCGAACCCCTTTCAGGCTTTTACAACGCGCTCATCCGATTCCGATCCATGCATGGACCGAGGCCGAGACGGAGCACACGCCCGCGCAGCATATAAAAAACGCACACGCGCGCCACCATTGCAGCTGGGTCGTCGCAGAGATCGATCAAGCTAGCCAGCAACATCACACGCACACGTACGTGGTAGCTACACACACCTTGGCGCTGTAGTACGTTGTAGAAGACGAAGTATAGATCGAAGATGGGCGGCGGCGGCGGCAAGAAGCTGCAGCATCTGGTGTCTCGTCTCCTCCACCTCCACCACCACCCGTCGGCGGCGGCGCAGGCGAATTCGAAGAGCGGCGGCGGCGTGCGGCGTGGGCGCTTCGCGGTGTACGTGGGGAGACGCGGGCGCGGTTCGTGGTGCCGACGGCGTACCTGAAGCAGCCGTCGTTCGTGGCGCTGCTGGAGAGCGCGGAGGAGGACTACTTCGGCCTGGACCACCATTGCCACCCCGGCGGCCTCGCCATCCCTTGCTGCTCAGATCGCGACTTCGCCACGCTCGTCCGCACCCTCGGCTGGGTTATTATAACACTACTGCAATTATGTAAATGCTCGCTGACGCGCGTTGCCTGCGGCACTCTCGATCGGTTAACCTCCGTCGTCGTCGTCGTCGTCATCCGACGATTGTCTCGGTTAATTTCATTGTGTGATTAGATGATGGTGAATTAATAATCCGTCAGCGAAACAGACGACTGTGGAGGCACGAGCTGATGCCTGATGCGACGCAACAGCCACAACAAGCGTGAAATTTTTGCAATTTAGCCCTTTTTAGAAACATTTTTTATAAATAGGCCATCTGCAAAACATTTGCTGAAAATAGGCCACTTTTTCGGCGTTTTAGGACACCACGCCGAGGTATGTGGCTCGGCGTCATCCGACACAACGTCAAGATCTTGCCACGTCAGCAGCGACCAGGTCGTAGCATCCACGTAAGCACCAAAGTGTCATCTGGCTTGCAGCTCGGCGTTTAATGTTTTGACGCCGAGGTCATCCACACTGGCGTTGGATCAATGCACGCCGAGGTCACCTACAGGCCACCGTAACAAGTGCACTTGTCCATTCATTCTCTTTTGAAAAATCGTAGAAAAATAAATATAAATCCCCTTGGCATGATATCAATTCCATTATAACCATAATATTACCATGTACGGCACAAAAATACATGGATTGATAAAATATTTACATATGTTCACGAAATTAATTTGTCTTTTAAGTACATGTTTTTTTACAATGGGTTTCATTGTTTTGGTATAGTCATGTTACTCTGCTAAACATTAACCTTAGTTGTAGCTGTAGTTGCTGGTCAAAAATTGCTTCCGATCTGAAAAAAAAACAATACGCTGACACAGCTTGCAAACCCGGTTGGCCCTCTTCTCACAGCCCCGGCGTTGCTTTATTTCACGCCGACATACCTTGTGCAAACAAATGTGTCTACCACACAAAAACTTTGTGCAAACAAATGCCGAGATACTTCCTTAGACAAAAACTTGGTACAGTGAAATCAAATGGTGTCATGAAGCTCTGGAGCTCGAACCTTCACCACGAACAAGGAGAAGGCCACAAACAGGAGTACCAAGGAGAGGAAGACTAAGGGGTTGTTTGGTTCAAAAAGTCCTAGGACTCATTAGTCTCAGAGACTAATAAAAAAAGTCACTTCAAAAGAAGGTCTAAAGACTAAAAAGTCCCTTAACCAAACATGGTCTGAGGAACAAGAAGACGATGCCGGACTGTGATGAGATAATACTTCTCAGCTATCTAGGATGTAACTATGCCGTGTGCCTGTGTGTCTGGTCTTGTGGGCTTGATGTAGTGGATGACAATGATGTGATGATCCAGTGGACTTCAAATGATTTACTATTTGCTATCGAGACTGGCTAATGGTAACATTTTTTATTTTGCTCTTGCGAATGTTGCTATGTACTACGCTGCAGTATGGACTTAAATGCATGCAAGGTCTGTCATTTAAATCTATTGTTTCTCAGCTATATATATCTATTATGTTGGATGCCCTGCAAAAAGAACCTGAGCGCTATGAATGGCCTGAGATGTCTGCGTGATACCAAATACCGCCGAGCTTCAGGTGCCCAGGCAGCTAAGTGTCCAGGCCTCGGCGTTGGGTGGCTGCACGTCGAGGTATGAAACATGGCGTGATCTGGCTGCACGCCGAGGTCTCTGGCACGTCGGATCCTATGTGGCAAAGGCGACCAGTGTTTGTGCTGACGTGGCAGGGTTCGGCGACGTCTGACATGACGCCGAGCCGCATACCTCGGCGGGGTTTTCTAATACGCCTAATTTTGGCCTATTCCTAGAAAATGTTTCGCCAAGGGTTTATTTGTAGGAAATGTTTTTAAAAAAGACTAAAATGCAAAAATTTCACCACAACAAGCAGACGCGCTGCGCTTGATATATTGTGTGACGGGCCACGCATGCAGACGGCAACGCTTTCCCGGCCCATTGTCGATCTTGCACGCCCACCAATTCTGTTAACGTGGACCTCAAAGCACAAGGTTGCATAGCCGACGATTTTGATGGCCCAGTAAAACTTCTCCCAGCCCAGCTCGGTCCGTCGCTGTCGCTCGTGTCGCCAAACAGAGCAGCGCAGCGGCGGCATCCTTCGCTCCGGCGACGCTCCCCGTCCCCTACCACAAACCCTAGCGGAGCGGCGCGTCCGAATCGAGGCGAAGGGCGGCGCGGGCGACAAGCAACCTCGCTGCCACTGCAGCGGCCACTCCGTGCGCGCGCGACACATCGGGGCCAGGCGGCGGTGCCTGGGCCGCCGCCGCCGCCTCTCCGAGGCTCCGACAACCTCAACCACCAGGAAACAGTCAGCAGGCACGCCCACCCATCTTTCATTCCTTGCCGCTTGCTCTCGCGGACGACGGCCGGTCTAAGCGCCTCCCCTGCCCCTCCACCGCCGATATGCTGCGCCTACGCAATTGCCTCCTCCCTCTGCTCCACAGCGTATCACCACCACTACCCTTCCACATCCACCCCAATGCGTGTCGCCTCATCTCCACCTCCCCCTCCCCTGCGCCCTTCACCCTCGAGGACTACCTCGTCGCGTCCTGCGGCCTCGCCCCCTGCCCAAGCCCGCGAGGTGTCCAACAAGGCGTCGTCCCGCAAGAGACCACTGGGGCAGGAGGAGCTTTCCTATTCCCGCCTCAACTCCGCCTCCAACCCCGATGCTATCCTCGCCCTGCTCGCTGCCGTCGGCCTCTCCCGCGCCGACATCGCCGCCGCCGTCTCCGCAGACCCGCTGCTCCTCCGCGCTTCGGTGAAGAGCATCGCGCCTCGCCTTCTTGCTCTCCGCGACCACGCCCGTCTTTCTGCGCCCCAAATCGCTCGCTTCCTCATGGTCGCCTCACACTCTCTCCACCGCCGCGACGTCGTCCCCAGGCTTGAGTTTTTCATCTCATTCTACGGTTCGTTTGACAAGGTCATGGTGGCCCTGAAGAGGAACATCCGCCTCCTCAGCATGAGCATTGACAAGTCAGTCAAGCCTAACATTGCTTTGTTGCGTCAGTGGGGTGTTCAAGATATTGTTAAGCTGTGTTCAGACAACCCGTGGGTGCTTACCTTCAACCTGGAACGCTTGAAGGAGTGTTTGATGCGGGCGGAACAACTTGGGGTGCCTCCTACTTCGCGGATGTTCAGGCATGCAGTGGTTACCATCGCCTCTGTGTCCAAAGTGAAGGTTGCTGCCAAACTTGACTTCTTTAAGAGGACTCTTGGTTGTTCTCCGTCTGAGATTTCCACTGCGGTGTCCAAGATGCCAAAAATATTAGGACTCTCTGACAAAATTCTTCTTCGCAAGATTGAGTTCCTGATCAATGAGGCTGCGATGGAGCCACAGTATATTGTGCAAAGGCCTATCCTGCTCGCATACAGCTTGGAGAAGCGGTTAGTCCCCCGACATCATGTCATGAAAGTGCTGCAGGAAAAGGGATTGCTCAACAGCGAAATGAACCTTTTCCAATTAGTGCATTATATAGAAGAGGATTTCAAATCAAAGTTCATCGACCGGCACAAGGACTCTGTTCCTGGCCTTGCCGATGCCTATGCTGCAGCTAGTGCTAGTATTGTGCCTTCTAGAGTGTGATCGATTGCCAAATTAGAGCTGCTGGCCTGGCTGCTGTTATAATATTGTAAGTGTTGCCCATCTGAACAATCTGAACCATATCATTTGTACTGCCAATTAGTTGCCTCCGCTTATTCTATTAGTTCTAAACTTCAGTGTTATGTTGACTTGAAAAGTTGGACGAGTTACAACTGCAATGTGAAAGCTGCAAAATGTGGTTTGGTTCTTCTTCTTGTTTTTTTTTTCCTCTGATCCCCGCAAGGACTCGATTCACACCCAATGGCTGGACAACAAGTTCCCTAAGATGGCAACCAGGCACATGAACTACCCTGTGGACCATGTGGAGACATTCATGTGACAGGTTGCCTACCTCCACGAGGAGCTCCGCAAAGGTGGATGGTGGAACTGCAACTCATATCCATTAGCGGCTGTTTCTGATTTCTGCAATACAATTACTAGTTATCCCTGACTGCTCATAGTCCACGTAAGTTATGGTTATTTATGAAGGAGCTGTGTTTCACTTATTTTGGATCCTCAATGTGCATGTGTGTTAGTTTCTTCATCTGCCTAGTATACATGGCTGAATATTATCATGGAGTTACCTTTTCTTCTATGGATAAGTATTTATTATTTCCAGTATTAGGTTATAACCATTTATATCATCATGTTCTATTCCAGCTCATGTTTTGCATAAATCTCACAAGCTGATTTTTTTGTTTGTCTCTACTGATGCTTAAATTATACTTCGTTGATGCTGATCTAGTAGTTTCATGTAGTGGCCTAAAGTGTTACTGAGAAGAAGCTGTCTATGAGACATTTTTTAAAGGCTAGTTTTGTAAGGTCCAACACGGTATTCTTGATTCTAAAGAAAAAAAAAGTTTGGGTGCCATGGACCTCTGCCCATGTGCAAAAGATGGTTGTGTAAACTGGGAATGAGATGTCGTTATGCCTACTACTCCTTTTTGCTTCGAGCTGCATCTTAAACTCCGGATCTCTGGAGGACTCCTTCATTGATAATTGTGTGATTGATTGCAAAATTAGACCTGCTGGCCTGTCTGCTGTGGTTGTTTTGGAGGTGTTGCATCAGGTTATGTATGTTGGATTTAGACATGGTGTCTGTCACACCAAGAATCTGAACTTCTAGTTTCAGGTAGCCTAAATTGCTACTGAGAAGAAACAATTTTTTAAAGGCTGGTGTTATGAAGGCCAACGAGGTATTCTTGATACTAAGAAATCGTTGTCTGTTTGGTTATCTGTTTGGCCTCTAAGCTGGGAATGAGATACTAACAGCTCCTTTTGTTTCGAGCTGCTTCTTAAACCTCGGTAGATCTCTGGGAGACCCCTGGACCTTGGTTGATGGTTGTGTGATGGATTCCCAGATTAAACCTAGTAGCCTGGCTATGATTCTGTAAGCTATGATTTATACAGGACTGGTACCGTACTTTGATTGCTTGATTCATTTGATTTAGTTTGTGGCAAGGTTGAGGAAGCTAGTAGCACAGTTATAATATTTCCAAACATGTTCAGTCATATATTTCTGTCCAATGCACGATTCCAAACATGCTTGATTCTATGAGCAGCTACTAGCTAGCAGTATGTAGCAGGAGTAGGTGATAACTAACTGACGACCTTGACTGGTGAGGCGCGTGGTGATGGATGGATGTCTTTGATCAGTTCGCAGGCCGCCATAGTCAAGGCTTGGTTTTCACAAAAAAAGATTCTGCGTTGTTTGTAAGCAAATGTGGTCCTTCAGCCGCACAGTTTGGACTCTACAGTAGTGAGGTGTTGCAGGTCATCTACAATTCTGCAGTACTGTGTTGTTTACGAGTCATGTAAATTAATTTCTTGCTTAATCATTCGGTGTACTGAATCATGTCCTGACCTATTTGGTGTACTGAATGAAGCAAGAAACCTGGAACCGAGAAGCAGGATTCTGCAGTAGTGCTTATCCATATGGGTGCTTACTTACCATGTAGTGAATCATGTGCTTACCCATGAGTTGGTTTGGGGTTGGGGGTGAAAACGAGTGCGGTGGGTTGGGTTAGATCAAGGACGATTGGTACCTGGATTGCTGACAGCCATTGCGAACTGTTTTGCTTTGGAGTTGGAGGTGTTGCCTCAGGCTATGTATGCTGGACTGCCTGGACATGGTGTATGTTGCTCTGAAGAATCTGAAACACCAGCAGGAACCAACTGGTGTGAAAATGACGTATATTTTTTTTTCAGTGTGCATACACAGTGATTGGCAGCTGATTTCACATGTATGCCTATGGTAAGAGCAACAGGTATAATAGAGGTAGTATTCCAGGCACATCGATTTATGCAAAAGTTAGTCTTCTGTCCAGCAGACCAGTGTGTCCGAATAGAAACTCGAACATCTTGATATGTCGTGTGACGGTCCACGCAGACAGCAACGGTTTCCCAGCCCATCGTCGATCATGCAGCGATGATGCGCCAAGGTCGATCAGCCACTTCCCACCGGCCCAGCCTATTGTGGTTGCAGAATGTCTAGTCGACTACGCCGAGAGCTAAGATATTCCTCCACGAAATGACAGACTTTTCTATGTCCAAAAGCAAGAGAGTGACTGTATTTCAGGGTTCTAAATTTTTACACAACAAAATTATAGCTAAAAGGAGGGCAACTCACAAGAGTTCGTTAAAAAAAATTCGTAACCAAATAATGATAAAATTCAAGGGTAAAAATATTTTGGTCATGCTAGCGGTGAGCTAAAGCGGTGAGCTAAAGAGACAAACATTTGACCGGTGAGAATCGTGAGATTATCCAAGGGTAATATACACAGGGACAGGTGATTCCGTGACTTCCACAACGGCATCGCTATTTGAACCTCTCTATACACGCTCTTTATTAAAAGCCGTGTAGAATTAGAATCTCATTAAAAAAAAGAAGATAAAGACACCTAAATCCACTTTTTTTCTTTAAAACCTCTCCTACCGAAAGAGAATTTGAAGATCCGTCCACGTGCTACTCACACACTCACACCACCCCAACACACACCTACACACACTCGCACACTCACAGACCTACAACTACACACAGCGTCGAAGACTGCGTCCATCCGAAGATCACTAGAAGCCACACCGGCTCTAGCACGCGATGAGGAGCATCACACTACCGTTGTGACACCACGCACGGAGAGGTGTACCTGAAATTTTATTCGCGAAAAACCCGGTGAGAACCCCAGGCCGATCGAGGATCGAACCTGGTCGATAGGCTGCCCACCGGCAAGCACTACCATTGAGCCACAGGCTCGTTCTCACCTAAATCCACTTTCACTGAAAAAAGCGACCTGCAAACATTTGTGAGACGCATATAACACAAGTTCAAAATTCGCAAGAAATCCGTCCAAATCCCGCGCGAGTCCCTCCAATTTTGTAGCCGTGGTAACGTTGACCTCAAAGCACATGTATCCGTGAGGTCCGCTGCCCGGCCCGGCCCGCCTTGAGATTGTGGAACCCGGTTTTCGAGATCGAGACGAGAAGAGGCCTGTCCTTGTTCCTCTCGTATCTGTCGGTCACCCAGCCACAACATAGGCCCACAAAGCAGTGTAACTGCGACCGCGACCATAAATACACCATGATGTCATCAAAAATATAATGGCAACCTATTTAATACAAAATGAAACTCGAATGAAAACACACTAAGAGTAGCATGACGTAGAGACAACGAATAGGTGATCATCCGTTCCCCAACGGCATGGCTATTTGAACCTCTGCATGCTCTTTTCGTCTTTATTAAAAGCGGTGTAGAATCTCCTTTCCAAATGGAGAAAAAGAAACCTAAATTCACTTCCTCCCAAAAGCGACTTGGAAACATTTGAGACCCATGCATGCATGTTACAGGCTTAAAATTCGAACAAAATCTCGCGCGAGTCCCACAATTTTGAAGCCGTGGCAACTATAGCGTGGTTCTCAATTCACTCAAAAAAAAAAAAAGCTAGCGTGGATCTCAAAAGCACACGTATCGGTGCGGTTCCGTCCACCGGCCCGGCCCGGCCCGGCCCACCTCGAGATCCTCTTTATTCATTCCTCTCGTCCTCTCGTATCCGCCGCCGGCCACCAAACGGGCAACGGGCAACCACACGCCCTCCCACGGGCCCACACCACAGAGACAGAGAGACCGCCTCGCTTCCACCTTTCCCGCACCTCCTCTCAAATAAAATTTTCCACGGACCTCC
This sequence comes from Hyparrhenia diplandra, assembly GCA_015847255.1. NCBI lineage: Eukaryota > Viridiplantae > Streptophyta > Magnoliopsida > Poales > Poaceae > Hyparrhenia > Hyparrhenia diplandra. Next base: position 955,362 of record JADLZK010004968.1, on the reverse strand, counting down.
GTCTCCTCTCCGCCCCCACCACCACCACGCGCTCGCCCTTCCACCGCAAAACCCTACGCCCCGCAAACCCCAGCCGCCGCCGCCGCCAGAAATGTCCGGCCTCCTGCGGCTCGCCGCGGGCCTGGCATCCCGATCCGCCACCACCCGTGTTGCCACCACCCTCGGCCCCGTCCCACACCGGAGGCGGCTCGCGGCGGCCGCGGCGATGGAGGAGTGCTGGTCGGAGTGGGACGAGGAGGACGAGGAGGAGACCGCGCGGCGTGCGCGCGCCTCGGCTCCGGCGCCTGGCCTCGACCCCGCAGGCGGCGGGCCGGGGGCGTGCAGTGGGTCGTCATGGGCCGGCCGGGCCCGCAGAAGCACGCCCATGCCGCGCGTCTCGCTGAGGTGCTTGATGTGCCTTACATCTCCATGCGCACGCTCGTCAGGCAGGAGCTCAGCCCCGACTCACACCTCTACAGAAAGGTGGGTGGGTTCCGTTCGGTTTGGTTACCCCGGTGCCGCGATTGCTCGCGATTACCCCGTTCCCCTCCTCCCTCCTTGCCTGTGCTCCAATCGATTGCGTAGTTGAGCTGTTCTGTTGGTGATCTCGAGGGTCCTGCTTGTCGTTGAAGCGAGCGTCGATCGACCCGTTTAATTGGATTTATTAAGTGGCCCAAGAAAGCCGCGCTTTTTGGCTGGAGGATGGATGATCCTTTGCTTCGGCGGATTTGTTCCGGTGCTGCCTGTTTCTTGTGGAAGACCCATTTCGCAGGAGTATCAATTGCCAGGAGTCTTGGATTCCTGTCTTCTGCCCGCTTTGTTTTTTTTTGGTCCCTTCTGGAAATTTCTCGTGACACACCTGTGAACTCCCTTCACAGATGAGATATTTCCCTTCAGCTCCTGCAAAGTCATATGCTTTTCTTCAGACCAGCCAATTTACTGAATATATTCCCTTATTATTTCGCACCAAGTATTTTGCAAAATCAAGCATTTCATTAGTGTGGGCCGCAATTTCAGTCTTTGTATATAAATAATCTCCTTTTATTTCCTCTGGCCATATGTATTTTCGATGGTTGAATCTCATGGTGCCAAGAGAAGAGCGTGCTGTCCATGTCTTTCCCCGCCTGCTTGTCCGCTTCGTGGACGGCTGCTGGGCTAGACCCGTAATTTGTCTGTGTTCACACATTTTTTTGGGGGCAATTTTGGGATTTGGCATGGCTAGGGTTTCATTACATTGGAAGTTTGGAAAATTCCATCCTGCCGACTTGTGCCGGCTGCAGACAGCATATGCAGCCGGCCCTTATGTTGAAGCCTGCACATGTCTGTTTCGTACAGTCTACCTGCACATTTGTTTCTTGCTCAAATTACTCGAAACAGTCGAAATAGGGGCACTTATGAATTACAATCATACCAGAAACGAGCATATATTTACATAGTATATTTCCTGAATACACTGAAAATGTCAAAGGGGATCTTTAAGGGTGTGTGACGTGTGTCGAAGTGTGCTGAGTTGTTTTGTTTTGTTGCCTATACACAGATTGCAAACTCGGTAAATGAAGGGAGGCTTGTGCCAGAGGATATCATATTTGGGTTGCTGACAAAGCGGCTTGAGGACGGATACAACAAGGGTGAAACTGGGTTCATTCTCGATGGGATTCCACGCACCCAAATGCAAGCTGTGAGTACTTTGTATGCTCAGACAATATGATTTAGTTACATCCTGGTACCATGTAACCAGCAGAGAGGATGAGACACCAAATTACTTCCAGAATGGTTTGACTGGACTCATATCTGATTTGTTCATAACTTTCACATGTTTCAGGAGATTCTTGATGAGATTGTGGATGTTGATTTGGTTCTGAATTTCAAGTGTGCTGATGACTGTTTCATGAAGAAGAGAGCAATGGGCGACATCTGCTCCCACTGTGGACAGCTATTTGATGCCAGCAATTCAGCACCTACGAACTGTAGCCCCAGCCTTGGGAGTTATACATGGCATTCTCAGGTAGAACCTGCTGGTGTTGTAGGCCTCAAAGACTCAAGGATGGAGAGGATGCGAACTTATGCTAATCAGGTAATTGCTGACATTTTGTCTTGGCCTCATTTTACGCCAAAGGATGCCTAGAACATTATGCCCTTAGCCCCTTACTGATCAGGCTAGTGATTCTGTTGTCAGACCTTACTAAACTTGTTTCTATACAAAAAAAGAAAACAACGATTCTTTAACTTATGATGCGAGGCTATTGCATTATTAGTGTTGTTCTAAGTTTTGAAGGTGGAAACATTATGATATATCTAATATGGAATTTCAAATTGCAGACCAAACAGCTGGAAGATTACTACAAGAAGCAGAGGAAAATTGTGGAACTGAAGACATCTGCTCGCCCTGGGGAGACATGGCAGGGGCTCGTAGCCGCACTGCACCTCCAGCATCTGGACTCACCCCCAACACCACACAAACTCACTGCGTAAATATTATTAATAATTATGTTATGTCTGAGTAGAGTCTTAAAGGATCTGAATTCGGATCCTGCCTGCAGCATATCTAATATCTCTATATGTTTGTGGGTTCTGGCTCGAGAGAGTCAGTCGGCTATGTCTTTTTTGGTTATTGTTATTATAGATAAAGATAAGCGATTTTGCAGACGCGCTTATTATATGTTTGTAACCGAGAGTTTTGAACTTGCCTTTGCTGCAAGTGTACTCGTTTATGTGCTCCTTTATGATGATGTTTTGCACCTGTGGTATCTTTCACTTGCAACATTGTGGTGTTAACCACATCATTGCACGATATGTTTTGTTCTGCGCATGCCCTTTTGCAATCCTGAGGACAACATATGTGATTGATAAATCTGAGGATGAGTGTCTCTGCCAGCAGTGTTGTTGATTGCAAGTCTTCCTGACAGGCAATCTGTGCGAAAACAAGGGCCTCATGATTCATGGCAAACTGCAAGGGTGAGGGTGATGCAGTGATGCACAAGTTTTCCACAAAGTCATAGTTGGGCCTCCTGGAGCATGTATAGAATGTGTCTTCTGATTCCTATGACTTTTCTACTCATGTGAAATTCTTGTGGAGCATGTGTAGAATGTATCTTCTGATTCCTATGACTTTTCTACTCCTGTGAAATTTTTGTGTTATAAACGTTCTCTTGGCAATAAGATGGCAAATGAAGGATCGGGTACAACTTTCCCCAAGATTAGTAAGATGAGTAAGATGAGTAACCCGTCAAACAGATCTAGGATCATTTAGGCTACATGCGTTGAGCTTCTATGATGTTTCTTTTTAGAATAAACAAGATCTTATATACAAACAGACTGAGAGCCAATACAAGCCGAGCCAATACAAGCCAAAGTGTCATGCATCCAAATACGATCTGATCTAGATAACAAAGCATGCGTAACTATATCATGGGCTACGTTATTTGCCTCTCTTTTGAAATGATGCAATTTGAAGATAGCCAATACAAACCGAAGTGTCATGCATCCAAATACGATCTGATCTAGATAACAAAACATGCCTAGCTATATCATGGGCTACGCTATTTGCCTCTCTTTTTGAAATGATGCAATTTGAAGATAAGGTTGTCCCGACAAGGTCTTGAATTTCATATAAAATTGGCAAAATAGTTGGTCTAATATTTTCTTTGTTTCGCCATAAGGATTGCAACTCTAAACAATCAGCTTCCATTATAACCTTGTGGCAATTCATCATGGACAACATAAGTGCCGTATCACGTCTTTGCATAAGCTTCCGCGGTGAGAGCATTTGGATTGAGTCATACCATTTGCAATTAGCTGCAAGTACTTGACCATTTTCATCATGAATGACTAATATGGTTGCACCTTTTGTGATTTGGATGTGGTTGTTGACAGTGAATGGGAAGTATTGAACCAATTCTAATTATAAATGAACCGAGTTTATATAAAATTGAGTCAAAATAGAATGTGCTTGGTCATTCTCACTTACTTTGAGAGTGTCTGCTGTGGATCCAACGGATGGTACATTTTTCAATTTGGACAGCTGGTTGATGCTTATAACCGACGATGCAAATAGCCTTTATAGCTACGGTTTATACACAAGGCTCACGGTACATATGTGATCTCTATCATCATTTGCCAATACGAGCCAATGGTACAAAATGGTTCACTGTCAGGTGAGGTACAAAATGGTCCACTGTCAGGTGAGGAACTGACGGCACTCAAAGGATATCTACTCACTTGTGTTCGGTCGGTTCTAAACAAAATGCCAGTGAATTTGCAACAGAACTGAGCACAGTGACAATGTCGGGAACTTTGATTGCATCAGGAGCTGTAAATAAAATCATGTACCAGTAAAAACCGGTCTACAAAAGAGTTCAGGGGTGTGTTTAGATCCCAAAATTTGGTGCAAAATTCACATGCTGAATCATCACATCGCATTAATCGTAAAGACGTTTCGTTTGTTAGTGGTAAATATTATCCTACTATGGCGTAACTAGGCTCAAAAAGAATCGCCTCGCAATGTACATCTAAACTGTGCAATTAGTTTTTTAATTACCTAAATTTTATAGTGGGCGGCAAACGTTTTTAGATGCATTGAATGTTTCGATGTGATGGGATGTGATAGGAATTTTGGGAACTTTTGGTTTTTTGGTTGATGTGACTAGGAACTAAACACACCCCAGGGCTAAAGCCAGAAAAGTCTTGACCAAAAATAACTATACGAGCTCTAACCATCAGAAGCTGATCAAGTTGTCGACAAGATGTATTGTGCCCAAGTATATGATGCCATACAAATACAAATACAAGAGGGCATATTACAGTGGCACATCCAGGGCATACAAATACAAATACAAGAGGGCATATTACAGTGGCACATTCAGTTTAATGACGCCGTTTCACTACCAAAAAATGAAGTAAAACATTGTGCAGACATAGAAACCAAACAAAGACAGGTCTTCTAACAGGTTGCGGTGGGAGTCAGTGAGATTCATGATCATCAAAAGCACAATAACAACAAACAATGACATCACCGACAAGATTTTCTTGTAGGTCTCATCAGCTGGAGGTGGTCCCAGTGACGCGAACTTCCTACCGATCTCAGCTGGAGCTGCTGGTCCCAATGGTGAATCATTGTGTCCTGTGGAGCTGGACGAGGCTGTAGAACCTGTTTTCTGCACACCAGCTTCTTGTGAAGGAAGATGATCCTTGTGTGCGTCTGTTCTCTGTGTCTTGTATTTGCAATAGAAATCATTGCCCCGGGCATATGAGAAATATGGCAATCTCTCAGGCAAATATGCATAAACGCGTGGAATCTCTCGAATGATATACCAGTCCTCCTTACTGCGTTCACATCTGGCAAGAAGTTGTTCTTTGCCTACTATGTCCAGTGTCTCTATCCTTGAAAAATGCTGTCCCAGCCATTTCGGAAGCTGTTCAAGCTGTTCCTCTTCGATGTGAATGTGCTGCAGCGAGTTCACCCCAGAAACAGATTCCAGTTTTGGGCACCTGATCACTGTAAATGCCTTCATTAGTGGAAGATTTAACACTTTTGCAAGACTTGGCATTGCTTCCACAAGCAACTCTTGCACAGGGATTTTCTGAAGGACCTCCACTACTCCAGCATCTATCAGCTCCATCTTTGACATAGTTTTGCAGTGCTCCAAGCCACACGGAAGCTTCAGCTTTGGGCACCTTCTGAGTGCCAGCTTTCTAAGGTGTAGCAGGTCGCCAGCTCGAAAATCTGACCAGGACTCTAAATCTTGCATGCCCTCAATCTCCAACTCCTCTACATTAGGAAAAAATGGCATTTCTGCTGTTGGTTGCATGTCAATTTTTTTCAGCTTGGAAAGATTGGCTATTCTGAGAAACTTCAACTTCTGAAGATGCCAAATCGGTGGTAACGTTTCACAGAACTCGGAGTTTTCCAGGCTAAGGTGTTGCAGATTTGGAAGCTCAGAGAGACATAACCATTCTGGATAAACAGTTCCATGGTAACCACCAATTTTTGAGTGACACTAAACATTGATGAGGATGAAGCTGTGTCAACATTCTTTCCGATCTCTCCAGATCTCCAGCTGATAAAGTTTCTGACTTAATAGAGCATCTGATCTCCAGGTTCCTGAGATTATCTTTCTCCTTCAGCTTCAGCATTCTATTTCCATCGTTTGCAATGGTTCTGTCTACAATTTTTCTAATATCTATCTGCAGGTCACTTAAATTGCTCATGTTCTGCAGATCTTCCAAAAGTAAGCCATTTGAAGACATGCTGTCGACTACAAAGCCATGAAGAAGTGCAAGATGCCTCAGATTGTGCAACCTTGTGGACTTGGTAATACCACTATCTCTAAAGTCGAGATATTCCAGCTTTGATAACTTCTGTATGCTTTTCGGAAGGGAAGTGAGATGTTCACATTCCCGCAAACCCAAGAACCGCAGTCTCTTGAGGCAGCCAATGGACTCATGAAGTGCTATTATTTTTGTACGGGAAAGATTTAGGTGCCTAAGGTACACCAGATTTCCCAATGTCTTTGGAACAGATTGGATCTCTGTAGCTGAGAGGTCAAGAGCTCGCAATAGTTCCAGGTTCTTGCATATGGTATCCATGTCGGTTTCACCAAGTGGATTGCCAGATAGGAGAAGTGTCCTCAGACTCTTTAGCCTTCCAACATCTTCAGAGATAGCGGCGAGTCCTTTGTTCAGAAAAAGAGAGACGATACAGGCTAGCTGGCAATGTAGCCACATACTTGGGATCACCAGCACATACCTCATTTTCAGTTAAGGACTCTGCAATTTTCCTAACTTGCTCGTGCATCTTATATCTTTTTGTTTTGTTTCCTCGTTGAACAAGACCCCTCTCTACAAGCTCTTTGAAGTATGAGTCAGCCATCTCTTGAACCGAACATTGGCTTTGCTTATTATCTAAACTTGTTTCTGAAGAATGTGCGCTGCTGCTGACAGTTGTGGGTGACAGTTGTGCCCCTTTAAGTGGCTGACAGTTGTGGCCCTCCACTATCCCTTGCGACAAAGAAGTAGTGTTCTCTCTAGCATGTTCTGATGAAACATTGTTCTCATCTTCAGCAGGTACAATTTCAGACGAAGCACTGTTTCGCTCTTGTGCTGGCTCTTCACTGTTGTTGTGCTTGTTGGATTCCTGTTGGGAAACACTATTCTGCTCATCAGCAGTCTCTTCTAACGAGTGGCCATTTCTTGTACCATTATCAATAAGGCCCTCTGAAATCCACAACTGAGTAACCAAGTGTTGCTCAATCTCAAAATCTACAGGGAAAAGTGATAAATAAAGAAAGCATTGCTTTAGATGTGGTGGCGCATACTGGTAGCTCAGATAGATGCTGCTCCTAACTCCTCCTTCAGTTCCCGTGGTAGGATCCTTGAGAGAAAATGCACTGCTATTATGTATTCCCTCCCATTCCTTTTGTTCATAGCCCTTTTGACGAAGAACACCTCCAACCGCCTCAACAGCAAGAGGAAGACAATTGCATTTTTGAAGAATCCCTATACCAACTTTCTTTAGTTCAGGCGTGATTTTTGCTTCCTCCAGACAAGCTGCCCTAACTAGTAACATCCAACTATCTTCCACTGTTAGCTGCCATATGCGGTCCGTTTGGAGACCGTATCCTTCGGCGCCTTTCTGGATTTGAGCTGACTTTATCTCATTGCCAACATTCCCATCACTGGTTGTTATCAAAACACGGCTCCCTTCAGCAACAGCATGAAAGAATTTGAGGACTTCAATCAGGTTCCCAAATATTTCAGCATTACCTGTGCCTTGTTTTGAGGGAACACCATTGTATATGTTAAAAACCAGAAAGATTCTCTTTCCCCCAATCTTGTCAGCCAACAGCATCTGCAGTTTGTTCTTTGTTCTTGGTACTTCCAGGACCCCTATAGCTAGAGCAGCACATGTTGCCTGTAAGATCTGAGCAACACTGGATCCTTTAGAAATGGATACCCATACGCTGTGTGCTGAAAGCACTTTGCGTCCTCTGATCATCAAATATTTTTCTGGCAATAGTTGTTTTTCCTACTCCTCCAAGCCCATAGATTGCAAAAATGACAAACAGCCGAGATGGTTCATGATGTTCTGTCAATTTGTCAACCAATGGCAATATCCTCATCTCAATTTTTTCTGTATCCACTAAATTCTCATGCCACATGAGTTCCTGACCATCACATGATCTGTCATGCTGATACTTTTCCATTTTTCTGCTTGTGAGCCCTGTGAGTTCCTGACGGTTCTTAGATAATGAACCTATATCCTTAAGTAAGTTCCTTATTTCTTGCCTGATATACCTGTCCGTGGTAAAACGGTGCACAATCTGCAAATGGAGAGAGTGTCAGTAAGGAAACTAACAAATAAGACAAATAAACAAACCTAGGAGATTTGGCTACTGCCTACTGGTCATACTCATGAACTTCAAAAGATGGACCGTGCCAATTTCATCATATGGGGCTAGTATGATCCTCATGCCCTAACACTTGTTTTCAGCTCACACTAAATCACTACAACAGGACAGGCACAGGCGCACAGCATACCAGGTTACCAGTTGGTTTTGGCTTAAGCGCCATGCCAACATAGCACAACTGAGTGACTGACCGCCCCCGACAGGCCGACACGACGCCACCGCCAGAAACCCCCGGCCACCGCGCGTCGGACGGCCGGGGCCAGCCCGGCGTGTCCGCTGACGCGCCTACCGGCCGCGGCCGCCACCGCCGGCGCGGCCCCCGCCCAGCCGTCCATCCCGGCGCACCTGCACACCGTGCCCCTGTCTCCGCCTGCCACCTCCCTCCCTCCCTCCCTCCCTCCCTCGCCCAGGTGCCGCCCGCTGTCCCCGCGGCCATACGCCTCCAGAGCAGTGGAGGACCGACCCCGACCATGGCGCGTGGCCGCACCCTCCCTACCGGCGCTTGGAATAGTGGGAGGAATACTCTTTTTTTTTTCGTCCAACTATCGACCGATGCTGAATTTTAATTCTGAATTTTCAAAATTATTTCACCCTTTTTGGGCTCATTTTTTTTTTTCACCACCGACAAATATAGCCCGCGATGAGAGGGCCGTAACACGTATTACAAAAACCACAAAGTAGTGATGAGTAATAACAACAAAATAAAAAGGCGACTGCCCTCAAACCTGAAACCTACAAACCGAGCTTGCAAAAAACAATATAACTATGCAATGGTTGCCTACAGACAAGACAATACTCTGGTAACAACGGTGACAAAACATCCGTCTTCAAAGATAACACCATCAAATATCCACCAAATAGGGATTCCACCGACCGCCAAGCATTTGCTTGGGAAGGAACAATAAAAACGCTTGTTGCATCCCCTTTTGGGCTCAATTTTATTCCAGTAATTTTAAAAACTAACCGTTTTGGTCTTCAGACCTTATTTTTTTAAGCTCAATTTCATCATAAACTATCAAAGTGCATTTAGTTCTTATATAATCTTTTTATTCTTTTATTTTCTATCGCACTTGGTCAGCTCTAGCACCAACGATGCCAGACAGAAATAACATTATCCAAAATCTCTTTAGTGACCACTACAATTCTAATATGTTATTTTAATATTACCTTGTCAGGATACCATTTATATCCATCCTATTACGTTGTTTTTATTAGAGCAAAGATCTATCGGCTTAGTCTATTGGATGTGCTTAAGGACGTAAGGTTCGCATACATGTGTTCGTAGAGAGTGTTTTTAGAAGTTACTTTTGGGGCAATACTTGGTAATAAGGTTACGGTGGTGCATCCTTCAAAGAAAGGCCGGCAAACCCAATTTGAAGTGAACACTTGTCAAGCAATGGAGACTATGAAAATAGAGATCTTCGCCATGATTTGGTGGCTATCTTGTAATAGACTTAGCGTTTAGTTAGTTTGTCAATAGTCTCCTTCGATCTCTTCAAATTTGGTGCTCTTTGAGAGTTTCTTCTTTTCAGCTAGAGGCTATAACTTTATAATCACAGTTGCTTACATTTTAAAAGCCACTGCTCACTTGCTGCTTTTGCAAAAGTCACGTCCCCAACCAAACACACCATAAGTGTAAGACTCTAAGTAGATTTTCCTTTATCTAAAAACGTAACACCTCCTTTTTCCCCGATAGCGATAAACTAACAGACGATATATTACTTCTCAAATGGTATCACCTTTTTGCTGATGAGTCATCATTCATTCATCATGGTAGAAGTCTTTTTTTTAACAAAAGAAGCCAAAAAGGTTAGAAGGATGTCAAAGAAGAGAGAGAAGCCAAAAAGGTTAGAAGGATGTCAACGAAGAGAGAGACTATCTAATGGGACTGCGTATCTGATGCTGTAACTTTGTCCCCAACTGTACCCCAGCACAATCAAAAGCACAAACGGACAAATTAAAACCGAAAGCAAGAAAACGCACGCACATATGCGAGATATATTACTACAAGTCGTCGTCTGGCTCACTACTCACCGGTAGAGGTAGAGAGATGGACGTCCGCTGGTCCTGGAGGAGGCGGTCGTCGGCTCTGTACAGCACCTGCCGCAGCTCCGCCAGCCACCGCCGCGCGCGGTCATCCTCCAGCACCTTGTTCTCGGCGTCCTCCGAGTAGAGCAGCTCCTCTTCCAGCTCCCTCCGGAGCTTCTTGGCATCGCCCCGGAGCTCGGCACCCGCCTTGCGCAGCGGACCACGGATCAGCATGTCGTCCAGCGCCCGGATGACGTGCGCGCCCAAGGCGCTCGCGCTGACCGCCATGGGTGGCTTGGGGAAGTCGTCGCGTTTCGGATTCGATCTACGGCCTACACGGGGGGCAACTGGAGGAGGAGGACGACGACGAGGGGCAGAACATCGCAGTACACAGCACCATTTGGAAATTTTTTAGTGCCATACTGCCATTTGTTCCGGCATTGCGTCGATCGTTCATTGGGTGCTAGCGTTGAATCGATCGAAGGCTACATGTGCCGCTGCAACGACCGTTTACTATTATACTCTATACAGGATCATCCATATACTAGTCCAGTGTGGACCTAGTTGCTTACCATGACGAGATTATAAAATCTTTTTCTAAGCTGTCAAAAAGATGCGTGGCGTATTTTATGGATCGGATCTCGTATATATACATACATATACAATAACTGAGTATCTTACTGATGATTGTGTTATACTCAGGTATACTATTCGCTTAGAGCGGACCTAACTCAGCATCTTCAATAAGATGAGTTATATTAGCGAAGCCAGCAATGCAAATGGGGTTATATAGTTCAGTAGCGTGTCATGGCATGATGCGTGCCTTCTGTAATTGATCGAGACCTCTAGCCAATAGTATAGAGGCAGAGATGTAAGATCTAGACCTAGCAATATGAAATACTCGTATGTAATTAAGGGAGATGAGCGACCCAACGACTTGCTGTTTTGCTGCTACAAAAACGATCTCAGGAGACAAATGGAGTTAATCTATCTACTTGTCTCATAAATCATCTGGTAGTACGTCAAATGCACAAAGTCCAAAAGAAAAAGAAAAAAGATCTAACCTAAGGGCCTCTCCATCGCTCCAGCGTGTCGAACTGCTCTAGCCTCCACATTGGCAGCAGAGCTCCATCTCATACCGACTTGTGGCCTCACAGAGCAGCAGAGCCTCCTGCAGAAGAGTCAACAGCCTCATCTGACATAAAGCGTAAGCAGCAAATGGAGCAGCTCGTAGTAAGCGTTGTAACCATGAGGCAATAGCAAATGGGACCACTGGAGAGAGAGGAACTGGTTCCAAGAATAAAGATGAGGGACCAGACATGACGAGAGCAAAAAAGATGAGTACTGCTTGGATTGGAGAAATACTAGCTCCAGTAGTAGCCCTCCTATGTGGAACAAGTAATTTTTTTGTGAGGCCAATGCTGCGTATTGCTTTAAGTTGCGCCTGCCCTAAGAGGAACTAGGTAATTTTTTTAATTAAAAAGAGAAATATGTATCCAAATTCAATTGAATTATGAGAGGACTTGAACCTTAATGGTTGGGTTCATATGACCACTACTCTCACCCAACCAGGTGATCAAGGCTCACTAAATATATCCTCACTATAAGTCTATCTCAACAAGCAAGTCACATCATCCCTCGCTAATAGCCGTGTCATCTTAACTTTCAACCTCTTAATTGCAATATATCCTCATAATTATTTCTACTTAATTTCATTCTAAATTCTTTCTTTTGTGAACATGCCTGAATAGAGTTTGCAACATTACAATAAAAGAAAGATAGTAACAACAAGGTGACCAAACGCACACCACCCACACCCAACAGCAAAAACGAAGGACTACATGATGAACACTTTGCGACTAGGAGAGTTCCTGAACATTGGCTTAGTCAGGCCAACTCCCCATCCAACCCCTCGTAGTTGAGGTTGAGAGTTGTTGGATCAAGACCACCATTCAGTAGAACTTGCGGACACTTCTGCTCTGGTACACTTTCGGACATGTCACCCTGAAGGCGGCGGCGGCGATTGATCATATACTTGACGACCATGAAGCGCAGCTTAATTGGAGGTTTTCTGCAATCTCGTCTTGCGGATGTAATTAATCGGCCGCGCCCAACAGTCCCTCGAATCGGCGAACTACACAATTTTTCAACATGTCAAACCTCTCCTTAAGCATGATGATGAAGACAAAAGAAGCCATTTTTTCGTTGATTTTGTATTTTGTATATTCAAGAAATGATTAATAAAACATGTGATTCTCAATACAGATCACGAAAAAAATGTGATTCACAAATATGTGTGCATGTTTCTCCCTTATGCGTTACATTATTTTATTCATGTCTTCATTCGATTTTTGACCAAACAGTTATATGCTTTATGTTAAGTAGAGATCACACATTCTTTTTGGAAGACTTTGTACCATCTCAATGTATAATGTTCTTGAAATGTTAATAAAACTTCCTCAAAATAAACAAAACAAATGTCTCCTTTTTTGAATCCAAAGGTCTTAATGACGAAAGAGAAATGATACAAGAGTCAAATACCACATAGAGTAAAAACAGAATGAAGCAAATTGCAACAAGAGCGATGGAAAGGACAGCACTTTTTCTACCAATCTTGAATCCTTTAGGCCTCTTGTTTTGTAGGGTCACTTCCTCTTCAACAATTGCATCTTGTTCAGCAGGGTGTGCATTATGTTGGGCCACAGTCGCTTCAACAGCTTCATCTTGTTGAGGGATGTGTGCATCTTGTGGGGTCGCTGCTTCAACAATTTCGTTTTGCTGAGGGGGCTCTGCATTTTGTGGGGCTGGTGGCACTTCAACAATTTCATTTTGTTGACTCGTGTGTGCATTTTGGGGGCGTCCACTGCTTCAACAGTTTTGTCTTGTTGTGGTTTCCATGTATTGTCCACAATGATTACTTTACCCTCTGTGAAGCCCCCGAAGCTTATCCTCGATACCAATCTGAGTTCTGGTATCAACCTCTAACCTCATAAGTGTTGTTGAATTTTGAAGAATGAGAGGAATGGTTGTCAAGTTTATGCATCCTGATAACCTGAGTATATGAAGTTGTGGCAGATCCTGGCTCTGCAGATCTGACCATGTATGCAGAGCTTCCATGTCACCAATGAAAAGTTGTTGGAGCCTGCAAAATGCTACCTTGGTCTGCAAACCACCCCTAAACTCAATGCCAAGCGAGGATAACTTGTTGAAGCCTGTCACAGCTAGAAACTTGAGCTGTGGAAGCTCTCCTAATGAAGGGAGTTTATCACACCATACACATTTTTTTGGAGGTGGAGCCGCTGGAGGTTTGAGAGCGTAGATATCCATGAAGGGTATTGCTTCCCAAAGTACTTCTCAATTTTGAGATGGACAAGGCTTTTGTGAGGCACAAATCTGTCAAGAACTTCCCTTCTTTTATCTATCCTTTCATCTTGCACCAATTGATCATCATCTTTAGTGTAACATAGCTCAAGCTCCTTGAGGTGATACTTTTTAATTGGCCATTTATTTTCAGGTGGAGGCTCCAGTATTTCCTCTAGACCGTCAATGCGAAGAATATCAAGTTTCTTGGGAAATTTAAGATCCAATAACTGTAGCGAACCAATATTATCTCCTATGGGGAAGCCTTGCATAGAGATAAGCTCTTCGATGCCAGAAAAGCTCCAGTTTATATTCCTGATACCAGTACCTGAAATGTCAAGGCACCTCAAATATCTTAGCTGCCCAATGCCCTTTGGAAGTGTCTGTATTTGCGAGCAGTTTCTGAGAAGTAAGTACTGGAGCATCCTCACGTTTACTATGCTCCCAGGGACTTTTCTTATATTTGTTTCAGAAATATTCAAGTACCGAAGATGCTCTAGGCTTTCTTATATTTGTTTCAGAAATATAGGAAGAGCCTTAATACCTTGCACTTCACGTAGGTCAAGCACTCTTAAAAGATTTAGTTGTTTGAACATGTCCACTCGAATGCCATGTGGTATTGTGCTCTTATGAAGTACTAGTGTCCTCAGGTACTTCATCCTTCTTAGTCCACGCAGCGATATTTTTGCCTCTATTCTGGCTTCATTGTCATTTGTGTGGTCATTACTTCCCATGTTGTCATTGATATTTTCTTCTCCTCCTATGATCTCACCACCGTCACCATTTTTCATTTTCATTTTCATTATCATCATCATTGTCCTCATTTGGCTCATTGTTATCAACTATTGATAGCCGTCGTGCTTCAAAAAGATTTGTCATAGAAACTGATTCATTGCAGAAGTTTTCGTAATCAGACACATCCTTTGCAAAGGAGCGGATCATGATAGGCATCTTCGCTCCTATGACACCAGTATTTCCCAACTCGAGATGGAGGAGACCTCTTCCAATCAACTCATGAAAACAATACTCTGCAACCTCTTCCATGTTGAGTTTCCTCTTCTTCGCAATGAAACCCTCAGAGATCCATTGTTGTATAATGTACTGTTTCTCGATGAAGAAGTCTTCAGGAAAGACTGAACAATAAAGAAAGCACTGTCTCATGTAAGATGGTAAATTCTGAAAACTCAAGTTGATCATGTATTTTTCCTCTGGTGAAAGGTCCTGAAATGCAGTCCGACAAACAGTCTCCCAGTCATGCCTTGTTGGCTCATGGCCCCTTAGAGTTCGCCCTATACTCCTGACAGCAAGTGGGAGGCCATCACATTTCTTGACTATCTTTTGTGCAATGTCCTTTAAGTCTGCTTCATCATTCTCACTGACCGAAGCTCTTCGAAACAACAAGCTCAAAGCATCAATGTTATTCATCCTTTTGACATAATGGATATAGCCAGCCCCGATTCTTTTAGCAACATGCTTATTTCTAGTAGTAACTATCACTCTACTGTTTTCACGGTTGCCCTGCTGCAGAGGACCCTCCAGCAATGCCTCCCAAACATTTTCTGTCCATACAGAATCAACTACTAGCAAGAACTTCTTATTGGCTATTTTAGTCCCTAAGTACATAAGCTGAGCTTTAGTTGCTCCTTCCTGACGACAATCTGACTGACAATCTGGCCATATTATCAGTGAATTCAAATCATTGGAGAAACGTATCCACAATTTTATCTCAAAGTGTTGAGCATTACCATCATGATATATCCTCCGAGCAAGAGTAGTCTTGCCAATTCCAACCATTCCAACTATCGCAATAAGACGGCATTTTTTTCTCAGGACTATGCAATAACTCAATTATTTTACTAGCATCACTTTCAACATAGTCACCGACAATATCAGCATTGTAATCAGGTGCTGTCTTTCCATACGACCGAATTGCATGCTGGTCTGTCTTTGTCTCACTCGGAATCATCGGTATGCTCTCAAAATCCATATTCAACTCTTTTTATGGCAGCAGCAACTTTCATGATACCATAATGATCACCGCAGCTAATCGACCTTCTGAGAGATCCCTGCACAACAAAGTTAAAATATTTAATCATGTCTTTAAATTGAGTTTCTTCCTTTTAAAAAGTCACGCACGATCAACGTGGAGATGAGCTTTTAAAAGTCACGATAGATCAGAAAAGTCAGGTACATCCACCTAATGCCTCATGAATTAAATCTTACTATTACTACTAATTGTAGGCCTCAATAAAGCTTCTATGTTATCATCACAAGGCACACTAGAAAATAAGAAAAAAAAATAGAAATTCTCATAAAAATAAGAAACATATACATATGGCGGTGAAACATACTGGTCTCATGAAAGTTACTATAGAACTTGTGGTGAATCCTCTAGTATAATTCACTCCAATGTGGCATGAGGTTAATCGTGTGGATTTTCAATAAAGCATGCCGGACTCCATAGTTTGGAAGCTAACAAAACATGGACAATACACCACTGTATCAGCATACATAGCACAGTTCCTTTGGACGGTGGAAACTAATTTCATGACTCTGATTTGGAAAGTCTGGAGACCACCCAAATCCCAAGTTTTTCTGGCTTGAAAGTTGCAATTCAAAATAAAATTTGGACTTCTGGGAGATTGCAGAGTTGAGGATGGCCAAATGAGCACAACTGCACTCTTTGTCGTCAGGCACATGAGGATGGCCAAATGCATTGTCAGCAATTTCAAATCCATTTAAATTAAACCTGGTTGTGGAATATGACTGGCCTACCCCTACCAATGTGAGTTAAAAAAGGGGAAAAGCAAATGAAATGAAATCTATAAATGACAGACGAGCTCGAACAACATACCCTGGGCTTGTCGTTCTTGATGATCCATTGGTCGACAACGTTCTCGACCTGGTACATGTGGTCCTTGACCCGCTTCAGCCAGTACCTGCCCACCTCGTCGTCCAGCATCACCTTGCGCTCCGCCGACTCCATCATCAGCGCCACACGCCGTAGTTCTTCTTGAGCCTGTTGACGCCGCCCTTGACGGCCCGATGCTCACTGATCTCCGCCAACACCAAGTTGCCCACGAACATGGTGAGGCTGGAGGCCATGGAGGCTAATGCCGACTCGGGAGGATCATCGAACTATATCGGTCTCAGGTCCCTCCCTCCCGGGCGATGGTTGATGGCAATCCCTTCCCTGCTGCCATTCAGTTCATCAGGTTTAGTAGCATGCACATCTCGTAGAACATGCAGAATGGCATACAGAATTGCATTGATACCTCACTGGGCGACGGTGATGTCGTCTCGACGGCGCCGCCTTGATTTGCCGGGGAAGAACTGCTATGGATGAGAGAGAGAGAGAGAGAGAGAGAGAGAGAGAGTACAACAAATGCTGGACAGAGGCAATATGGTTTACTTTGATTTCTGAATTCTGACAGACGACCCCAAGCAAGACATGTGATGGTTAGTTAATTCCTTGATCGATTTTAGTTATATGACTTGGTCTCCACCTCCCTCTGGCTCTCGTCAGAGTGGTGATGAGAGTAGTTAGATCCAATCTAGTTGACTTAGACAGATCATCCACCCTCTGCCGGTATCCCAGTTTTACTGAATTTCTTATTTTTCTATGCTGAATCAAGATGATCCAACTAGTTGAGACTTTGTCTTGTGCGTGTTTCTTAGGATATGCATGTTAGGCATGTTAGGGAAGGGTTTAAGTTGTCACTGATACAAAACCGATATTTCAATATTATTGATTGGTCCCCAAAAGAAAAAAAATTCATGGATCATAATTCAGTCCACTAAAATTTCAGCCCATGAACTCGTATGACTCGACAACAAAGTAGACAAAGAAAGAACAATTTTCTATTTTTCAACCATCATCATCCTAGTTGTCGTGCTTTCCACTCCAACGTCTTGTGGTCATGCTCATGCATGCCCCAAAAGTGTCAATTTGTTATATCATCTTATTTCTACAGAGTTTTAATTATGTTGCTTTTCGAAGTCAAATAGTTTGGAGTTATACTACACTAGTATATTTTCCCGGGTTCCATCAAGTCTAAAAGGTATTTGCTCTTTCAGCTCTCAGTCATTTCGTCGAGCATGCTGTAAGCACTTGTGAACGGCATCACTACGCCCCCATGCCGTGCGCTCGCCGCCCGGCCGCCGCTCAAGCGATGCAAGGAAGCAAGGTGCCCGCACATATTTACCTCGTCTGCTTGGCCTGGTTGGCCGCCGACTCCCTGTCCTGGGAGGCTGGGATGCTGCTTCTGCTCTTCTTACCGGCCGCCTGCTCGAGCGGGGCCACTCCTCTCTGGTTCTTCGGCCCCGAGCTTGCATCGCATGCCCATGGCCGAGAACTTGCTGAGGTCGCCTGCGACTCCGCCAACCTCGCAGGCCCAACTCTCCCGCTCTCTCGCGCTCCCCCGCATGACTGCCGCTGCAGTTGTCTCGTCGGCCGGCTATGCCAACCTCGCAGGCCTAACTTTTTATGTTGCAAGTTTTTGAAGTTTCCATATGAAATCGTGAGTAATTTTTTTAAAAAATGAAATTAGCTCTCAGTGCATCTAAACTCTGAATTCTCGAATCGCTCTGTCTCAGAATAAATTAATTTATAGCAAAAAAAGTGACAATATTTATGATATGAAATGAGCACCTTATGAAAATATTTTTCTATAATAAATCTAATGATACTAATTTGATATATAAATGTTAGCATGGTTTTTTAAAAATTCAGTAAAAGTTTAAAAAATTTAACTTAAGACAACTCTAGAAACTATTTTTTCTTAAGATGGAGGAAGTATTCTCGTAACCCCTGCTGTACATTTAAGTACTCATGCTCGGTAACACGAACAACACACCATCAAAGTGGACGTGGGCCACGTTACCTGAACCAATTTAATTCGAGCTCTAGTCATCTGAAACCTTACACACGGCCGGCTAAATAGCGTGAACTGTGAACTGCATTGTGGATATTACGAGCGTGGTTTTGCGAACTAGCAGTGTGAACTGCATCCTAACAGCGTGATTTGTATGCTGATAGTGTGAACATAGTGTTAAAAAGTGTGAACATGGTGCCAATAGTGTGAATAAGTACAGTAATTACGTGCACAATATAAGAAGGGAAGCGCTGATGCCACCTAATCTAAGTACCACTATTGCCATTTCCTCTATCAAGTCCTCATGTCGCAGCAACCAGAAGATGGTGTTGATGACTTTGATCCCATGGAGATATACACCATGGAAGACTTCATGGAAGAAGACGCAATCTTAGAAGAAATCTTTGAAGAAATCTTAGAAGAATTTGGAAGGCAGCTACGAGAGGAGTTGAAGGCCAACATCCATGGTGAATCATCATCAACTGTAACTCGCCGTCGCCGTCGACATAGTAGAGCAAAGAGGTATACGTACATAATATTGTACCATACCAGCAGTTTGTACGTAGATTCTATATAAAAATTATTGGTAAATAAATCTCCGTCTATCGATCTGTATACATGCCTTAATATGTATATATATTTTTATAGAAAATATTATAAAATCCAGCGCATGAGGAAACACAAATACATAAATTTAGATTAGAAAAATAAAATAAAATAAAATGAATCACAGCTGCACGAATTTATCAAGGGTGCAGATTAGCCCCCAAGTAAATCAACGTCCAAAATCTCAGCCCCGCACGAGCACGGCAAAGCCTCCCTCCCTCCCTTCCCCAACCCTTAACAAACCCAGGCGAATCGCCGCGGCCCGCATCCCAAACCCCAACACTCGGCGGCCCCGAAACCCCAGCACCTCCTCTCGGCGGCGGCCGCGGACAAGGAAGAAAGGCGGCCACGACGGCGGAGGCTGAGGCATCGAGGGCGACGGCACTGATGGAGTCCCTGGAGGCGCTCGTGGCGCACATCCAGGGCCTATCGGGCAGCCCCGAGGAGGTGGCGCAGCTCCACAGCCTCCTCAAGCAGGCGGACGGCGACTCCCTGCGCGCGCACGCCGCCGCGCTCGTCCCCTTCCTCGCGCACCTCAGCCCGGAGATTCACTCCCTCGGATACCTATACCTCCTGTACGTCCCGCCCTTCCTTCCTTCTCCCTGACCTCCTAACCCTAACCCCGCACCTTCGAACCCATCGCTGCTCCCTCTCCCTCCCTCGCACCCCAACCCTAATCTCCTCCTAACTTACTTTCCCCCTTGTTGTTGTTTGCTGCAGGGAGGCGTGCGCGACATCCAGTTCCAATCTGAGCGATTTCGGCGGTGGGGACTTCCTGGTCACCATCGCTGGCTTCCTCACTTCGTGCTCGGCGGACCAGATACGCCTGGCGCCCGACAAATGTGCGTGATGTTTTTAATCTCCAGATTCGTTTCTAATCCCAATGCGCTGTACCCTGTCACGATTGGTTCTGCAGACGTTGTAATCTGACAAATTTGGACCTCACCCTGTGCTTGTTGAGTAGTCCTGAATGTGTGTAGGGTGCTCAAGGATCAGGTGATGCAGCTCAACATGCCCATCAGAGGGATCGTCCCGCTGCGTGCGGCGGTCCGTAAGATCCAGTCCTCGCCTGAGCAGCTCACCCCGGTCCACGCGGACTACCTTCTCCTGTGCCTCCTGGCGAAGCAGTACAAGGCTGGCCTCAGCGTCCTGGAAGATGACATATTCGAAGTCGATCAGCCAAAGGACCTGTTCCTCTACTGCTACTACGGGTCTGGATCGAATGTGCCCTGTGGTTCACTTATGGTTTTGGAGTCCTTGTGGCTCTTGCTTACGAGTTTGCTTTATGCTGCAGAGGGATGATTTACATTGGGCTCAAGAAATTTCCTAAGGCTTTGGAGCTTCTTCACAATGTGAGGACTTGACCTATGTTGCGTGAATGTTTTACATACTTGGATTGCATCTGGTGTTTACTGAGGTGTTATTTTCAGGCTGTTACTGCCCCAATGTCAACGTTGAATGCGATTGCTGTAGAAGCTTACAAGAAGTACGTCCTAGTTTCACTCATTGTGAATGGACAGGTACACTTCCACTCTGCACTCTGTCTAATGCAGACCTACAGGAGTAGATTTTTCAGGAAACTTTACCTAATGTTTTAGTTACGGACGCTTTATTCTCCACTAGCATCGTGTGGTAGCAGTGTCTTAACAGATGTAAATTTGAAACCATCACTACCTATATTTGTTGATGTAACAAGTACTTTTCCCCCATTAGAACTAAAATAACACATCAGTCTGTCTTCTTAGTTCTTTAGGTGAAAAGGATTAAGTGTATTCAATTAGCAGTCTTCATCATAGGTTTATATAGGACATACAAATATATAATTAATTAAAGTACCAACTTCTTGGCAGATTTCAATATATTGGACAACTTGAGCAATCTGAAACCAGTTCTCCATGAATTCATTGAACTTAATATCGTGTCTGTTACTACTTGCTAGATTAAGTTAGGTCTATTGTTCAGGAAAAATAAAATTGGTTCAAAAAGCAGGCAGAGTTGATAAGGGTATAAATTTCTATTCTGATAGATTCAACGTACTACACCATTTTTACCTTCTGTGATCATCACTCAATTTATGTCTGTTTTACTTGGTGGGGTTTTACCACGTATAGAGATTCTTGATGCGGTGAAGTTGATATTCTGAATTTTACTGTGCTGATAGCTACCTAATTTAAGTGCAGTGTAATGTTTATCTGAACATCCCTGGGAAGTCGTTGCTTCAAGTTGAATTGGCTAACATTTTTATTTAATTTGTGTAACAGGTCCCATCATTTCCTAAGTATACATCCGTATCAGCTCAGAGGAGTATGAAAAACCACGCCCAGGTTTTATTCCACCGAGTTTTAATTTGAAAAGCACAAAATTATAAACTATGGCTAATGATAGCTGTGAGTTGTTGGAACACTTGAATGCAGTGTTTGATGGCAGCTGCTCTGCCTAGTTTTTTTTTGGTATTTTTTAGTAAATTAGTTCTTATTTTGATAAATGTTAGTGACAGTTTCTTTGCCTTACACAACCTTGGAAGATGGTTACCTTTATGTTTCTAGAAACACATTTTTATATAATGAACTGTTATTTTGAAAGCTGTAGATATAACATTGTTGACATTTCTCTTAGGCTCAACCACTGGCACTATTTCCGTGCTTTAACATATACTCCTCCATTCCAAATTATAAGTCGCTTTGAGTTTTTCGTACAACTGTTTTGTTATGCATCTAGATATTATAATATGTCTAGATACATAGCAAATGGATGAACTAAAAAGTCAAAGTGACTTATAATTGAACGGAGGGAGTATATGATAACTATGGTAGATTTTGCTCTTATATTGGTGATAGAATCTCAACCTTTTGATTACCTGCACGCCCTTTTTTTACTATAACTGTCATGATCTTATATAATTTGTCTTTGCTATCTTTTTTTTCAGATTTATGTTGATCTATCTACAAGCTATAGCAACGGTCGCTACACTGATTTAGAGACATTTGTCCAAGCAAATTCAGCAACATTTCAATCTGTAAGTATTTTTCTGTCTACTTAGGCTGCCATTCTCTACTGCTATCTTCTGTTTACCTGCAACAGTAGCTACTGCCTTGTTGGAAACTATCTGTTGTGTCAGATTTTATATGGTTCGAAATTTGATTGGCAAAATGATGCATTGGTTAACATCCCTGATTATGAGCTGCTCTCTTTTCTGGCAGGACAACAACCTGGGGCTGGTGAAGCAAGTGCTCTCCTCGATGTACAAACGGAACATCCAAAGGCTGACCCAGACTTACTTAACTCTTTCACTTGAAGATATTGCTAGGTCTGTGCAACTTGAAACACCAAGGGATGCTGAAATGCATGTACTTCGCATGGTAGGTGTTTTTCTACAGCCTGTTTTGCATTATGTGATCAAGTCAAGTAGTCAACACTGAAAATATGTTTACAGATCGAAGATGGAGAGATCCATGCAACCATAAACCAGAAGGATGGAATGGTCAGCTTTCATGAGGATCCTGAACAATATAAAAGTGTTGAGATGGTGGAGCATATTGACTTGTCTATCCAGAGGTGTGTGAATTACTGACGCTCTTGACGCCTATAATCATTTTATAACCTCAAAATTTATGAAATCATCCTAGCCCTAGAATTGTTGTTCCATTCTTGGCAACCATACACATTGCCATAGCCTCTCAGATAAGTTGACACATATAGTTGATGTTGATGCCATTGAGCTATTGTTAGACATAGGGCACACATGTAATTTGGACTGATTCATCATTCTATAATCTGCCTCAGATTGACAGCATTGTCCAAGAAGTTGGCTTCAATTGATGAGAGCATGTCATGTGATCCTGCATATTTGATGAAGGTCAGTTCAGAGTTTCATAGAGATTTTTTTTCCTCTTGTACCTGCCTTGTGGTTTGCTAAGTTCGGGATTTGGTGCAGACGGGAAGGGACCGTGGAAGATTCGATACAAGATTCGACTACGATGACTACGACTCTGTTCCACACAGATATTTCTGAGTTGATCTGAGCCTTTTGTGATCTGAAGTACGATCATCAACATAGTAGCCATTCTCTAAAGTTATCATTAGTTTGATCGATCAATGGCTTTTGAAAATTGAAATGCTGTAAATTCTGGTTTAAAGGATGGGTCTGTGAAGAAGGCAGATACTACTATTCAGTCAGTGGAATTGATCGAGGCTTTAATCTGCATCTGTTTGCCTGCTAGCATACTTCTGTCTCAATCCTGAGAAAAGATTTTGTTCTAAATCATTTTGCTCGATAGAGTTTGAGCGACATTGCAAGTAGTATCACGTAATCATTCCAGATACCAATCTGGTTCCAGTTTTCATTCATCTTGAATAGTTCTTATATTGTTTAGAAAAGATCTTGAATAGCTTGCGCACTAGTTCAGTACTTTTACCAACTGCAGTTGAGCATGGCTTAGCTAAACGATCACATTTGATCTTGCAGTTCATAGGCCTTGTTTAGATGGCTAAAATTTCTAACCTTTTTCCCACTTTCTCTCCATCACATTACATTAAATACATCAAAAAGACATATGTTTGGAGTATTAAATGTGACGCAAAAAAATAACTAATTACATAGTTTAGATGTATATCATGGCGAGGCGATTCTTTTGAGCCTATTTACTCCATGGTAGGATAATATTTTACCACTAACAAACGAAACGTCATTACGGTTAGACGATGTGACATTCGATTACAATTTTTAGCAATCTAAACAATTTTTAGTAATTTTTACCAACTGAAGTTGAACATGGCTTAGCTTAACGATCACATTTGACCTTGCAGTTCATATTTAACAGAACTCTGTACAGTACTAAATCGGTTTCATCAAATTATAGTTCATTTGATTCTGTTTCAAATTATAGTTAATTTGATTTTTTGACTTATTTATAAATTTATATCACTTCTTTTATTGTGGTATGCTTCATTAATAAAAATTCTTTAAAAATGACTTAATTTTTATTATTTGTATAATTTTTTTAAATAAAACAAGTGGTCAAACTTGATAAAAAGTCAAACGACCTATAATCGTAACTGTGGGTACTTCTGCATCTCATCGTAAATATTAGGAAATTTCTGATTTGACGAGATTTTTTTGAATTTCATCTGTATGAAATTTATGCAAAATTGTTGCCAAATCCTTGCATTCCAATTATAGGCTCCTTAATTTAGCACATGAAAGACGCCTAAACCCGCCGCCTCTGGCTGTACCCGTCGCCGCTCTCCAATGGCGATCACCGTCGGCTTAGGCCACTCGACGCTCTCCCTCGCGAGAACGCGCCGCGGCGCGCCGCCGCACGACCCCTGCTCATGCCTTACCGGCGAGCCACGCCGCATCCGCCTCTGTTGGCGCGCGACCTTGGCCACGCGGTCGGTTCCCGTCGACGACGACGAGCCCCGCAAGAGCCCGCTCGATCTAGCCCTGCTACTTGCTTCAATCGCCGCGGGGACAGCGGCCGCTAGCCCGCATGCCGCGCTCGCCGCGTCCGGCGGCGCCATGGGAGGGCGCTCCCTACTCGTCGTCCTCGCGCTCCTCCTCCTCCTCCCCGACATCCTCATCCTCTTCGACTTCATCTTCGTCATGGTCGACTCCCTCCTCATCATCATCCTCATCCTCGTCATGGTCGAGTCCCTCGTCCTCATCGTCCTCCACTTCGTCCACATCGTCCACCTCGTCATCGTCGACATCGTGGCCCTCCTCCTCGACTTCCTCCTGGCCGGAGCAGCAGACGGAGGCGACTCACGTATCCGTCGGCACGGCGCAGCCGCCTCCGGTGGTTACGACTGCCCAGTGCGACGCGGCGATACTGTTCTGGCCCGGTCTAGCTTTTTTGCTTCCGTCAGCGCCGTTGCCCTGTTTCTCGCCGTGCGGCACTACACCCGGCCGAGGACGACCGTCATCAAACTCCAGGTCTTGCTGATTTTTGCCGTATCCATTTTTCCCCCCTTATCAGTGATCACTAGTTAGTACAATCTGACTGCTCACTATGCAAATCGATGGAGTAATTGGGAGTTTGTTGTAATTCAGGTTGCATTGCTGGGATTGGCAAAGTCATTCCAAAAAGATCTGAACGAGATTGCTGAGACGGTGGAGGCTTCTAATCAACGATGGTATAAGTTCATATTGACAGGTAATGCAGATTCCAAATGCTTGCTGCTCAAG
Organism: Hyparrhenia diplandra; assembly: GCA_015847255.1. NCBI lineage: Eukaryota > Viridiplantae > Streptophyta > Magnoliopsida > Poales > Poaceae > Hyparrhenia > Hyparrhenia diplandra. The sequence goes on along the minus strand of JADLZK010004968.1, from coordinate 929,926 downwards.
TGCTTATGTACTAATACAGTAACACTCTGCAGTTCCTTACAATATTAGTTCCATTTTTATTCACCCTTTTGATTGATTTGTACCTTGTGAAACTTGGACAGAAGGTATATGTGACATTCTTAAATTATAACCAGGATTTTCATGTAGTTTACGATATTCAGACTTTGCCCGATCCTTTTGTCATGTGCATGCTTTCATAACTACTGAATGTGCAACCAATTCTGCCCATTGCTCAGCAATAGGCGAAAATTTAAAGCTTGGACAGTATGTTTGGTTTCTTTAGAGTATAAATTGAACTCTAGAACTGAGTTTGTTGTGGTTTTTGCAAACAAACATGGATAATTAGGAACAGGTAGTAGATAGTTTCTACTTTTATTTCTGTTGCAGTGAAGACTGAAGTTGACAATCTATCTATAACCCTGATATTGTAATGTATAATGCGTGAATACAACTCATTTCAGGAATAGTGGCACTTGTAGAAACTGTCATGTTTACCAATACGAGAACCGATGTAACTGTAACAGCATCTCTGCTACAGTTACAATATAGTACATGCATACAAGATGATTATGATTATCCACTCAAATGTTGTATATATATTTAATTGGATATATCCATACTTTTCCCTTAATACCTGCTCAGCTTGCACATGAATATATCCATACTTGACAGTAGCATGTTTACCATACTCTGATCTCTGATGAACCACCATTTATGCAGAGACCATATGTTCCCTGCGTCGTCACAACAATTGCTGTATATCTTCAAGTTTATCAGTAAGAGAGATATATATGACATGAAAATTCTTTGGTGACAGATGGTTTTCATGCCTCTGTAGTGAAAGTCGCTGAATCATGTGTGTTTACCATGCCATTTATTTTTAGGTTGATGTGAAAGATAGAGTTGACTCTTGGGAGCAGCATTTTGACAAAATTTCTATCGAGGAACGGAGTAAATTTGATGAAGAAACTCTGTACAACTTGGAAGGAATCAAGAGAAAGAAATCTTACTCCAGAAAACCTGATGGCTTCAGGAACGAATACATTGTGGTACGTGTACTTATGCAACAAAATTGTACTAAAAACACAATTGGTATCCATGTTTCTTCACTATGAACTGGTTTTTAGACTATTTCTATGAACCAATGTTTTTTTCCCTGTACAAACATCAAGCATGTCAAGGTTCATACTACAAAATGACTTTTGTTTATAATTTCCAAATCTTCAGTTAACCATACTGGTTGCTGCTGATGGGGCATTAAAATTCCCCGAAGTCAGAAACTATGCAGATCTGGAAGCAGTTGTGGTAAAGCTCAACTCTATACCAGCAAGACAAATTCAGGTATGGACAGATGATTTTTTTCCCTTCACTTTCACAAGTGCTTTGCTTTTTAAGATGCGTAACTGCGAGTGTGTGACATGCATTGAAATAAAAATGACAGATACTTACTGCAAAAACCTATATTTACTATATCTCAAGTGATTCATTCGGTTCCTGATGGCACCTGCTTTTTCAGGGGATTCAGGTTTTGTGGACTCCCAAGATGAGAACGACGTTCTTTCGGAAGAGAAGCTACTAGAAGACTATCCTTATCTGAAGGCACTGTGTGATGACTAGGATAGTTTTGTTCTGTCTCCATGCTATTGTCTTTCATCGGACAAGCAAGTAATCTGCGGTGGTTGCTGATTGTTTTGTCCTGATCGATCATCAAATTATAAGATCATATAATCATACGATACATATTAGGGTCTACTCTGTGTTTGCTCGATTCATTAGGAATGTGCAGGCATTCAGCACTAGCTATGTGCCACACCTTACAGCATAGCATCTTTTTTTTAAAAAAAAAACAAAAACAGATTGTCAGTTACTAGCTACTACTCGTAGTTGCTACCACCTGCTGTCTTCCTGGTTTTGGCCTTTTTGGATATGATGAGTACGAATGTACGATCAAATTGTATACTGGTGTTTGAACATCTCCAAGTTCAATTTCAACACGTGTTGACTCCCACAACGCATGGGCTTGGGGTATCAGACGCAAGTGGCCACGTCAGATAAGCAGTGAACATGGGTTGGCTACCCAGGTGGCCGGCCAGGCCCACTTCCGTTCCATGTGACGGTTGGGCGGCCCAAATTGGGGCGGCGACCGGGCCCACCTCATTGGTATCCATCCCTCTGGCTGGACGGACGCTCCATCCGGGCGTCCGGGCCGGCGCTAGCTACCCTTTTCACTCGTCTTCGTCAAACAAGTTAGGCAGTTGGTCAAAAAAAAAAAAAAAAAAAAAAAAAAAAAAACAAGTTAGGCAAGTGTTGCTCAAAAAAAAAAAAAAAAAAAAAAAGTTTAGCCATGTTGTGGACTATTAGAGTACAACATGTACATGTCTACGTATTACTGTTAGAGTGCTTATTCCAAGTATTTGGTTACCAAACTATTTGCTATTCAGGAAAAAAAAACATATACAATATATACCACAAAACTTACTTTTAAAATAATTTCCCACTTCGTCCCATCAATTTGAAAGTTTTGCTTCCTGATGAGATGCTTTACTTTCTTTCCCCCTCAAAGTCTGGTAAGTACGAGTGATAACATAGGCGGCACGTTTTACACTTTATACTTCCTTGGATTTGCATGTCACTTCAACTTAATTAACCGTTCACACACACTTAACCGAGGATAACTGACGCATGCATTCAGTCTCATTGTTCATACACCATGCCATCTCTCATCTCTCTCATCCTTGTAGTAACTCTTTTTTTTTTTTTCGAAAAAAAACTTTTTTCTTTTTTTTAACCTAGGAGTACAGTACACTAGAATTTTTTTTTTGGCACACACATACATTTTTTAACCTACAAAAAATTATTTTAAAAATAATTTCTCACTTCGTCCCATCAATTGGAAAAGTTTACTTCCTGTTCAGATGGCTTTAATTTCTTTCCCCGTCAAAATCTGGTAAGTGCAAGCGGTAACATAGCGGCACGTTTTACCGTTTCATTACTTCCTTGGATGTGCATGTCATTTAACTAAATTAACCGCTCAGTTACAGTAACCGAGGTTAACTGAGGCAGCATGCATTCACATGTTGCCAGTCTTCCGTGACAGCCCATGCATGCCATCTGTGGACTCTCATCCTTGTACAGTAATTCTTTTTTTTTTAACCTAGGGTACAGTACACTAGAATTGGGCAGGCATGTTGGCACACACACTCCCCAAACATGCAAAGAATCTCTCTCTGTCTCTGAAAACAAGTCTAAAAAGCAAAGAAAGGAGGAGCAAAAAAAGGAAGGCGTTGTTCAAGAATACTCTTTCCGTCCTACCTATAATGATCTTTCCCTTCCTCAAATTGGTTTTTCTTGGCACACAATTTCAAACGCTTGATTTCAATTCAACTGTTTTTTCCCTACCAATTCACTGCCAAAGTTATGATGCTTTGAGCCTTTGACATGTTTAGTAGAAATAATTCTCCTTTGACATGTTTAGTAGAAATAATTCCCTTTATAAATTGATGCTAATTTATTAAAGGTAAGTATAAGTGGTAATGGAGGGAACCTAGGGTGTACACATGGACGATTAGACTTGGATTTAGAGTAGATTAATGTAGATATAAATGCAGGTGTGCAGATATAGTCATAGATTTAGAGAAATTTTATTTGTGACTGCATAGATTTAGATAGACAATATGCACACGATATGATTAGTAGGATTAGTTTTCATAAATTGATGATTTTATAAACATTGGCTTGCTATATCAGAGACCACAGGCAAGTGGCCACGTGAGATGGGGTACAAGTGAACATGGGTTCGCTACCAGGCGGCCAGACAGGCCCACTTCCGTTCCATGTGCCGGTTGGGCGGCCTAAATTGGGGCGGCGACCGGGCCCACCGCATTGCCATCACGACAGCACGCGTCCACATCTCTCTTTCTCGCCCCGACAACAAAGAAAGAAAAGAATCCCAAAGCAAATCACGCACCCACCGCCCACCGGCACCACACGCCATGCGGCCGCCTTGCTATTGCTAACCACGGCGCCGCGCGCATCGCCGTTGCCATGGCCGCCGCCGGCGACTCCTCCAAGCCCCCACGCGCGGCCGTACTGCCGGCCCGCCCACTCCTCCTGGCGCTCCCCTTCCTCTCCCTTCTCCTCGTCCTCTACGTCTACTCCACCTCCTCCCGCCCCATCCTCTCCACCACACCAACCGTCTCCACCTCCACAACCACCACCACGGTGACGATGCCGCTAACCCCATCCCCACCCTCCCCCACATCCGTATGCGCCGCTCCCGTTACGCTTCCTACGACGACTACCTCCGCCACCAGCTCAACAAGACGCTCGACCCGCGCCTCCGCCGCGTGTGGGCGACGCGAGACTGGCACCGCAAGGTCTCCACATTCGCTCGCCTCTTCGCGGGCCTCCGTTCCCAGGGCCTCCTCACCAACGCCTCCCGCGCGCTCTGCGTCGGGGCGCGCCTGGGACAGGAGGTGGCCGCGCTGCGTCAGGTCGGCGTCGCGAACTCCCTCGGCATCGACCTGGCCCCGGCCCCGCCGCTCGTCGTCAAAGGGGACTTTCACAAGCAGCCGTTCGATGACGACACGTTCGACTTCGAGTTCTCCAATGTCTTCGACCACGCGCTGTACCCGGACCGGTTCGCCGGTGAGGTGGAACGTACGTTGCGGCCGGGAGGTGTTGCTGTGATCCATGTCGCTGTTCATCGGCGGGGGATAAGTACTCCGCGAATGACCTGCTTGATGTGCGAGGACTTGTGGGGTTGTTTCCCCGGTGTGAGGTTGTCAGGGTGTCCAAGGTTGATGCGTTTGGGCTTGATACGGAGGTCATCCTCCGCAAGAAGAGGTCGGCGTCTCGCCGGCGTCGGCGGCGGCGGTTCTAGCTACCCGTGCGGAGATCCGTTCTTGGGTCCTCGAGAACAGGCACCGGCCGGACGACCACACGATCCGATCTTGGCATGGCTTGGCTTGCAAATTACGAGCGGCACAGAAAAATGCAAGTTTTGGGCATGGATTTGTTTCTGTTCCTACTGCTAATTGCGGCCTTGTAATTGTAGACTAGGTAGTGGTGATTTTTTTTATGAGCAACACATAGTACCATTCATCTTGTTCTTGTATTTGTATAGACACTTTGGCAGTGAATTGGTAAGGAAAAAAAAACAGTTGAATTCAAATCAAGAGTTTGAAATTGTGTGCCAAAAAAAAACCAATTTCAGGAAGGGAAAGATCATTATAGGTAGGACGGAAAGAGTGTTCTTGAACAACGCCTTCCTTTTGTTGCTCCTCCTTTCTTGGCTTTTTTAGACTTGTTTTCAGAGACAGAGAGAGATTCTTTTTGCATGTTTGGATCATGTGTGTGTGCCGACATGCCTGCCCAATTCTAGTGTACTGTACCCTAGGTTAAAAAAGGAATTACTGTACAAGGATGGGCTGTGGCTGGCAGCGACTCGGTCGGGAGGCGAGAAAGCTTCACGAGCAGAACAACGCCAAGAAAGACTGGCAAGCTGTGACTGCATGCCTCAGTTAACCTCGGTTAATGTAACTCAACGGTTAATCTAGTTAAATGACATGCAAATCCAAGGAAGTATACACTAAAACGGTAAAACGTGCCGCTATATATGTTACCGCTTGTACTCGATCCGTACTAAAAATAACTGTCGTTCTCACTTCCTGAAAAATAATTTTAATTAAATACATGTTTAAAAATATTAATATTTAACAAATTTATTTAGAAATATAAGTGTTACACTTATTTTATATAAATCGACCTAAAAAGATATTTAAACCTCTGCCCGTCCCCATCCTCTACATTCGCAGATTGGTGGCTTGACTCACAACGCCAGGTCCCGATGTGTTGCGACGGGCCTTCGATGCCTTGGTATTGCTCAGCACCTAGAATGTATGGAAGGCGCCGCACTTTCTGGGGAACGTGCAACTCGGCGACACAGGTGATCCAAACCATTCAAGCCGAGGCGGCCGAGTGGATTAGCGCAGTATACAGTCACCTGGCGAGGCTAGCGGCTGTTGTTAGCTAGTTCGGCTACCTTACTTCTTAGGAGCACTACGATATACATACTTAGTACAACTCTATAATTACGCCGTTCTAGCCGGCGATTTGTGTTAGTGTACCGGGTCTTGTGTGCGGGGCACCTCGCCTTCGACACGAGACCTTTGTATGAACTCTATCTTCTCTTAATGCAAAGACGTGCTAAGCACGCTTTCAAAAAAAAAAGATATTTAATAAGGAATGGAGGGAGTATTTATGAGACTTTGAAGGGGACGAAGTGAGCAATTATTTTAGAAGTAAGTTTTGTGGTACTCCCTCCATTTCAAAAGAATGTAAATTTCGCTTCCGAGGAGTCAAACAATTTCAAATTTGACCAAATTTATACAAAATAGTAGTAATATTTGTGTCATAATATAAGTATCTTTAGATTAATCATATAACATATTTCTATACTACATCTACTCGAAGATACAAATGTTAGTAACTTTTTTGTATAAATTTGGTCAAAATTAAAATCGTTTGACTTTTCGGGAAACGAGATTTACATTCTTTTTGAGACGAAGGGAGTATATATTGTGCGTATATTCCCCACCTGAATAGCGAATACTTGACCAAATACTCGAACCCGAAATAACTCGTAGACATGTAGGTCCTCTTTGGACTAGAGGATAGGAAATATGCAGGGATAGGAAAACCTTAGGAATTGAGATGGCACGCTTTTCTAATCCTATGAAACTCCAAAACAGAGGAAAGCTCACAAGGAGGCCTTTGTTAGCAGTATTATACTGTCAGAGATTCAGGCATTTGCTCGAAGTGCATGTGTGGTTTCTCTCGTACTCCAGGCACACGCTACGCCCTTGGAACATCCTGAGAGTGCACGTCCCATTCCCCCAGCGCCGCCATGGAGGTGGCCGTCGCCTTCGTCCGCCGGAGTTGGGTGCTGCCGCGCGGAATGCCGCTTTGCCGAATGAAGATGGAGGACCACGCCGTCCGGCGTGGAAGTGGGGAGGGGGGGGATTCGGCACTCACCGGTCAAGCACGGGGCGCGGGGCGGAGGGTGCCTCGCGGAGGCTGGCGTCGGCGAGCTCTTGTTCGGTGTGGAGATCGGGGCAGGCCAATCGCACCACGGCGACCGCGGGACGGCGTGGATGTGCCCATGGCGAAGGCGGAGCAGCCTAACCCGCGTCCTCGTGCGGCGGTGGTCGGCTCCGCCAAGCCTCCCGCTCTCGCCACCTCGCGTCGGGGCGAGGCCCGTCGTCGCCTCTCCCGCGAGTGACCGGAGAACAGGGGCGGCGCGGCGCTCGGCGTGCCTCCCGCACCGCCATCTTGCGTCGGGGTGCCCGTGACGAGAACCTCCTAATTCTCGGGCCCACACACACCGTCTTTGTCCCAAAAACCTCGACAACCGGTGCGAGATGCACCTAATAACTTAAGAAGCTTTGTCGGTGTCATCGAAACCCCGATTACACCACTCTCATACCAGGATCAACAAAGGAGTAGCTACAACATTTATTATAAAAATACAGATCGAGTGCGGAAGAATAATAACATTAATTTTACAAAATGTGAGTAAGTTACATTTAAGAGAACTTAACTTAATTAATTTGCGGAAGTTGAGTAGACTAAAAGACAACCCGGATCATGTCGAGCCCACCGACATAACCTTGGTTAACAAAGACGAGTCAACACCTGCAACAAGGGTTAACAAACCCCGAGTACACAATGTACTCCGCAAGACTTATCCGACAAAAGAAAAGACTCCAAGGATATCTTTGGCTTAAGGGAAGTAGAGCTAGAAAAGAGAAGTTTGCGAGAAAAGCTTACTACAAGTGGATCCTTACTTTCAATATTTTTAGCATCAACTTTGTTGGAACATAAATAAGCTAGATTTGCACCTGTTCTATTTCAAACACTTTTTAAACAACACATCTCAAATTATTTTTGCATCTCTTTTCTTTTCATAACCATGATAAACCTTGTTTCTTCAATTACTACGATGAAGGTCGTGGAATCGGGTCTCCTTCTCCGAGAAGCAACGGCGATTCATGAATCGATTATAATACCCACCGGGGATCCCTAACCACACGACATATGTAGTACCCAAACTTGCATATATCAACCTTTTCTCAGATTTGTCCAAAACGGGGACGAGGCTGCGCCACCCGAGAGCACAACCCCACCCCACCTCCCTACCCGTCCTAATGACGGTTTGACCAAAAGGGTGGGTACACGCTACTCCCGCCATCTCTCCACTCCTGCGTGGTTGCCATTCCGATTTGGCTCCACCGAGATCCGGCTTCGAGTATGTGGCTAGTTAGGGTCGACCGATGCGGGGTGATTGCCCGGTCGACGTGCCGTTGACCAAAAAGGTCTCGGGCGCAATATGCGTTCAACACGTCCCGATTTCACTTTCGGGCCAAACAACGGGCGGTCCTTAAACGACCAACACGGGACAAGCACGGCTAGGTATCCCGCCGGCTTTCAACTTACGTCCCGTCGATCTCAAATTCATCACTACCATATGTATTCTCTTGAACCACCATCGGGTGTTCTCTTTTCTATAGCCGGGAGGAGCAAAGATAAAACTTATATCTCACGAAAAATGAAGCCATCATTCGACTTCTACCGAAGTCTAGGCATTACTAAGCATAAGATATCGATCTACTCATATTAGTGGGATAAATTCGGAATAATCGTAGATCAAGGTAATCATGCGACAACGGTATCAACCAACTCCTACTAACTTAATGCACATTGCACTAGACTTAAGGTGAATAAAATATTTATAAACGAGAGAAGGGTTTATGCTCCGGGGCTTGCCTTTGTTGCGGGGAAAGTCGATTCGAAACCGGATCACCCGAGTCACACTTGGCATCGACACCACGGTGGATGGATCTTCCTCGGCTCGACCATCAAGAACCACATCACTCACGTTTACTACACATAATGAATGATGATGCATGCTTTAGCATGATGAAGTATAAACATGATGCTTGATGGATACATGAAATGATAAACATCGGAAAATAACTCTATTTCACGATAAAGTTGCAACCCAACAAAACCAACTTGTTGAACTACTCAAGATATCATCACCATTGCCTAAGGAGTTCTCAAGGACCATCTTATTATGATACAAACCAAGATTCACAAAACAACCCAAAAGTCACACAAAAACCTAATTTGTTTAACACTAAACAATTTATGAAACACATAAAATGATAGGGCATGAAATAATAAATAATTTAATTTTCTCAAAACAAGCCCAAAATTTTTGTACAGGTAGGTCATGTCATAAAACAGTACCAAAATAAATTTCATGATTTTTGGATAAATAAAATAATTATTAAAAATCAAGGAAGATACATTTTTAATTAAAATTTGTATTTTTAAATCATGCAAAAACTACTCAAAATCAAAATTTCAAATTTTTCATGGGTAGACATACTCATAAGAAGGTTACACAAAAATTTTCAGAATTTTTAAAGCTAAACTTGAATTTATATGAAATTCACAAGAATCAGACTATTCAAACAATTACTAATTGATAAAACATTTCTTAAAAAGAAAAGGGCCATCGGGCCTAATCTGGCCCAACACTATGCACGGCCTGGTCCGACAAAGATAGGCCGGCCCGGAGAATAGTAACAGGCCGGCCCAATCGGCTGTTAAAGTTTGGCCCGGCGGATTTACAAAAAGGACCTCATCCTATTTTCTAATTACAAATCTACGAGAACATACTATTTACATGAGTCATAGACTTTTCACCTAGCCCCCCGACAAAACCTAAAATTACAACCTGCGGGGCGGGCGTCGGCCAGCGGCGACCCGACGCCGGCGGCGGTTGGCCGAACGGCGACTGCGCCGGACGGTGAGGCTCTCGGCGGCCGGACTTCCTCCAACCTACTCCCCTCTCCTCCCGCATCTCGACCTCCTTATCCCTTTCCCTCGAGCACAGCGGCAAGCGCGCCCGGCAACCATGGCGACCCGGCGGCGCGGGCGGACGGCGGCCTTGACGCACCGGTGCCCTCCGTGGCGAGCATACCACCCTCTTCGGCATCGCGGGGCGACCGTTTCCCCTCACTTAAACGAATCAAACCGGCTCTAGAGTGGCCGGGACCTCGCCTGCGGCGGCACGGCCCGCGACGCGCCGCGTCGACAACGGTGTTCCGGCGTCTATGGTACTCGACTCGACCAACCAAAAGCATGGTTGTGATCGGGAACTCACCTAGACTCCGATCGCCGCCGGGTTTGAGTTGGGGCGGGTCGTAGAAAGGTCGTCGCCGGAGCGGCTATGGCGGCGGCGGAAGCGGCGGCAAGGTCGGCGTTCCGGCGCGACCGCCGTCGGTACGCCAAAACCGACGGCGCCCCCGAGGATCAGCACGACGAGGCGAAGCTAGTTCTCAAGATAGTTCGTCACAAAGCTCACCCGCGGACGTAACGACGATGACGAGCGCGGGCGCGCGATGGCCGACCTTGAAGAAGATGACGACGTGCGCCGCCGCCGAGCCATGAGAACTTGCGCTCGGGGTTTCAATTGATGCGCAAGGTAGTTGCGAAAACGATGGCGCTCTCAATTTGGCTGGGTGGGGCTTGCTAGCGGCGGCACAAGGCAGCGGCGAGGCGCCCGGCCGGCGGTCGGAAGAAGAAAAGCAAAAAGACGAGGACGACCGACACGACGAGATAAGGGCGGGTGGGAAGCAAGGACACGCAATGGCCGCCTCGACGACGTCGAAGCGGGAGCTGGCGCGCGGATACGCTGGAAGATCGGCGAAGACCACGACGGCGGCCGGCGACGGTCCGCATGGGCGTGAGCGAAGGCTCCCCCGTGCGCCATTCGTAGCACCCAACCCTAAAATCTTGAATTTGATCAAATTCTTCAAAAATTTGAACTGATCTTCAAAAACTCCAAAAAGTGACTTAGCCTAATTTTTTCAAGATCTACAATTTTCACAATTGGAAGATTTTCAAATTTGGCCTCTAAATATGACTTTTGAAAAGCAGTTCAAAATTTTGAAATTTGAATTCAAAATTACTTTTAAAATCATGTAACAACTTGAAAAACTTTGTATATGACTTTTGTTCATCTCAACAAGATCTACAAACTAGCTTTTGGAAGTTTTTGCAAATTTTGCTTAGATTTTGAAATATGGTTTTTAAATAAAAAGGGACAAAACCCTAATTTTGGTATTTTCAAAATTACTCTAAATTTTTGAACTAAACTTTGAAAACTCAAAATACCAACTTTGTTCAACTTTGAAAACTCTACAAAAATGCTTTAATGACCATACCCAAAATCTTTATAAATTTTGAATAAAAGAAAAGGGGGTAAAAGAGGGAATGGGATTTAGGGGTTTTTCGGAGTTCAATTCAAATTTGAATTTGATTCAAATTTCAGATTCCCAACTTATACTATCCAACCATCATTCAACATCACACTTATGATCAAAACATAAATAAACTTAATTTTGTCCAAACCCTAACTTAAGCGGTAAGTAACACTGGGTGTTACTGGTCTTGCGTCTTTTTGGCGCCAAGAAAGTGAGGAGGAGCCGACGGCCGCTGGCACGCGACGAAGGCACGACTCCGGCCGCACTTGCGGCCCCGTCGGCGGCGAGCGGCGCGCTGGGCAACATGGAGCGCCCGGGTGGGGAAGAAGGCCAGTTGCGAAGTCCGGTCTTTGCGGCGGATCCGGTCCCTCCGGCGACGGGGAAGGACCGGCGGATCAGCCGCGGCGATCCACAAACCACTCGTGGAATTACAAGAACGAACAAACGAACCCTAGAACCCTAGAACGACGAACCGTAAAAACGATCGAGGAGTTGTTGATTTTTTTAGTCCAACTAACGTAGACACGTTTATGAAGTTATGAAGTTCTTGTTTTGTCCTTGATCAAAAAAAATTACAAGAATGCAATTATAGTCTAGTGCTAATTCCCACGTTGGCGGGAGGAAACGGAAGGCAATTTTACTCTTATGGCCCACCGTCATAGACACAACATGAGGCAATTTTTGCCTCCGTGCTTTTGCCTCCTGTTGGCTCCTACCTTTGTAGCCGTCGGATCGGCCGCTCTCGGACGATTTGAGCCATTGAATTTTTCCTCAATTATTATAGAAAAATTCTTTTTTTATTCGAACACGTCGAGGACGGTAACCACGAGTGGTGCCTAACTGAAGGCCTGCTCCTGCTGTTTATTAGCTTTGCGTTTTGCCGCTAAAATTAAAAAAAGCCGTGAACGCTGCCACGAACCATGCGCGCGACCAGAAATCTTTTCCGCCAGGAAACTTTCCGAGAAGTCAGACTTCATGCTTTTTTTTCCTATGGAATTGAGCATAGGATTGCTATGAAATCCATCCTTTACTTTTCCTGTGAACCAAAGGCCTGCCACCGGGTCAGTGTTAGAGTGTGCAACGGAATCAGGCTTTGGGTTTGGGTTCCTGGACTTTATTAGCAAATGAAAGAAGAAGGCTTTCTTCAAAATGAAAGAAGAAGGCTGAGCTGCAGTTGCCGGGGTCAGTTTCTAATCTCTACATCTCTATCTCTACAACATAAAAGGGATAAAAGGAAGACTATCATTTAGTGCGGTAAAAATTTTCGCCTCACCTTTTACCCCGTGCGATCACACCCCCACTCGGCTAGGCATGCAATCTAAATTCTGCAACCTCCCAATCAGCCGGCGCATGAGATCTAAATTTGGCAGCCTCCCAATCAATCTTGCGGTCTCCTGACTCTCCTCCGTGATAATTTTGTCCGCATGACTCCCTCCCTTCATCGAACCGCCCGCTCCCCGTGTGAAGCCCGCCCGTGCTCGCCTAGGGCCGTGGAGGCCTTCTGTCACCGGCCGCCGCAGCTCGCTCGCCGTGAAATCGAGAGGTGCCCCCGTGACGCCTGCAGGTCCGGGGAGGTGGTGGAGAGGTGCCCGTCGCCACAGGAAGCACCGCCACGCCGACGACCTGCCCAGCTGACGCCATTGGACGCGCCACCGCTTCCACATCGCAGGACGCGCCGCTGCATCCACTCCACGCCACGCGACGAGCTCGCCCTCGCTCCCTTTACCTTGCCATCTTGGACGCTCGAAACTGGACGAGCACAACAGCGTGCTGCAGAAGCCATTGGTGCCATGTTGCCGATTTGACCCCACCTCCTGTTCGTGGTGCAGATCCAAACAGGTACTCCATCCTTGCTTTTTCGATCCACAAATTATGAGTGGATTTTTCTTTTTTCGGTGGTTAATTTTATTTCACTGTGATGTGGGTTGTTTCCTGCGTTAGAGATAAACAATAATCTAAAATGGTATAGAGGCACCAATGTCTGGAGGAAAAGGACATGTTCTTTGTTTCATATTTAGATTATTGAAATTCAACAACTTTTAGGTTAGCTAGAAACATGTACAAATACTTTACAAGGTCCTTTGGTTCTATCTGCTACTATACTTTTGTTGGATTACTATAGGTGTTTGTATTTGGGGCAGCTGACTTGATACCTATCATTATCAAAGTTTTTCTGCTGTGGACATGAGCATGCAATTGACACTTGCCCCTGGGATATGTTCAATATATGCTTGCTGCTTGATACCCTAACAGCTTAATGCATTTCCTAAGCTGTTGATAATTCAGAGATACCCCTCGTGTAGAGTGCTCGATAATTCAGATTAACATGTCATGCTATATTGATCTTCATCCTATCGAAGATTATCATCCCATTTATATTGAAGATTATAATTTTGCAATGTAACATTGGAATGCCAAGGATGCTCCTGAATGAAGCTTTTGTTGCATTAAACAATTTTAAAACTCAAAGTAAACTTGAGTTGTCTGGTCCTTCCAGTTTGTTTTCTTGAACTTTTCCCTTTTAATGAAATACGGGTGAACAACCGATCTCAAAGAAAGTTGTCTGGTACAGTTTGGCGACAAATGCAGAGGTCGCAGGATTGATTTATAGGAAATCCAGTCGAAGCAGAGACACCATATTAAGTAGTGGCTGGTTTATTAATTGCTTAGCTACATGAGCAGATTATATGTTTGAGAATCCTCGCCTTCCCGCCTGATGCGGACGCACATGAGGAGGAGGCCAAAAAGATGGAGAAGAAAAATGCTAGAAAGAATGACGTTGAAAAAAATAGAAAGAATGCAGCAAGTAAAAAAGGTAAGGATAAGAAGACCCAGCAGTTGATGCAGTTTTCATGAAGAATATTGTATGGAAGGAGGTTCTAACGCAATAGGCGAGGTAATAGAAGATTACTAACGCATACAATGTATTTTTAATACAATTTATATTGTACAAATATTATTTAACTAACGCTATATTTGTTGATATTCTTAGGTATTTCCAAGTGGTTTATCGGACTATACGCGGAGGTGTTATATATGTACAATAAATGAATGTAAAAATCATATGTACATGTTATATTCTTAGTCCGTATCTGCAACTTCCTTGTTGATTTTTTTTTCTCAAGTTCGATTATTTGGTAAAGATTGCCCATGACAACTTCATTTCATAGTACTGCTATTTTATCATGCGATCCATGTTTTTATATATAAAATGTAGTTACCCCGTAGCAACGTATGGGCATTTAACTAGTTTTTTAAAATTCTTGTGTTTGTCCTCCAATCAAAGGGGTTCGTAATGTTGTACTCTAGTAGTCCACAGCATGCCCCTTTTTTTTTTATGAGCAACACCAACACTTTTGCCTAACCTCTTTGACGAAGACGAGTGGAAATCATGGTAGCCAACGCCCCCGTAGTAGGGAGCCGAGCCTGTACCGAACATGGCCAGCTCAGCTCAGACCAGCTCCATTTTGGTTAGGAAGGTCAACGTCCTCATCATGCAGGGCTTTGGCGTGGTGAGGTCCTCCTCTTTATCCTTCTTATTTGTTCATTGTCTCCCTCCCTACTCTAGTATTGCCGTAGTGGGAAGATGAAGGGAGAGAAAGAGGGAGAGGTGGAGGGTTGGTTGTTTTGGTGAGCCAGGAAGAGGATGAGAAGTGTGGATTCAGAGCAGTGTTTTGTGTGACATGTTATCGTAGTATTAGGATCATAACAAATGCATGCCTGCTCCATCAGTAATTAAGATACATGAATGAGATCGAATCTGTCTCGAATCTGTCTAGTTCATATCCGGTTGTTTTTAGGTTCCCTCAACATTCGGATTTAATCTATCTTATAGCAATATTTACATCACACTATTTCCATTTGTTCAATGTAATTTATTAGACAAAGTTGTGTAAGTTAGGAATTGTCATAGATTGCAGATCTCAGAAACATATATGACAAAATGTTTGGAAATATTTACAAATTATTTATATGAATTATAGATATCAGAGAAATATATGTCAATTCAATTCATTCACGATCTAATTCATTTAGGACTCTTCGATTGAATCCGTTTAGAAGTCTGCAACCTTGAAGCCAAAAGACCAAAAAAAAAAAAAAAAACTAAACCCGCAAAAGAAGATTGTGCACCTACAAGGCAAGCAGCCGAATCTTGATGGACCATTCACGTAGGCCCCTACCTTGGCGAGGTGAGCGTGTGAATTTCTCACCTCCTCACACTAGTCTTAAGAAGATGGAGATAACTCCTCGATTTAAGTATGGTGCTCCTATATTTAAGTATTTAAGTATGGTTCGCTTCACCTTCGATAGCAAGGTGGCATAGGATTCCCCACAATTCCTCTTGCACACGTGAATGATTCTTTAAGATTTCCTTTGGAATTTTAGGATTTTAAGGAATTTGCTAAATGGGCCAAGCCCATATACCACGACAACCGGGTCAAGTATGCACCCCTGCTCGACGCGCCTTGCCGTTCGCCGCCTCATGCCAAGGCGCGCAAAAATAAATTAAAGACCGGCCAAGGTCATCACCAGGCTAAGACGCGTCCTTATATTATTGTAACGTAGCGGATGCATCCGCCATTTCAGCATCCCTCGTGTTGCTAACAACCCCTCGCTCAATCAGCTCTGCTCATCTTTATCAAAACAAACAAGAGAAGAAACCAGCTCTGCTCTCATTGACCATCCCTCTTCTTCTCTGGTGCGCACGAAGCACGAAACACTCTGACCGGCACGATCGACGAGGATCCAGCCGATCAACTGCCGGCAGGACGTTGATCTTAGCGGATCCGATCTTAGCATCCATGTCCAGGGTAGCATCTCTTCCGTGGGACGAAAACAAGGTAAGATCTAATATGCCCATCTTCCCTTAGAATCAATCTTATGCAACCAGGATATATCTTTCTTTTTTCTTTCAGAACGCCACAAGGGTACCTTCAATCTTCTTGTCTTATTTTGTTATCTATTTTTTGCCCCTC
Organism: Hyparrhenia diplandra; assembly: GCA_015847255.1. Classification (NCBI taxonomy): domain Eukaryota; kingdom Viridiplantae; phylum Streptophyta; class Magnoliopsida; order Poales; family Poaceae; genus Hyparrhenia; species Hyparrhenia diplandra. The sequence continues at coordinate 913,614 of JADLZK010004968.1, read as the reverse complement.
GGATTTTTGCCTCAGGGATACCTTGAACCTTCAAATACTTATTCAATTGCCGAAAAGAGGCCCTTTCTTTAGGGAAAAAAAAAGCCAAAAAGAGTGTCTTATTCGCACGATCTTTGTAACTGAACTAATTTCTATGAAATTTCTATAGTATTCCTAGAAAAAATTCCTACACTCCAAACGAGCCCTTATGCTTTGGGCAAGTTGACCTGTTGCCTTGACAATAGATTTTGTCTTTTGCAACTAGCGAGCGTAGGAACAAACTCCTCCAACAACGTCACAGTCACAGCTTGAACCCCTGCTCCAAAGCTTCTCCCTTGAAACATCGAACAAAATCTTCTGCTTCCAATCCATGGTGAAGGGCAGCGTTGCGGAAACCTCAAGGAGAGCCACAGCACCACGACGACAACAACCTCCGCACGGCGTGGGGAGGAGATGGCGTCAGTCTCCTTCGTTGACTCGTCAATCTCCTTCGGCTCTCGCCCGGTTTCTAGCCAAGAAGGGGAAACATATCCGAGGAGAGGCAGGCCTACCGCGCGCTCGGAGATGTAATAAGCTGGGGAGGGACGTCTTAACACAAGATGAGTTAAGGCAGATCACAAAGAGTTTTTCTGATGACCAACTAATCGGCGAAGGTGCATTCGGTAAGGTGTATAAGGTAATATTATTACTTAAATCCTATCTTGACAGTTAAGCAAGTTAAGAGTGGGCTGGATGTCTAAAATTTTGGCTTTTTATTATTAGGTATAGGTATAGATATAGATATAGATATAGATACACGCGCACACGCACACATATACCAGCTAAGCTATACGATTCAATAGGAGAGTTTAAATTTGAACAGGTAGTCCTCACAAATGGAGATATGATTGCTGTCAAGAGGTTTGCATCGACAATCACAGGGGCTTAAGGATGCTCATTACGAGACCGAAGCCCAGCATCTCATGAGGCTTAAACACAAAATATAGTGCAGCTTGTAGGCTGCTGTTCTGAAACAGAGATGGAACTTGTAATGCACAATGGAAAACTTGTTCATGCAGAAAAGTTAGAGAGGTTCTTGTGCTTGGAGTACATGCCAAAAGGAAGTCTTCGTGACCATCTTTCAGGTACCACAATCCATTGTTCTATTCCTTCCCTTCATGTCTGAACTTCGAATTATATTGTGTAGTTATATTAGAGAGTAGTTCCTACTCAAATGTTATCCGAAGACATGTACTTTATTTAATTAGTCATCATTTTTCTGATGCTCTTTTACAAATGCAGATGAAACCTCTGGACTTGAATGGGACACACGCTACAAAATTATTGAGGGCATTTGCTACGGTCTACGTTATCTTCATGAGGACTGGGAAGCTACCCCTATTATTCACAGGGACCTCAAACCAGCAAACATATTGCTGGATGACAATATGGTGCCAAAAATTGCAGATTTCGGTTTATCGAGGCTCTTTGGTGAAGACCAAACTCGAACATGCACTATAAATTTTAAGGGAACACCGTAAGTAAAATGCTACCCAGTTTTTCATCACCAGGGATGCTCTTTTCACTTTTTACAGTTCTCGCGTGGCTTCAAATTGACATACTGTCGGTGCGAGAGGTTACGTGCCACCAGTACTTAGAAAAAGGAGTGATCACAAAAAGTTTGACATATTCAGTTTGGGGGTAATAATCATAGAGATAATTACGGGCCTCAAGGATTACCCAACAGATGCGACCGAAACAACATCCCAACAATATATTGATCGTGTAAGAAACTTGTGTTTCTACTTTGAAGGCAGAGGCTGGTTTTTCATCATCTACGTGTTGTGTGTGATTTGACGTCGCAGGTGCTTAACAATTGGAGACATAGGCTCACAAAAGCATCCCAAGACATTGATTACCAACAAATACAAAAATGCATTCAGATTGGTCTACTTTGTGTGAAATTTGATCGGACGAAAAAAGGCCAACAATAAACCAAATTATCAAGATGCTAGAAAGATCCGATGAAGCATACCACAAGGAAAGAGAGGTAAAGTCACCACCATATTACTCCTTTATTAGTCCCAAATCAAATCAACATCAAGAGGTATTTGCACAAAAAAAAAAAAAAAAAAAAAAAAAAAAAAAACTGACGTATTAAGCCAAAGTTTCTTAAGCTTGACCAACCTTATTATTATACAAAGAGTTCCAAAATATGTGACACCAGAAAACAAGTACACTATTAAAAATATATTGTTTTAGTCTGATCATAAAGGCAAACGTTGGTAGTTGAGATATGTAAATTTAGAGGGTTATTCATAATACCAAATGTGGGTATTTTTGTTAGAAAATAGACATAGATTCATAGCTATTTTTCTCTATGATGACAATTGGCCTAATTAATGACCATAAGTTTATGATTATTATAATAATTTATAATATTTATTTATCTTATGTTTTAAGAAATACTCATCTTTCGAGGATTAACACGGAGGCTCCGGTGAGGGTCTTCACTTAGTAATATCAAGATGTGCTATCATCTTTTGCATTGCATGTCTTTAGGTCTTCAATATGAGTTTTACTGAAACTTAAGCATAAGTTATATCAGAGTTGCATCCTTTTATTGTGACATCATGAATATAGACTTTGGATTTTTAACTGTTAATATTGTTAGTTTATTGCAATTGTCTTATCCACATATAAACTTGAAACTTTGGTGCTTATTATATATCTATTTAAATTTTTTGCTATCGTGTTTGATTACAAATAGAATTATAGGGCCTAACTCTTCAGAAGCAGACTGAGGGTCTCCGCCATGAAGTGGTTCGGTTATCTTAATCCCTGTCTATGGAATCCAGTTTTGTGTTCATATAAACCCATGATTATATTAAAAAAAATATGACAGACACAATTGTCACCTCTGTGTTCCAATCGCTGCGCTGATCAACAGACAATGTAACAAATTAACAAATTTGTTTCAGTCTGAGATTGTGCTAAGCTATATATGCATGTTCTGTTTTGCTTGTTGTCAAGTTGCCAATAATTTCCATATATTACTTGATTTGCATTCAGTTTAATAACAAGAGAAATATTTGAAACATCAATTCCATGTTGCTACGTGATGGAACAAAGTATGTGCATGCTGAATCCAAAAAATGCTAAGTGTATATGTTATTTCCTTTTTTGGGCTTATCACACTTTGATCTCGTAAACTAGGTGCCTCGTCGACCTGACTCAGCAGTCAAGATGCCTCCCCATCATGGAGATGGAGCTGAACTTGCTTCGTTTCCCCGTGGATTATCCACTCCACCCAAGATTTACCCAAGACTCCAGCATATGCCGGCAACGGCAACGGCATCGGCACGTCGTCGACCCCATCCCCGTGCGACAAGACGCCGGCGTCGAGCCCGTTCGACGGCCTGGACAGCCTCACCTTGGATTTTGACCCCAACAGCGACAGTTGGAGAGAATTGCTAGAGTGTGTACTATAGCCATAGCACCATGCCATGCATCAACGTTATTATTTACTTATATATATTTTCTACCTAGCTAGGATTAAAATTTCTATCTAGAAGTATATATGTATGTATTTTCTACTACTAGCTAGCTAGGAATAGGATTAAAAATAGCTTATTAAATAGTAACATGAGTATATTATTTGCTTGTAATTATTGCCTCTGATCTCACCATGTTGTCTTTTTGGTGCATGTGCAGGCAAATGTCATGGTTGAGCAACCCCAATGATCAGCTACCGAGGAGTACGGCTACAGAGGAGCCCGAGGGGCGCTTGCCGTGCTGCGACAAGGCGAGCGTGAATCGGGGGCCCTGGTCGCCAGAGGAGAACGAGCAGCTGCGGAGCTACCTCCAGCGCCACGGCACCGGCGGCAACTGGACCGCCGTGCCGCGGAAAGCAGGTAGGATAGTATAGAGCAGGAGCATACTCAGCCTGATCCATCATCATTGTCAGATTGTTCAGAATTCTTGAATGTTGCCAATCAGGCTAGCTAGCATTACACAGGAGTTTTATTTATTTATTTTCTGTCCTTGTGCTTGCTTTTGTTGCTTTGTCCGCGTACAGGGCTGAACCGGTCCGGCAAGAGCTGCCGGCAGCGGTGGCTCAACTACCTGCGGCCGAACATCAAGCTCGGGAGCTACACCGAGGAGGAGGACCGGATCATCTGGGCGCTTTGGAACTCCATCGGCAGCAGGTGGGTCAATCGATTTTCCGTCTGCGCGCTGGACTGACTGACCGAGCGAACTATGCCTATGCATGCATGCCAGGTGGTCGATCATCGCAGCACAGCTCCCTGGGAGGACGGACAACGGCATCAAGAACTACTGGAACACCAAGCTCAAGAAGAAGGCCATAGCAGCGGCGTGGCCGCCGCCGGCGCTAGTAGCAGCGGCGGAGGAGCCTTCGCGGCACGTCTCTGCACCCTGACATAGGAAGGAGCCGCCGAGCGAGCGGGGACGAAGACCCCCCGTAGAGTTCCCAAAATTGATGCGCGGAAACATTTTATTCTCCAATACGTAAAAGATTGCGTATTATTATATATTAAGAAGAAGAGTTGAGGTGTTAAACCATACAAACGATACGCTTCAGACCTTTCTAGTAGACTGTTTCAGACTTATATATTACACTAGCAAGCCCGTGCGTTGCAAAGGATAAAAAAAATCGACCATTTATTTGAAATGATACTTTTATTATGTTTATCATTTATACAAAATTTTAATGTGTTGCATCAATTACAATATATCTTGGAATTAGAAATGCAGGAATTCCAATATATTTGTCTAATTTGTAAACATGATATGTAAATATTACAGGAATTATGAAGATATTTTATTTCACTGTTTCACATTATGTATATATAGGAAATATTAGGTTGGTCGCAACAGAATCGTAATTATTTCCTAACATACTTAGCAAACAATAAATCTGATCACATCAAATCCTATAAAATTATTTTTTTAAGAAATTTGGGGGGGTGCAACAATAACATCGTCTCGTAATAAGAGAACCCGAGATTCAGCGCGGCCTGAGACAATCAGCGTCGCCCGCGGCGCCAGGCCGCCGGATGCCCCAGATCGATCGGCGCGGCTGGCCTTCGTCCGCGCGGGCCCGGCCCCAGCAAGCGGTGGGGTCCGCGCCCGCACGCGCCCCGCCCCGCCACAGAAATACGTTCCCCCCTTACGCGCCCAAGCCAGGGAGCCCCGGACACACACACACGCTCTTGCGCCTGGTCCTCGATTCCACCAAACCTCGCACCGATGGAGGCGAAATTCCGTTTTGCCAGCGTTTTGCGCCGCCCCCGCCCAGCGCGATCCTCGCCGGCGCACACCGAGCGTCGGCCGGTCACTGAGTGGGCGGGCCCAATCCTGCTGGCCACGCTGGCGGTGACGGGCGCCGACTCCGCTCCCGCCGCCCGTGCCAGCGCGACGCGCGCCCACGGGCACAATGGCCCCCGCGCACCGCGCGGCCCGCGTCGCGGGCGCCCGCGCGTGTTGCCTGCTTTCCTGTCCACCCCGCGGTCTCGGGCGGTCGCCGCCTTTACAGCATGCGTAACACGGTCAGAAAGTCGGCAGCCGGTCCTATGGAAACTGGACAAGACGCAGCCCAACGCGTCGCGGGCGCCGCACGCCGCGCCATTCCGGATGCCGCCTTAACCGGTGCGCGGGTTGTGGCATACTCTGCCCATTGACGTGTCGACTCCAGTCTCTCGTGTGCGCGTCGGATGGGGACTCTCGATCCGACGATACACTTTCGGGTCGCTCTCCGTCACATCGTTCCCGCTGCACGACCGTCCCGTGTTGTGGCCGTTCACGCGACGACCATAGTATCGTGCCTATCGCGCCGTGTTAATGGTGATCGTGGTACATGTAGCATCGACACATTGTCGTCACGCCACAAATGCCCCCTTCGCCCATTCTTACGTGCCCGATCGTCACATACTCCGTGACGGTCTCTTCTAAACAGGGGCTATTGGCGCCCGTTAATCGATCTTTATTGGTTACGCTTTGCAAATACGTGCCCTGTTATTTTATGGGTCCCTATTTGTTCCACCGATACAGCCACCGGTACCACTTAAGGCACATTTTTGCTTTCGAGAGGCATCGGTGACACCGGTCGATTTCCCATTGGTCTGCAGCCATGGGGCCCCAACATGGAGACACGGGGTACCCGCGGTTTGGTCTATACATGTGCATCGTGCGTGCCGCGCCGCGACTCGCCGCCGTCTTGCGCCGTGCCATCGTGCCGGCCGTGCCGTGCCACGCCGTGCTCCGTGCCGAGGCAGCAGCCCAAAGCGCGACCCGTGAACCATCGGGCCGGCCGAGGCACGCCGTGCCGCCGTGCGGTGGCCACCGCGACGCAGTTCGGCCGCCCCTCCTCTGCCACGATGCAGATTGGCCGCCCCTCCGCCGCGCCGCCCCTGCGCTGCCCCTGCTCCGCGCGGAGAAGGCGAAGCCGGTGGAGCTCCGCCGCCCGCTCGTCCTCCATGACCGGCGTGAGGGGGACGGGCCGGGAGAGGCGCCGGTCCAGCGAGGGAGAGGGAGGTTGGGGTGAGGGGACCGGGAGAGGCGCTGGTCCGGCGAGGTGCCGCGAGGTGCCGAGGGCCGAGGCCGACCGGGGAAGCGACCGAGCAAGCGGCGTGGGATTGGGACGGGGAAGGAGCGTCTGAGGGAGAGAAGATGTTACGGAGTTAGGGACTTAGGATAAAAAATATAGAAGTGAAAGTGTGAAACGGGCTGGGCCAAAATTCACCGGTTTTTGTATTTCATCGGCCACCGGGGGCGTGCCTATGCCGTGCCGCGGGCCGAGTGCCGGCCTGGTCACCGGGCCGTGCCGTGCTACGGGCCAAGATCGCCGTGCCGTCTGCCGTGCCTCGGGCGGGCCAAATTCCGTGCCACGGGGCGTTGCCAACGGGCCTCGGGCTGCATGCACATATATAGTTTGGTCGTGTTTTTGTAACGTTCCTACCGTGGTACAGCCCATGATGGTTGTATCCGCTGCCTTTCGGACGCTGCCCACCTGGTCCCATCGACCGCTTTAAGGTGCCTGGCCCAGGTGTAGGCGATTATCTCGTGCCACAAAGAGGTGAGATTTCGATAAAGGGAAGCTAGGTGCCTGTATCCACGCCTCCGTTTCACTCTCCTCGGCCTTGCTTCGAAGGTAAGTCATGGCGGTCTAGGTTTTCGCTCCTCGTACTGTGCCTTACATCCGGTGATTTTGCTCTTATTTTGTTAGATTTATGTAAACTCCGGAGTGGCACCGGCTTGGATCTAAGCGATCTGGGGTGGATCTGTGCGCGGCGACCCTAAAACGGTCGTCCCGCTTACAGCGATTTGGGGTGGATCTGTGCGCGGCGACCCTAAAACGGTCGCCCCGCTTTACAGCGATCTGGTACAGTTTTCCTGCGCCTCATCTTCCTCTTGTGACCTAATGGATCTCACTGACCTCTGGATTATATGCCTTGTTTATTTTACGATGTTGTTCTTCGCCATATTGTCCTCCTTGCTTGGGTCCTGCTTTTTGAATCTTAGTTTACGTTTACACCAAAACTAATGACGAAATCCATGCCCTTTGTGCAAACTTCCTTCCTGCTGCGGTTGCAAAAAGTGGTGTCCCACTGCGTCCTGGCCTACGCTTCCGTAGTGTTTGAGATGGCCGGGGATGGTTCGCCTATTTATGGCATCGAAGTTACACTGCCTTGTGATGCACCTGGTGGATCCATGTCGAACTTTTTTTTTTGGGCGGCTGGCGATGCTTTGCCAGTTTCTGGATATGAGTAGGCTGCTTTCCAGGCGATTGTTTTCCTACAGAGGATGTATGGATTTGTTGTAGAAGACTACAACTTCCACACGGTTGTTGTAAAGCGAAACCTTGCCACTGCAGCTGTCTCTGTCGCTGCTAGAGAAGTAGGAATTCTGGCGCGCGGGGCGGTCAGCGGAGCCGCGGAAGTTCGCGTCGACGCGGAGGAGCCGCCGCTCCGCTGCTTCACGGACTCGTCAGCGTGGCGGCGTGGTGGTGGTTCACGAACCACGCCAGCTCGTCGGGGACGCGCGGGAGCACCCGGAAGTAGGTGGCATGCGTGGCCACGAGGCGCGCGCAGTGGTCCACCGATGCGCGCGGCAGTCCCGACGCTCCCTGCTAGTTCCTCGCCGGTGCCGGCATTGGAGTGGCCACGACGACCTCCAGCGGCCACCGCCACGGCCACGACGACCTACAGCAGTACTGGCGGCGACAACGTTCAGTCAGATGGGAAAGTACATGCGCAACAAGTTGTAGGGTCGAGATGGGGACTAGAGGAGGGTGAATAGTACTTTCTAAAACTAATTACACCGGGTAACCGAATATAATGCGGAAAATAAATTATTCGCTAGCCGAGAGTTCACCCCTCTATCTATGACTCTAATAGCACATCTCAAAAGATCCTACACAAAGCAAATGAGGTGCTAAGCCTAGCTTGAGCTCCTAAACAATTCTATTACAAGGCCACTAAAATTTATGCACTAGTAATTTAGCAAGTGGGGTGATTGTACACAATTCTATAAGCAAAAGCACAAAGCCTCTAAGATCACTAGATGCTCAATGACAAAGCTACACAAGGTAAACGAAAGAGCTCAAATTATTTAGCTAACACAAGCACAATATATATAAAAATGTAAATACAAAGCTTGTGTATAGAATGCAAACCACAGAGAAGAGAAGATGACAATGTTGACACGGTGATTTTTTACCGAGGTATCGAAAGCTTGCCAACTCCCCCTACTCCTCGTTGTGTCGACCGACACCTTGATGGTCCTTGGACTAGGCGGCTCTCCGCTAGTTGGCCTCTCCGGGCTCTCCAAGACACCACTCAAAAAGGGTGGTAACTCAATGACACGCTCCACTAATGTTGCTCTTTTACGATCCCCCGCGAGGTGAGCACGAACCTCTCACAAATCCTCCTCCGGAGCACCGCACAATCTCCTTGCGTGCTTCAACGGAGTCACAAGCTCCAAACCGTCTAGGTGATGGCAATCACCAAAAGTAATAGAAAATCCACAATAGCAATCACCACCTAGTGCCACCAAATCGAATCACAAATGCATGCACACTAGGTTTTCCAATCCCTCTCAAATTAACTCTAATCTTGAGTGAAATCAAATGGGGAATAGGTGGATCTTCAACCTCTCAACATCACCCACCAAGAGTACTCAATCTCTCATATCAATTTTGCTCAAATCATGGGAGAGAAAAAGGGAGAGGAAGAACCCTAACTTTTCTCTCAAGAGAAAGAATGGGGAAAGAGCTCACTGAACTTAGCTTGGGTGAGTAAGAGAGTAGGGAACGAGCAGTACAACCTTATCTCTTGCTGCCCCCTGGCCCGACGGCGCCTGGACTCCAACGGTCGGGAGCAACCATCCCCCACGCGCTCCTCTGCTCCCTGCTGCCCCAACGGGTGGGAAGCGGCGCTTCTGTCCAGAGAGCGAGCAGCGGCAGGGCAAAAGCACACAGCGCTAGCAGCATCTCCCTCCCGCCTGGGCCAGCAAGCAGCAAGCAGCGGCAATCGGGCCAGCGTGAGCTGGTGCAGCAAGCAGGCCGGTCGACAGCGCAGCAAGCAGGCCATGGGCCACGGCAAGTAGGCGCCCACGCGCGAAGGGAGCAAGCAGCAGCGCCAAAGCCAGCAGTGCGAGCGGGTATAGATGTACATCGGGCCGGGCCGGCACGGCACGGGCGGGCCACGGGCCAGCCGGGCCGTGCTACGGGCCAAGGCTGCGGCCCATGGCCCGGTCTGTGGGGCCATCGGGCCGGCCCGTTGGCACGGCCAGCACGAGATGCCGGCGCGCACGCTGCCTCCACGCTGCTAACTCGCGCCCCGCGCCGCCGCGGCTCGCCTTACTCCCGTGCCGCTGCCGCCGCCGCCACGGCCTCGCCGCGGCCTGCCTCGCGTTGCTCAGCGGCTGGCTGCCGCCGCGCCGCCATGGCCTCGCTGCTGCCACGCCGCTGCGGCCTCACGCCGTTGCTGCCTGGCGCCGCGCGCTGGCCGCCGCTGCCGGGATGCCGAATGAAGATGGAGTACACAACAATACAACATTAGCTTTCCTGGCTATTAGCTTGCAAGGTCGCGGATGGCAGCGGACTTTTCTATCTGAGCAGAGTTTGGTTAGCAGGCCGGTGCCACCACCATGCTAGGCCAGAGGTGTTAGCAGCCGGATGGGCCAAAGTGTGTTAGCTGTTAGCAGGCTGGTTTTGCTAAAAAAAAAAAGACATGGCAGCATGGTCGGGCGGACCAGTCCGTGCCCACGGGTTGAGCCTCGCGCCCATGGCCCGGTCCGGTCATCGGCCGTGCGCCCGTGGCATGCTCATCTCGGCCGGGCCGTGCCTCGGACCGGGCCGCGGGCTTCGGGCCAAATGTACATCTTTACAAGCGGGCCAGCACTTCTCGCCAGCACTCTCGGCACACAGAAGGCAAACATGCAAGCCACTTGCCACCTCCCATTTCTACCTTGCCTAGGGCCTCATGGGGGTTTCATGAGTGTTTTCATACACATTAAATGCAATGCCACATCAAGAAAATTTTACTTTTGCATGAAACCCCTAGAGAGAGAAGGAAAGAGTTTCACCATGGTGAAATCTTTGGGCACTATTTCACACGCGTTGAAATCGTGTGAAATCCCCATGAACACAAATAGAGTTTCACCATGCAATGAGAGAGAGAGGTTGTGAGGCCTTTGAGCCTATGAAACTGTGCATTGAGGGAGATGTCTATTTCATGTTAAAGTTTCACATCTTGAAACCGGGAGGTGAAACTCCCCATTGAGATCGACCTAATACCATCCCTGAGGAGTAAGTTAAAGTGACATGCGAACCCAAGGAAGTATACAGTGAAACGGTAAAACGTGCCGCTATGTTACAAGACTTTGAGGGGGAAAGAAATTAAAGCATCTCAACAGGAAGCAAACTTTGCAATTGATGGTACGAAGTGAGCAATTATCTAAAAACTTTGTATATGGGAAACTCCCATTTAGGGGTCTCTCTGGCTCGTGGTGATGCCACGTCACCGCTAACTGCTTCCCAGACATTTTCCCCGTCCGTCGGTCGAGCTGCCGAGGTGCCCGCCGTTCCCCCTTCTCGGTGGAGTCCGTTTCTGATTACCGTCGCCGCTGGTATCCACTGAGCCGCAACAAATGAAACTGTTCTCCACCGAGTTCACCGAGATGGGCACTCTGAAGAAACGAAGAGGTAATGACGCTTGCAGAGAAGAAACTCAACCATCAGGCACTCTAATAGTTTTGTGTATGAGGTTCCCCTTCATCTGCACCATCGCCAGGCGCCGCTGCGGCAACCGCACCCCCGCAAGCTCCGATTCGCGCCGCGGCGGCTTCGAATAGGCAGGGCTCCCGAGCAGCAACGGCCTCCCGAGCTGCACGAGGTCGTCGGCTGCCTCCTCGCCTCACGCCGGAATCTTCATGCCACAGCGCTGGGGAAGACGGATCCGACGAGCCGCGCCTGCACCGCCGCGGAGCGCCGCAGCCCGGAGCCGCCGCCAGCCAGCCGAGGAGCTCCGCCCCCGCGCTCGCTTCTCCCGGTCGGCGTCGAGGCGCGTCTGCTCCTCCCGGACGGAATCCGGGCGCCGCCGGGCCTGTGCGCCACCGAGACCCCGTCGTCCAGCGCGTCCACCACATCTGGCCATGGATTCGACTGCTGCAAGCCACCGCACGGTTTGAGTCCCCCACCCTTGCACCCCTCACCTTTACCCTATTGATGATGGATTAGACCTCCTTAATTGCATCATCAGTTGCTCGCCTTTATATGGCGCACGCCATAGCCATGTTGTCTCAGTTTGTCTTCCCCACCACAGGCACAGGTAGAATTATTTTGTTCCACCTTTGAAAGGTTACGTTCATGTTGCTCTCAGTTTGTATGCAGCAGGTTATATCATATTGATTTTAGGTTTGTTATATTGATTCGATCAGAGTCCACAGATTGAAGAATTACCCCTGCATAATCCTTGGGTCTTTCGCTCTGCAAATCAGGTCTGTCTCCAATGGATGTGTGATGATTTCATATGTCTCCAATGGATCTGTGCTGAATTGGTATTCTTTCATAGGCTATGGATTAATAATTTCTTCCCTGCATCATTGGATTTGTCATTTTGAAACCAGGTTTGTCTCCAATCCATATGCAATTGCTTTAATTTTGTTGTGACTGTTAATCCGTTGTTCCAAATAACCAATCTCCTTTTTGTTGAACAAAACTGTTGTGAATTGGTAAATTTTCATAGCCTGTGGATTAAGATTTTGAGACGCCCCAAGTTTAGTACCTTCCTGTAAAATTTTGCCTCCAAATTGCTTCTTCATTTTTATATGCATAACCAGGCTTCCTCTTCTTTTGCTGTGATAAAAATGAAATAAGACAGATGACTGCGCTTTCCTCTTTACCAGATCACCGGTTGTACCATGTATATTGCAGGCAGTTGACTGGCAATGAAGTTTTTCTAATCCACCAAGGAAGATCATAGTGCTAACATCACGCCTTCTCAGTGATGCACATCGGTATATTTTGTGATGCCTGAGCAACCATGGAACCGTTTCACATTGAACTGTACTGACAGCTATTTCAGAGGTGCTTAATCCCTGTCAGGAATATGATATGTGTAGTCTAGATTGCTTTTGAGGTACCTGAATCGTTCAATAAATTTTTTTTTTTTTAGTGAATTCTCTTCCTACATATTTACCTAAAGAATATTTTGATGGCTTTAAGAGTTTTTTTTGCTTACTTCTCTTTTGAAAAGCAGAAATATTCTTGCCAGTTTCAATTAAATTTTGTAGGCAGCATTTCCTGTATCTTTATAGTCTTGCAGCAGCTTGCATGTTTCCAGTGGGTTTTGTTCATCAAGCTTTCTGTTTGCTTAAGGTTAGGTGTGGTAAGGTTAGGCACAAACCAAACAGGCCCTATATGGCAATATCTAATTCACTGGTTTACTGAATGAATATGCCAGCGCCTGACCAGCTTCCCAGACGATGTGGCTGGCGAGGACAGGATTTAGGGGTTTTCTGGGCCGGTTTGGATGGGTTTTCTTCTCACTACAAAGTTTGGGGCAGTGGGCAGTGGGTTTTAAAAAAATCTTTCCCTTGATCTTGATTCAGTGACTCAAAAAAAACTTAGAATGTTGTCAGAATTAGCATCTTTCTCCCGTCTGCCAAACTTCCAATTAATCACTACTAATTCTGGTACCATTACAAATAATTTACAGCATCAACCATGGAATATTGAGTTCGTGCGATTGAAACAGCTACCAAGGAATCAATCAAATAAATAATTATGTCTTCTTTATTTTATTTTATTACAAATAAAAGATCACTACTACTGTTTCTATAAGTTGTTACCTAATAGATTTTTGGGAATTAATCTTATGACGTACCGTACTCATAACATTATTGGTTTCCTCAAAAAAGTCATCCATTTGTGATAGCTACCACATTGGCCCTGCAGAATTTAATTCGTTCGAGTACTATTTCTTGCAATGTACGTAGCTTCAGGGTAGATTAGATCCATTGCCAGCCACACTGCACTAAACATTTCCCAGGAAGACCAGCATATCTCGCTCTCTACTTATATGCATGAAGCAGATTTTGCTGAAATGCTTTATATTCATGCTTGCTGAAATCGGCTTCGCCAGCATTGCTCAAGAGAAAACACACATAGACTCAGATTCAGTGATAGTTGAGCAGGCACCGTCTCCCTCCTTTCCTCACTGGTCACCGTCAGTAGTTTTGCAACGTGTCCTGCTAGCTTCTTCCCGTTTATCTTTGCGTTTAACTGAAGAGTCTCGCTTTAAGCCTTTAGCTATGCATGACAGTGGCAACGGAGTTCTGCTTTTATGTTTACTGCACAAGAGCATACGAGGACCTATGCCAGCTACAGATGTTCATTGCTTGCTAGATCTCTCCGAGCACTACCTGAACTTTTACCATGGATTGAGAAATTGATTTCTGACTGCTCTTCGCTATCTTCTGTTCCTCTGTGCATGATCTACAGTGTCCCTGCATTTCAGTCTTAATAATCTGCAGCTGTCTTTTCAGTAGTTGCAAAATCAGGCTGTTTATACTCTAAGGACGATGTAATCATGCACCATATATATTGTGATTATGATGAAAGATGATACCTGATGATATCATTGCCAAACTATCATATAGACGCAACCACCATGCGTGCAGTTATCAGTAGTACTTCAGTATACATACTACTATCATTCTGTCAACACAGGCCCAACGCTAACGGCGCAGGGATCAGTGCTGCAGGCCACTGGGCCGTCGTCGTTGCCATCGCGCTGGCGGCGGCCGCCTCCATGGCGATGCTGCACTAGATCATAGCTCCCTACCTGGCCTATGCGATTCTTTTGCCATACAAGATGCCTGTGGAGGTTTTTCCTTTCTTGGATGTGTATGTGTGCCTAGGTGCCTTTATGAATCAAATTCTATGACTTGCGTGTTCACGATCACGAGAATTTTGGACATACACATGAAAGTCTGTGCCAAATTTACTTCTTCATAGTTGGATGCTCTGTTCCAGTGATAACCAAATTCAATTCGATTTCATTCAAAAATTTTGATAAAAAGCTCATATAACACAATGCACACTATGTACATATGAGGAAACATCGAAGTAGCTGAGTTCCATGATCCTTTCTTATTACCCGTCATTGCCCAATAAATCCTCAATGCTATGAAAAAAATATTGTAATCAAGAAATAATTGTAATTATAATCCTTACCGATTACAAAGAAAACTCAACTAAAAATAATTTCTTCCCGCAAAGAACGCTAAGAGAGTGTCCCCAAAGAACGCCGAGAGTCATCCTAGTTTTAGAAGTTTTCCTCCGTCTCAAAATAATTCATCATGTTGACTTTAAGATATCATGTTTGACCGCTCGCCTTATTCAAATTTTTTAATATAGACATCGCCTATTTTGATATGACTTATTTTATTATTAGAGATACTATAATAATAATTTATTTATTTCTTAAATTGTATTAATAATTTAAATAAGACGAACGGTCAAAACATAATGTCTTAAAAGTCAACATGATGAATTATTTTGAGACGGAGGGAAAGTACACAATATGCCTAACCTTTTTTTAGTGCCCGCCCTCTTGGACGAAGACGAGTGAAAATCATGGTAACCCGAACATGGCCGCTAGCCCAGCTCAGAGCATGGGCCAAAATCCAAATGTGAGCCTGAGTCAATTTTCAACCGCTTGCACCAGGGTACGAGATCGTCACAGGCAGGATGATAACATTCGTCAAGATTAATTACACCATTTCTGCAATCCCATAATCTCCAAAGCAGTGTCAGCAGCACAAAAGGTCACAACGCACGGTCAAGATTAGGTGGGATGTTTGCCTCCCAAATCTCTTCATCAGACAGGCACAGGTACCCGGCGAAGAAAGTGTGATGCTTATCCTCTAACGGGTTGGGGCAGCGCAGCGCTCGCATTTCTCATTGTCCAGGACATTCTTTGCATTCTTTGCATGGAGGTTGGCTCGCGTACTGAGTCTGTCCTTGAAGTACAGCCAGGCAAACTCGGTCCAGTGCTTTATAAGCATCCTTCGTCGTAAAGGCTCTGTTAGTAAGCTTCAGCATCCTCACGTCTGCACCGTCATCGAGCTGGATCCCCTGCAAGGCTTCAAGCAAGAAACGAGGCAGCCAAGCTGTTCGCTAGCAGCATTTGTGAGACAGGCCGGAGGCACAAGTCAAACCTATTTTTGGAAAATATTCTGCACAGAAACGTTAGGCCAGGTAGAGTGGGAGAAAAGAGCGGCATGAGTGGAACAGAGGGGGGCCACCAATGGTCGAGCCAGGAGGAGGTGGCGGCGCCATTGTGGACTTTTGACATAGGTGATACATCGAAAGGAATTGAGCTCGTCGTTCCCAATCTTGCACAGGTAGCTCTGATGATCGGAGGTGGGAGTAGTGGTATCATAGTACGCTCCCCTTTCTAGTCGGCTTCGTCCGTCCGACGTATACAAGTATATTAAACAATGAAAAAATCTTCTCTCTGGCGACGGGATAATCGACAGGCGATTTCTCATTTGCATCGAGGAATCGTGAGGAGCTGGATTTACGACACTGCTCTGCAGACGGGGAGGAAGGAAATAATATAATAATTTTTTCATTCTCGCACTTTCAGCTAAGCTAGCGAAATCGATCCTATCACTTGCCGGCTCTCTCTTCTCTGGCGAGCACAAAGCACGAAAGACTCTGGCCACGGCACGAGGAGGATCCAGCCGACTGTCCGGCAGGACGTTAATCTTAGCAGCCATCTCCAGGAGTAGCATCTCTTCGGTGGGAAGAAAGCAAGGTAAGATCTCAGTTGCTCATCTTCCCATGAATCTTATGCCACAAGGATATGTCTCTTTTTTTCTTTTCTTTTCTCTATCTTAATTGAAGGTAAAAATTTGCTCTCATTTAAATTTCTAAGCGAATATTCCACCACCGCTTGTAAATTAATTCGAAGAAATTTTGCTTCTGTTGTTTTTAGTTTCAAGAAACGTTCTCGAGAACCATCGAACAAAGTAGAAGATCTTCTTATGCTTCCAATCCATGGTGAAGGGCACCCACCGCAGCAGATGCACCCCTGCTCCGCTTCCGCGAGCCTTGCCGCCGTTCGCCGCCTCGATCGTGCCAAAGCGCGCGCACACTAGAAATAAACTAAAGACCAAGCAAGGTGCCAAGGTCATCACGAGGCGATTGCTCGTCGTCCATCTTCTTTACAGCAAGGCGTAGCATTAGTATGTATATAGTATATAAAGTTTACCGCACCATAAGACGCGTCCTTATTATTTTTTTTGAGGCAAAAGACGCGTCCTTATTATCCTTCGTGTTGCCAACAACCCCGCACTCAATCAGCTCTGCTCATCTTTATCAAAAACAAACAAGAGAAGAAACCAGCTCTGCTCTCATTGACCATCCATCTCTCTCCTTATCTGGCGCGCACGAAGCACGAAAGACTCTGATCGGCACGACGAGGATCCAGCCGATCGACTGCCGGCAGGACGTTGATCTTAGCGGATCCGTTCTTAGCATAGCAGCTATGTCCAGGGGCAGCATCTCTTCGGTGGGACGCAAACATGGTAAGATCTAAGATGCCCATCTTCCCTTGAATCGTATGTCTTTTTTCTTTCTTTCAGAACGCTACCTTCAATCTTTTCGTCTTATTTTGTTATCTATATTTTTGCCCCTCAGATTTTGCCTCAAGAGTCAAGGATACCTTCAAATACTAGGGAAAATATATGGTGAAAACCATCTTAGGTGGAAACATGGAAACCAATTCAAAAATTCATATTTTGGTTGCTTCAAAAATTTTGAAATTTGCCACACGCATAGTGCATACATATATGTACTCATATAGAAAAGAAAGTTGGGATGTAAACTCAAAATAGAAAAATTCATACGAAAATGGCAAATTTTAGGTTCACGTGCACCTGAATCTGAAATTTGTCATTTTTGTATGAATTTCTTGAAACTGAGTTTGCATCCCAACTTTTTTATATGGGTACTTATTTGTATGCACCATGCGTGTGCCAAATTTCAAAATGTTTGAAACAGCCTAGATATAACTTTTTGAATTGGTTTCCATGTTTCCACCTAAGATGTGGTTTCCACCATATATTTTCCCCAAGTACTAAAACTATTATTGCCAAAAAAGAGGCCCTTTCTTTCTTTCTTTCTTTCTTTTTTTTTTTTTTTTTTTTGCCAAAAGGAGTGTTTTATTCGCAAGATCTTTGTAACTGAACTAATTTCTATGAAATTTCTATATTATTCCTAGGAGGCCCTTATGCTATGGTTCATTGAAAATATTGACACTTTGGTGGGCACGTTGACCTGTTGCCTTGAATCTTTGACAATATATTTTTGTCTTCTGTTACCAGCGATCGTAGGAACAAACTGCTCCAACAACGTCACAGCTTGAACCCCTGCTACAAATTGAAGTTTCTCCCTTGAAACACCGAACAATCTTCTGCTTCCAATCCATGGTGAAGGGCACCCACCACGGCAGCGTTAAGGATGGTGGCGCTGTTCAGCAGCGTCAGCCTGGTTCGTTGACTGGTCAGTCTCCTTCGGCTCTCGCCTGGTTTCTAGCGAAGAAGGGGAAGCATGTTCGACGAGAGGCAGGCCTACCACGCGCTCGGAAATCTAATAAGCTAGGGAGGGACGTCTTAACACAAGATGAGTTAAGGCAGATCAAAAACAGCTTTTCTGATGAGCAACTAATCGGTGAAGGTGCTTTCGGTAAGGTGTATAAGGTAATATTATTACTTAAATCGTATCTTTTCCATCCTTTAATTAATATACACACGCATACCAGCTAAGCTATACGTATCAATAGGAGAGCTAATTTGAACAGGTAGTACTCACAAATGGAGATATGATTGCTGTCAAGAGGTTTGCATCGACAATCACAGAACTTAAGGGTGGTCATTACGATACCGAAGCCCAGCGTCTCATGAGTCTTAAACACCCAAATATAGTGCAGCTTGTAGGCTGCTATTCTGAAACAAAGATGGTACCTGTAGAGTACAATGGAGAAAATTTTCAAGCAGAAAAGTTAGAGAGGTTCTTGTGCTTGGAGTACATGCCAGAAGGAAGTCTTCTTGACCATCTTTCAGGTACCACAATCCATTGTTCTATTCCTTTCCTTCATGTCTGAACTTCGAATTGTGCAGTTATATGAGACTAGTTCCTACTCAAATGTTATCTAGAAGACATGTACTTTTGTTAGTCATCTTTTTTCTGATGCTCTTTTACAGATACAGATAAAAACTCTAGACTTGAATGGAACACACGCTACAAAATTATTGAGGGCATATGCTATGGTCTACGTTATCTTCATGAGGAGTGGGAAACTACCCCCATTATTCACATGGACCTAAAACCTGCAAACATATTGTTGGATGACAACATGGAGCCAAAAATTGCAGATTTTGGTTTGTCGAGGCTCTTTGGTGAAGGCCAAACTCAAGCATGCACTATGAGTTGTAGGGGAACACTGTAAGTAAACTGCTATCCAGTTTTTCATCACGAGGATGCCTTTTTCAGTTTACAGTTCTCTCGCGTTGCTTCAAATTGACACACTACTAATTCGGTGCAGAGGCTACATGCCACCAGAATACTTCAAAGGTCTGATCACGAAAAAAAGTTTGACATATTCAGCTTAGGGGTAATAATCATAGAGATAATTACGGGCCGCAAAGGATTATCCAACAGCTGAGACCGCAAAAGCATCCCAGAAATATATTGACCACGTAAGAGACTTATGTTTCAACTTTGAAGGCAGATGCCTTTTTTCATAATATATATACTTTGTAGATGTGTCATGTGTGAGCTAACATTGCAGGTGCTTAAGAAATGGGGACATAGGCTTATAAAAGCACAAGGGTATACATCACAAGATATTGATCACCAACAAATAAAAAAATGCATTCAGATTGCTCTGCTCTGTGTCAAATCTGATAGGCAGGAAAGACCGACAATAAACCAAATTATGGAGATGCTAGAAGGATCAGATGAAGCATACCAAAACGAAAGAAAGGTAAAGGCACCACCAAATTACTCCTTTTATTAATCTAAAAAAACAACAGACGGAGTTCCAAAATCTAGACAAATTAAGTCAAACTTTCTTAAGTTTGACCGACCTTATTATGCAAAGAGTTCCAAACCTGTGACACCAAAAAAAAGTACACTAAAAAAATATTATTTATTCTGATCATAAAGGCAAAGGTTGGCAGTTTAGATATAAATTTAGAGGGTTATTCATAATAGTCTTTAAATAGTGGATTCGTAGCTATTATTCTCTGTGATGAATACAATTAACCTAATTGATGACCATAAGTTTATGATTATTACATAATTTATAGTATATTTATTTATTTTACTTTTTAAGTAAAACTGATCTTCTAAGGATCAACAGATGGAGGCTCCGTCTTCATTTAGTGATACCAAGATGTGCTATGAGATTTTAAATTGCATGTCTTTTGGTCTTCACTATGAATTTTATAGAAACTTAATCTTAAGTTATATCAGAGTTGCATCCTTTTATTGTGACATCATGAATATATATACTTTTGCTGGGTTCAAACCACCACGGGCTCATTTGTTCGCCAGCCGGAGGTTAAAACAAAACTTGCATGTCCCACATTCTCATAGCACATATAAGACTGAGCTTTGGGGTTTTCTCTGCCTACATGAGAAACGACTTCTACCTTAAGCACAATGCTCGATTGCTGGGGATGTCTCCTCAGCAGACTGATTTTTTTTGCTTATCGATCAACTTATAAAGTTGAAACTGTGCTTATTAAATATTTCTCACCAAATATGTGATAGGAGGAAGCTCAGTGGTGGTTCCATTCGTGGAGGAGCACCGTCCTGCAGGACCTCTTTCCAGAAGTTCAGCCTGACGCGGACAGTAGGACCTCTATCCAGAAGAGCATGGAAGAACTGAGGTCCAGACTGTATAGTTGGGAGAGTATGAATTCCACTTACTTTCGGTATTTCGAGTTACCAGACTCGAAACGTGTGTCCACCGTGAGATTCATTGGACTCGCCGGGGAAGGCAGAAAGCTCGATTGGGCAGGCTGGAAGGAGAAGAGCATGAAGGGGATGCGTGCAGTTGCAGACCCGTCGCCCCAGCCACCGGAACAACAACAACAACAACGCTACGTCGCCCTGAAGAAGACGTTGGAGCTGGATGAAGACGGCAATGGCAACAAGTGGCGCGCCCACGAGTACACCGCGCTCTTACCCTCCGACGATGGTAGTCACATGTTCGTACCCGCGGTAAGCATCACTCAACCATTACACATATGTACTACTAAAACTACTTCGTGATCATCAATCATATCTAACTTTTGGTCCACGTCCATCCCTCTATCGCATCGCAGGAGATTTCACTGCGCGTTGAATTCAGAGAGGAAGAACCAGAACCGTCGTCCCCGGCGTTCTCATGGTCTTCGAAGCGCTCCAGAAGTTCCACTGTCATGGATGACCCCAAGGAATCACTTGCTTGGGAACATATGACAAAAGTACATGTCAAAGTCGCTACTACTACTACGGACGGCGCCCAAAGGATGAATCATTGCTACTACAAATTTAGGCTTGCCATTTGTCACCACTGTGACAAAGTGTTCAACGAAAATACACGACATGATACAGCCGACCAGCTCAGACACTTGGGTCGCTGGCACGCTGCATTGCACACTCACACTAGATACAAATGAATTGGCTATATTCCCCAATCGCGAAAAAAGATACAATTAATTGAAAAGTGGATTAGATAGCCTTTTTTCCGTACTAGACTAGAGATTCTTTTTTTGCTCAGGGCCGCTTCTGTTGTGATATACGTGTGTGCCAAACATGTGTACAAACACCTGAATTACAATTACAAAAGGGGCAGAGTGTTTTCTTTTCTCCTATGCCTTGTCGTTTCCCTGTTCCCTCCCCAAGTCCCAACAGAGTGAGCTACTGGACTTCGCTTGTTGGGCTTGGCCCACTCTGGTCGCACACTAGACGCGGTGGTTGCTCCTTTCTGCAGCACCAGCAAAGCCCTACTTGCAACTTGCAAGGCACCGAAAGAGCCAACCTAGCTTCCTAGTGGACGATCTGAATTTATCACCTATAAAATTCAGAGGGATCGGAGTTGCTTTCCAGAAAGTTGCAAGGGCCAAGACTTCAATGCGTGTATTCTTTCTTTTGATTTTATATTAGCTCAGGAGAACTTAGCTTTAGTTATACTATCATACAGGACCGAGCAATTATTCCATTCACAGGTGAATGGATTGTTCTCTCGTCTATGTAACGTAGCTTTATTTGTACGCGTGTTTACCCTTCGTACGTGTTGCCAACAACCCATCGCTCAATCAGCTCTGCTCACCTTTATTATCAAAAATAAGAGAAGAAAAACCAGCTCTGCTATCATAGTCATCATTCCATCTCTCTCCTTCTCTGGCGCGCACAAAGCACAAAAGATTTTTTTGAGGAAAAAATACCGAAAGACTTGCCATGGCACAAGGAGGATCCAGATGACTGCCGGCAGGACATTGATCTTAGCAGCCATATCCAGGAGCAGCATCTCGGTGGGACGAAAACAAGGTAAGATCGTCTAAGTTGCCTATCTTCCCTTGAATCTTACTATATGCCATAAGGATACATGTTTTTTCTTTTCTTCCATAACGCCGCAAGCACACATCGGACACATACGGATTTTGCCACAAGAACCTTCAGATATAGTAAATATTCAATTTCCTAAACAGTGTTTTATAACCCTATCTACCTGCAGCTGCCGCGTGTGACTGCTAGCCCAAGGTGAGCGCCATCGAGGACCGATTTGTTCTGCAAATTTACATTTTTTTTAGCTCTTGCTCTTGTATAGTTGGATATTGGACTTCTGTTTTGTTGGTGTTTGTTGAATTAATGGATTTCTATTAAGGTGCTATTGACTGTTTTCTTCTAATGAAAAAAGCATTGTCCACAGTTTGCCCCTACCTAAATTTCTAGGCGAGTTCCCCCCACTGCTTGTAAATTAATTCGAAGAATTTTTGTGATTCGTCTAGGGAGACATTTTGTTGTTGTTGATCTCGAGAAGCATCGAACAAAGTAGAACAGAATCTTCTTCTGCTTCGAATCCATGGTGAAGGGCACCCACCGTGGCAGCCTTAAAGATGGGGCTGAAACCTCAAGGAGAGCCACGGCACGGCGACGACAACCTCCGCACGGCATAGGGCGTCAGTCTCCTACATCTATCGCCCTGTTTCTACTATCCAAGAAGGGAAAACATGTCCGACGAGAGGCAGCAGGCCTACCGCGCGCTCCGAGAGTTGCCGACGCATGTAATAGGCTCGAGAGCGTCGTCTTAACACTGGATAAGTTAAAGCAAATCACAAACAATTTTTCTTGTGATCAACTACTAGGCGAAGGTACTTTTGGTAAAGTGTATAAGGTAATAATTATTACTTAAATCATATCTTTTCTGGCAACGTATCATGTGCAACCAAGCTTCGTGTGCAACATATGCAACTTGTGGCCTTAATTGATGGTTACATATGTTGCACACGAACAAGCTTCGTGTGCAAAATATGCAACTTGTTCGTGTGCAACATATGTAACCATCAATTAAGGCCACAAGTTGCATATGTTGTACATGAAGCTTGGTTGCACAGGATATGTTCCCTTTCTTTTCTATCATTCAATAATTAGCTATATATAAGCTACACGTATCAAATAGGGCAAGCTAAATTTGAACAGGGAGTCCTAAGAAATGGAGATACGATTGCTGTCAAGAGGTTTGCATCAACAATCGCAGGGCTTCAGGATGGTCAATATGAGAATGAAGCTCAGCATCTCATGAGGCTTAAACACCCAAATATAGTGCAGCTTGTAGGCTACTGTTCTGGAACAGAGATGGAACTTGTAGAGTACAATGGAAAACTTGTTCACGCTGAGAAGCCAGAGAGGTTGTTGTGCTTGGAGTACATGCCAAAAGGAAGTCTTAGTGACCATCTTTCAGGTACCACAATCCATCCATTCTTCTATTTCTTTCCTTCACTCATGTCTGACCTTCGAATTGCGTGCAATTACATTGGAGCATATATAGTTCCTGCTCAAATGTTATCCAGAAAGCATGTAATACTTTATTTAGTCATCATTTTGTAAGCAAACTAGGCACTTGAATTTAGAGGAACTGGAGTTTGGGGAGGAAGAATAGCAGCAGTAGGTTCAGAGTTTACTTGCAGATAAATCTTACAGGTTCAGGAATTTGAATCACAATTTTCATAAGCCTTAAGTACTCGCCCGCTCTTGTTACAGTTAAGTTTTGTTTGTTTTTTTTAGAAGATCTTATTACAGTTAAGTAGTTAACTAATTTGCCCACTACGGGCCAGCAGCTCTCGGGTTGGGCCTTCACTTGCGGGCGGCCCTTGGCCCGGCTTGATCTTCGCGCGCAGCTTGATCTTGGCTGTAACACATTTTTGTGACTCTCTTTTACGAATATAGATGAAACTTGTAGACTTGAATGGAACACACGCTACAAAATTATTCAGGGGCATTTGCTATGGTCTACATTATCTTCATGAGTGGTGGCAAGCTACCCCTATTATTCACATGGACCTCAAACCTGCAAACATATTGCTGGATGACAATATGGTGCCAAAAATTGCAGATTTCGGTTTATCAAGGCTCTTTGGTGAAGAACAAACTCGAATAGGCACTATAAGTTGTAAGGGAACACCGTAAGTGCTACCTAGTTTTTCATCACCATAAACAGAATGCCTTTTTCCTTTAAAGTTCTCTGGCGTGGTTTCATATTGACACACCGCTTTGGCTAATTCAATGCAGAGGTTACATGGCACCTGAATACTTAGAAAAAGGTGTGATCACAAAAACGTTTGACATATTCAGCTTGGGGGTAATAATCATAGAGATCATTACGGGCCACAAGGATTACCCAACAGATGAGACCGAAACAGCATCTCAACAATATATTGACCTTGTAAGAGACATGTTTCTAATTTGAAGGGCAGAGGCCTTTTTTTCACAATCTATACTTTCTAAACGTGTCATGTGTGATCTGACGTTGCAGGTGCTTAACAATTGGAGACATAGGCTCACAAAATCTCAAGGGTATACATCCCAAGACATTGACTACCAACAAATAAAAGAATGCATTCGGATTGCTCGCTCTGTGTCAAATCTGATCGGGTGAAAAGGCCAACAATAAACGAAATTATGGAGATGCTAGAAAGATCAGATGAAACATACCAAAAGAAATGAAGGTAATGTAACCATCAAGTACTCCTTTATTAGTCCGAACAAATTCACATCTGGAGCTATTCGCCAAAAAAAAATCTAGGGGGCGTATTAAGTCAAACTTTCTTAAGCTTGACCAACCTCATTATACAAAGAGTTCGAAATCCGTGAGACCAAAAAAAAAAAAATACACTATTGAAAATATATTTTTTGTCTGATCATAAAGGAAAAGAATGGTAGGTTAGGTATAAATTTAGAGGGTTATTCATAATAGCAAAAGTGGAAGGGAAACCAACCACATAAGGAACACAAGATATTTCAACTCGTCCATCAGTACTGTCAATCGAGGAGGAGTTATCCACCAAGTAGAAAGGTCCAGGTTAATTTCCATGAGTTGTATTTTTGTGAGGCTAGGTGGAACTGATTGATATCATCTTTGCACATCATTGCTACTTGATCCTAGCATTAGCAGTATTCATATATTTAGCACTAGCAGAGTTGCAAAGGAAACAGATTTCAAAATATCTCACAGCAACTAATATTTTCCTTTCCTTTGTGCTTGTGTAGAAGTATCGCGGCCCTGCAAAGTATATACCGGAATCTCCTGCTGAAGGTGAATATTGTTGTGGCCTTCAACTTTTTCTTCTGCGTGTCCCCTTCTTTTCAGTCAAACACAGGAACTAAACAGCTATTTATGCCTTCTCTTATGATGCCATCTCATGTAGGTTCCAAGGACGAAAAGAAAGATTCGAGTGATTCCCTCTCGAACGCATATTCTGTTGTACCGTAAGTGATCTTTACTCAGTTGTGTCCTGTAGCATAGCTGATATGCTGGCTGGTGCCTGGTTGAATTACATAGTTGACAAATATTCTGAAATTTGTTCAGAGGATTTAAAATCAATGAGGCACTAAAGATGCAAATGGAGGTTCAGAAGCGGCTACATGAGCAACTCGAGGCTCAGAGGCGGCTACATGAGCAACTCGAGGCTCACAAGCAGCTACATGAACAACTCGAGGTCTGTTATTGAAAAATGTGAAGTAATTTATTTCTGTTTATTTTTACATCATTTTAATTAGTTTACGACAATCCTGATCTGGTACAGCTTTGATTCTGCTTGGTGTGTTGGCTGCTAGTGCTAGACTGACTGACTGACATCTGAAGCTACAATTGTGGTGAATTAATGAGCTAAATATTTATCAAACGTATGTGGTGAATGAAAGTATGGTTATAACAAAACATGAACCTTGCTACCTGTGTTCTTTTCACTTTTCTAGAGATTGATTTATCTTCCTATGAAGTCTGATGGGTCAATACTTGTCAAGGAATTAAATACAGGACTGAGCACATATTCTTGCGCTCTGATTTAAAATATACAGTTAACCTTAATGATATTATGCCATGAGATTATCTATTTCAAAAAATTTCATCTGGGGCAGCTAATCATCTGGTCAGCCATGGAACACTAGAAAAGGCAAGGCTACACATTTGTTATCATGCCATGAAATGCCATCTCTTGTAGTAGTAATGAATATTAGCGATAGGCCAAGCTTCTCTCAGTGTGACCGGTTAGAGCAGTGAGGTCCTGCCCGACCTGGGTTCAAGCTTGGCAACTTGTTATTTTCAAAGTTATAGGAGAGTATTAACAAGTTGCAGAACACAAAAATTTAATCTCTCTCTCTGTTTTTTCAGAATATGGAGCCATGTGTGTTGATGCATGTACTGGTATTTGTATGGTTAGAGAAACATTTTTCTAGTATTGACTGAAGGGTGATAATTAGTAGTAACTTTTACAGTTGCGGTATAAGAAATAGGAGTAACTATTACAGTTGTGGGAATGAAGCTGACTGATGGACTTTTATTGTTGCAGAATTAGTAGTAACTTTTTAGAGAAAATTACTCCTATTAGAGGGTTATTCATAATAGCTGACTGATGGACTTTAATAATTAGCTATATATAAACCCGTAACAATAGGGTTAGATGTATAAAAATAATCTGTGTCACAAAAAAGTACGCTATTGAAAATATTTTTTTGTCTGATCATAAAGGCAAAGGTTGGTAGGTTAGATAATAAATTTAGAGGATTATTCATAATAGCAAAAGTGGATTTTTTACAAAATAGATATAGACCCATAGCTATTATTCTCTATGATGAATGCAATTGACCTAAATAATACCATAAGTTTATGATTATTATAATTATTTCTAGTATTTATTCATCTTTCTTTTTTTAAGAAAAACTCATCTTTTGAGGATTAACACGGAGACTAGGGTGAGGGTCTTCACTTCCTTTTCTAAAAAAAAGGGTCTTCATTTGGTAATATCAAGATGTACCGTCATCTTTTGCATTGCATGTCTTTAGGTTTTCAACATGTTAGCTGCACAAAGCGTTGAAACGTCGGCGTTGCATTTTTGGTTTCAGGGGATGGCTTTCCTCAAGATTTATTGGTTATGTTTAGATTAAACTTGTCTTTGTTCCTAGTGTCTTTCAAATTGTGTCTGCGGCTGGTTGTCCAGTTTCAGCAGTTGGTGTCCAAAACTTCGGTTGTATTAATTGGTCTGATTCTATCTATTGATAGATGAAGCCGGATTCGTTCCATTATCTAAAAAAAAAGGTTTTCAACATGTTATTGAAACTTAAGTTATATCAGAGTTGCATGCATCCTTTTATTGTGACATCATGAATATATACTTTGTATTTTAACATTTGATATTGTTGACTTTTGCAATTGTCTTGCACATATAAAGTTAAAACTTTGGTGTTTATTCTATATTTATTGAATTTATTACTATCGTGTTAACCTGGCCTCACCGTGGCCACGTCTTCTTTACCATAGGCATCCGATGGAGATCGGGAGGCGGGCGTTGCTGCCGTACACGCCGTCCAAACCCTAGCTCTCTCGTGCGTCTCCTCCTCTCCCTTTCCCCTCCATCTCTCTTGTGACGGCGTCGCGGTGCGGGCGAGGCCACCTCTCAGCGGCAGCCGGCGGCGGCGTGGGCGACCGTGCTCGGCTCTCTCTAGCTGTCAACTCCGGCCGCGGGTGCGAGGCGAATTGACCGTTCCACGGCACGCCGGAGCCATCGCCCCCCGCCCCAATCGCGACCCGTCTTTGGGCTTCCAGGTCCCAGCTCCCGCGCGGCGCGGCCGCCACTGAGCCCATCGCGGCGGACCGCCGCTCCCCTCCCCCCGCGGGCGCGCGCGACCTCCATGGCCTCCTCCACCGTGCCGCCGGTAAGTCCTCTCCCCGCGCGCCTCTCCACTCCGGTTTCTCTGCCCTTCCACGCCGCCCGGCCGCGCCATCTCACCTTCGTGTTTCGGCTCCATTGAACCAGGTGGAGCAGATGCGGCGCGCTGACTGAGAAGATGCCCCATTCAACCCGGGTGATGGCCCCCCGGACCGAGAAGACGTATGTTGCCTTGCCTCTCCATCCCCTGGATCCTTGTTTGTTCTTTGTGAATGTGTGGGTGTGGGTGAGGGGTCGCTATTTCTTTCTGATTAATGCGGCTTGGTTTCCTTCTCTGCGGGAAGGGCGCCGCCATGTCCTCATCGCGCTTCGGCCGTCGCCTTCTCCAAGCGACGCCGCGGTGGATCCTCATGCCTAGGGCCACCCGGGTAAGCCGTTTCCACTGACTACTGCCTAGATCTCCTTTCGTTTTGATGCATCCAAGGTCATGAGATTTATGCTTGCTCTGTTATTTGCCCTGATTTGGTATGTCCACAAGGAATTTTGCAGCATGCTTCTTTGGACCCCAGCTATGATTAGAGTTGTACAGTACTTCCGATGATCTTACTACTATACTTTATGGAATCAGTTTACTTCCTGCCAGTTTCATTTACATTTACAAAAGCAGTATCAGACCATATCGTGCGATATGACTGATTCATGGTTTGGTAGGCAATGATAGGAAGCTGGATTTAATGCAAACAGATTCCCCTTGCTCGATTTCATAAGGCTGCGATGCTAATGGTTCCATTCAAGAAACCAACTAAGCAAATAAACTTCTTCCCCGATATTAAAATAAGCAAATGTGTTGTTGCGGATCTGAGAGCCAGCCCCATCCTCTTCAGCTTAGGCGAGTTAATTAATCATCGTAGCAGCTTGGTCTTCATCCTCCCATACTAGGCTTGCTGACCAGTGACCATGTCTTTGACGAAATTTGCATGTCTTAAAAATATACAATTTCACGAACTTTAATAACCTCTTGCTTCATTTGATGAACTGCGATGCTAATAAACTGCATAAACTTTGCTCTTGCTTTCAATTAGCCAAACTTTGATGTAGTTCATTTTCCCTAATTTCTGGGTTTTCTTCTTGGCATACACATCTCATTGTGCTGATTGTGCGGTGTTGATAATCTATTCCGGGCTTCAGAGAGACCCCCGACGTAGCCCCTTGATGCGCTCCATCACAATTTGGTGCTTCAACCTAAATAACACGAGAATGAAATATGTCTCCATATTTTCGAGAAACAAGATTGAAGCGGTCGTGCTGCTCATCCGGTAAGAGCAATTTGCACCTTGCTACTCGCCTATCGACCTAAATTAGTGCAATTTCCATTTCTCACTATGGATCTTGGACATTAATCATTTAGTCTTGTGTGCTTTGTTCCTTTGTTGGCAATCCAATTGAATGGCATGCTATCCTCGCAAGTTATGCTGCGCACCACAATAACACTATTTCTTTTTTAAAAAAAGAAAAGTGCTCAATTTTAGCGATCTGGAACCGCAGTTTTCACCCAATTTATGTGTTGGGTTTAACTCTGTTATGTTGGATGTGAAAACTTGAGTAAATTATGTATGCCATCTTTATACTTTATACTATCTCTGATCCCAAATATCCAAATGTTGGATGTGAATAGTGCTTATTTTGTGGTGCAAAATAGAGCACTGCCTAATATTTCTGTTCTGTGCTTCATTGCAGGAACTAAATGCAGGGAAATATCGAATAAGTTGACGGCTTCTTCTATGTTCCAACATCCATTGATTATCAGTTCTGAGTATGGTGGTTATTGATTTCGTAATTTGAGGATATGATCTGCAGATTAAAATATTGCAGCCACGAGCTTTCTTGTGCAGCAGCACTTCTTAAAGTAAAAGGTCACAGCTTCGATGTAAGTAAGAGAGTGGTTTAACTCAGCTTCTTTTTTTTCATTATAGATTCCATGAATTTATACTCATATATGTTTTGCGAGAAATAAAAACACCGCCAACGGGCGTGGAAGGGATTGAAATCTCGGGTAGGTATCAAATTTGCAAGTAAATGACTCACTTTGTCAATACACAACTACTATAATTCTCATCTTTTTTTCCTTCTGTATGTAATTGAATTAGGTCTTGAAAGTTACAGCTTCCACATTTGCGGGGGCTTGACTCGGTAACCATTGGTGTTGAACACCATTTGGTTGAACACTCATTGCGGTCTTGATGGCGACGCTCCCATCGCCAGTGAAGC
Organism: Hyparrhenia diplandra; assembly: GCA_015847255.1. Lineage (NCBI taxonomy): Eukaryota > Viridiplantae > Streptophyta > Magnoliopsida > Poales > Poaceae > Hyparrhenia > Hyparrhenia diplandra. Next base: position 883,416 of record JADLZK010004968.1, on the reverse strand, counting down.
AGGTCCTGAGACCGTCAAGAAGGAGATGAGCCTTGCCAATGCTGTTCTTTGACGTTAGGCCTCCTATGGCAAAGGCCTCATATGGCAAAGCTTTGTATGTGTTACTTTTCAGGTGCCACAGCTGCTCAAGTATGTGTTACTTCCCGTGACCCACTTATATGTCTTATCTGCCACTCGAGTCTCTGAAGTTTCTTTCTATATAGAACCCGTATTCATTTGTTTAGAATGCAGCTTATACTCTATAAATTTGTCACAGGTCTAGGTGATACCTAAAAATTATGTGAACAAATCTTGCACTAATTAGATACTATTACTTCATAGTTCTGTATGTGTTGGGATCAATTTTCCTGCTTTCGATAGTCAGTGCAGGAATCCAGGCAATACAAACTGTTTTTTTTAGCTAACAAGGACCATAACAAAATTTATTCCATATTTTTTTTTGCATATGATGGAGTTAATAAGCTTACCTGGTCTGTATGCATGAGCTCTGAACAGGTTTATTCCACATGAGCTCTGAATGATCAAAACATATTTTCTTCCCAATATATAGAGACTAAAAATCTTTCTAACAGTACACAGCTAGGATTACAACTTATGACGTCCATCCAACACAATATCGGACGGCCAGGGATCCCCGTCGGCGTGTCCGCTATTTTGTAGGGTTCCGAGAGACATCGAGGTGACCTGTTGGGGGGGCGAGCTGCGGGGAACGCTTGCTGCGACTTCCGCCTTCGAGGCTCGCTCGTCGCCGGGGGCAGGATTTAGGTGTGGGATTGCCGATTCGGCTCGGCAGCCCGGCAGTGTACGGGTGATTCGTGGCGCCCCCTTTTAGGATTTACCTGCATTGTGTTGATATCTAGGTGTGATTGTCGGTTTGGATGTTGGTCTGACATGCTCCTTGTTCTGCTTCTTTCCCTTTCGTTTTCCTGTTGTGGGCGTCGTGGCGTTGTTTTTTTTAACCCCAAAGAGAAGCCTGTGAGAGGTGCCGAGATGTTTGCTATCCGGGCGCGTCCTATTTGGCGCTGCTACAGCCTGTTGCAGCACGGTGCGGGTTGCCGTATCGTCGGTCGTTTTTGAGTTTGGCGGAGATGGAGCACCGGTCTGTGGCGTCGAGGTTGTTGTCCCTTGCGCTGGGAGCGTCACGCCGTGCCGTAGCGTTTTCTTTTGGGCGCCCGGGGATGATATCTTGGGGTCTGCCTATGAGCATGCTGCATTGCAGGCTATAGCCTTCCTTCAGAAACTGTACGGGTTCATTGTTGTGGATTACAATTTCCATGCTGTCCTCATGTACAGGAAAATAGCAAGCTCTGCTGTTTCTGTTGCAGCTAGAGCTGCGGGTATGATTGGTGGTTTTGCACCAGAGCGCCGTGACCTGGCCATTCAGTCTCAGTGTTTGGTTAAAGAAATTCCCTCTCTGAGCATGCTTGTCTGAATAGGACTATGTATTCGCAACATTTTTTTTTCATGTGTGGCAATAAATTGATTGTGATTCAGACATGTTGACTTGCCTTTCCAGATGGCTCGTCGTAGGCCATCGGTTTCGAACCAGACTGTTGTCCAAGGAACCTGTATGTTGTCTTCCTATTTAGCTCTGTCCACTGTTCCGGTCTCCTCCGTCCCTCTCAATCGCAGCCCAAACGCCGACTATGCAGGTAACTCATGTTCAGTCATTCACTTTAAGACCCATCAATTTTTTGTTACACTGTGATTCAGCTAAACTCTATTCTAGCAGACCCAGAAGAAGGATACGACAGTGATGTGATCAGAGAAGCCTTGGAGCAGCAGCTTGAGGGTACCTGCATCAGACATTGCCACACATTACAATTATTACAGCCATAGCTTCTCACATCCACATGTTGGTGCACAGACGAACGACAGCTCGGCATCAGGCCAGCGGACAACGACTCAGACGGCGACTACGACTCCGAGGGCAACTATCTGCGCGGCTACCTGCATGGTTCGATCCTCACCAGTATCTTTCTTTCCCTCTTACTGGTCCAAACATTTTTAACTAAAACCTGCTCGAACCCATGCAGATTCAGACTACAGCCTTGGATCTGACTACAGTGGCCCCTACAGCTGAAGCTACCGCCTGTCGCTGAGTCTACGCCGCCGCGGGAGCCAGCCGCATCATCAGTTCCAGCTTGTGTTTGTTAGTCCCCCGGAACCATAGTTTATGATTGTTCTGTCCTTCGAACATCTCTGTATGTTTGTGTCCTCCCTGATTCGGTCCAGTCACCGAACCTGACTAAATATGTGCCATCCCTTAGGCTATGTAAGATAGTACCACCTTCATCGTGCAACTCCCTTATTCTATATAAGCACTGTGTATTATTATCGTTGACATCGATCCAGCTTGTCTGTATGTGCGGGCGGCCAGTTCACGCGCGCGAACGCGCGCTATTGACTAGTAGAGAATTATAGGGCCTAGAGCCCTAGACTCATAGCAAGCTTGAGAGTTTTCAGATGCAGGATTGAGGGTATCCGCCATGAAGTGGTTCGATTATTATTAGTAATTTCCATGCATGATATCTGTTAATCCCTGTCTATGGAATCTTGTTTTGTGTTCATATAAACTTATGATAAAACTGCTCATATAAAAATTATGACAGACACAAGTGTCACGCATTTGTTTCAACCTGAAACTGTAGTATGCTATGCATGTTCTGTTTTGCTTGTTATCAAGATGCCATTCCATATGTCACTTCCTTTGCATTCAGATTAATAGCAGCATGAAACGTGCTATGTGATGAAACAAAAACTATGTGCATGCTGAATTCAAAAATACCATGTGTATATGCTACTTCCTTTTGGGCTTAAAACATTTTCCCCAATCTTTAAGTTAATTAGCAACATTGAAAAACAATATCTGCAACAATGCCTGACTTCGCAAAGCACTTTTGGGAAACTACCTGCGGACTCTGTCATGCGCGTATCCTCGGTGCGTCTTTTCTTTTTTTAGACAAAGAGGTTTCCCCAGCTTTATTGATCATAAAGCAAGTGTTTTAGCGTTTACAGCATAAGCGTTTAGGGCGCGCCCGCCCAAATTTAGACAATCCCAGGTTCGGAAACATTAACATCCAGCACAAGCCGGTCAGAAACAGCATTCTCCAACGTCGTCGATCGAGATCACCTGAGTTGCAGCTGTGAAGACCCCCTCCGAAGGTTGCAAGCCCGATGTTGGTGACCCTGATTGTATCCCTTCTATTGCCGGAGGTTGGATTGCCCTCAGCTCCAGCCCGAGATCACCTGGTCCAGCTTGTTCCAGGTCGCCTCCTCGAACAACGGTCTCCATCTTCTTAGCGTCTTGGTGATCCACAGGAGCAAGTCCTTCATCCCTAGCCACACTTTTCCCCTGCAAACATATATGATTACGCATTTTCCAAATACACCACAGTGCAGCAGCAAAATAACATTTGTTAACAAATGCTTCTTATTGTTCATCCATAAGGATGCCACTGTAAAGTAAGACCAATCCCCTGTTAATTTGAGACACTCAACAAAAATAGACCACAAGGCCTTAGCAACACAACAGTCAAAGAATAAGTGATGGATACTTTCAGCTTCAGAGCAAAACAAACAGGTTTTATCCTCTCGTGTCTCCTCTTAGCCAGATTATCTCTGGTGAGAAGTTTGTTTTTTGAGAGAAGCCAAAGAAAAGTTTGAACTCTAGGAGGGATCATTAACTTCCAAACTGACTGCACAAAGATAGGTTTAACACCATGGTTATTAATAACCGCATACAAAGATTGTACCGAGTATTTACCTGAGGAATTATAGCACCAGATGATCTGGTCCTCCTCATTTAGACTAATATCTTCTACAATACTAACTAGCTCCATCCACATATTCATCAAATTTTCAGAAACAGATCTAGTGAAAGATAACATCAAAATACTACCATCCCAGACTTGGCTAATGGACTTTCCATGCTGTCCACAAATGATATACAGTGGCCAAAATTGGGTTGCCAAACTGGAGTTACCAAACCAGTGGTCTTCCCAAAACCTTACTTTTTGACCATTACCAACACTCCACTTGATACCCATTTGAGCCGCTTTTAAAGCCCAAGTGACACCCTTCCAAAACGGTGACAGATGGTTGCCCAAGTGACTACATATGTTTGGATTCTTAGTGTTATACTTGTGATCCGAGATCTTAGTCCAAATGGCATTCTTGTTTAGCTCATACCTAAATATCCAAGAGCTAAGCAGAGCAATGTTAAGGTTCCTGAGATCTGGAATTCCCAGGCCACCTTGGTCTTTTTTCTGGGCAACTAAATGCCAATGGGCCAGGTGGTATTTATGCTTATCTTCTGTATTGTTCCATAGGAAACGCGAAGATTTAGATGGATGTCTTCTGCCACGCAGGGGTTGCAGGCCACATCGCCGGCGGAGCACAACCCGGACGCGGACGCCTACCTGCAGAGCCTGAGCGTCGGCCTGACGGTGAAGACCGAGGGCCTGCCCGCTGCCGCAGACCCGGCGCAGGGGCTTCGGGAGCGCCGCCTTGCCCTTGTACCTCTCCGCCTCCACGCCGTCGGCGTGCGGCGGTCGCCTGGTGCCGTCCACGAGCTCAGAACACGCGGGTTTCTTGTCGCCCGCGACCTGGGACTGCGCCTCCCACGAGCTGTTCGAGGGCCCCGACGGCCTCCTCTTAGACATCGACATCGACGGGATCTCAAGATTCTTCGCGTGAGCTGATGTGTGAGTATGAGGACCGAGCCCGCTCTGGGACTGGCCGGCCGTTTGTTCGTCCTGGAACATAGGAGTAACTGAAGAAGGAAGAGCACCAGAGCAGACGCTTGCGCCGCTTCACCATCTTGGCATCGTTTTCATCCTTTTTCTACAGAGAAGCTTCGTCATTCTGCCTCGTGCTGCGCACCGTGGTTATGGTCCAGCGTGAAGGAGGCGGCAGTGATGTAGATGCGCCCGCCCTAGCAATATTGCTCGAAAAAAAAAAAAAACTGCCGTGAAGAAAATTTGTCTGGGACCAACTTTTTTTATATTTTAGGAGTGATTTATGAAAAACTGTTGGATTTGGTTTTATTTAACTCCCAATATTTTTTGCAACTTAGAAAAATCCTTGGTTTGAGAAGAATTTGTATAAACTACACGTGGAGATGCGAGATGGAAGAAGAATGTGAGTTTGTCCGTGCCGGAGTGAAGCATAACTAGAAAAAAAAAAAAACTGGCGTCGTGAGCCTAGCGTCCGTGCCTGTTGGCAATGGGAAAGTTTCGCTTCAAATTTAGAAGGAATACTCCTAAATATCTAATATATATGACATTATAATATGTAACCCCTAGTAGGGCTGCAAGGAGTAGGACACATTGCGTCACAGTTAATCGATGATCCAATATCAAGGTACACTGAGGATGAGCATAAATGGGTACAGACGACACTCACATGACAAGGCCACCAGGAACTAGCACATATATGCATCGTTTTACTGATATAACACCCACGGCATGCAGTAGCAGGCCAGCTTAACGTACAGACCATACGAAAAAAAAAGCTCATACAGACCACACGGTCCACACCACACTTTCTGCTAATACAGCTTTACAATCAAACCAGATAAATAGAAAAAACAATCAACTCAAAACAGACGGTGATGGAATCGTCGGCCCATCCGTTTATGCAGGAGGCCAGGCCAGAATCGAGACTCGAACTAGACAGGGCTAGGCCTAAAGCCTCAGGCCGGCCCAAAGAGCCAGGACAACGGCGAGAGGCACCAGCGACAACGACATCAAGACCTTGGCGGTGAGGCTCCACTGTCGCAGGTCGATCCAGAGCCCGAACACGACTTCGGCGACACCGAACGCTGCCGTGCCGCCCAGGACGGCGTAGTAGGTGCACGCGGCGGCGCTGCCGTGCCAAGTGACGAGGACAGCGCCCGGGCTCTTGGAGACGAGGAGCGCGAGCGCCGACACGATCAGGACGATGCCGCAGGACACGAGCGCGGCCGGCAGCTTGTTTGCGTCGTCGTGGATGGCGGCGGTGATCAGGCGGATGAGATTAGCCGGGGACGACCACGCCATTGTTGTTGTGCTCTACTTGTGACTTGTGACGACCTGATCCTCAGCTATGGCAAGTAAGGGGTGTGACTTGTAAAAAGACTGCAAGTGAGGCAAGTACAAGCTGCAAGCATTGAAGGTAGTGGTACGGGTATATATGTAAAATCGGGACGGGTGGAGCTTAACCCGACATGATGGTGGTGGTCAAATGAAAGGCCGGGTTCAGCAAAACCCGACGCCAAGACTGAACGAAAATAGCTGGACCGAAAGCAGTGCGACGGGTGTAAATTCTACTAGTATAATTGGTAATGTGATCGCAAATATAAGTAATAAATAGTTTGATTACCAAGTACAACATGGCATCCAACAATCCGGTTGACTACCAGTATGAAAGTGTTTGTAAACATATAATACTGGTACAAAGAACGGGTGGACGACCTTTTACCTGACGTTAACATGACTCAGCTAAAAGTCTAATGCAAATTCGAGTGAACTCTAGGGATTAATAAATCTGACCACTAATAGTCATAATTCATGTTTTCATCATTAATAAACATGTCACAAAAAATGCTCGCCATGAAACATTAGCTGTAAAAAAAAACCGCATTAGCGTGACAGCGATGCTTTGCCCGGGTTTGCTCCATCCGACGGCAACGCTAGCATATGAGCTTCCCTCGGCCCGGCCGGGTCACTGATCTACACCCGGCGGCAGGCGGCGCAGCTGCTAGTCTCCTACGGTAGTAGTAGGACAGTGACGGTCGTAGTAATAAAATAATAACAATTTTATATACAGGCAAAGATTTCTAATTCGTTTTGTCCTGTGGCACACTTGGCACCACGACGCGGTTACCTTTTCTTCCGTCATCGTACAGTGACGGCCCTACCATCTCAAGCCGGGTGAGAGGAGACCCGGCCGGCGAGGGCTCGGTTGTCTCTGTTCCTTCCGTCCGAAACGTCTCGCAGAACTGCGCTCGTTTACAACCACCTCGCACTAGGACTAGGATGGATCGTCAAATAAACAAGTTAAGCGTACACTTTTATGAGATCACCAACTCGATTTTTGACGATTCGAATTTTGTCGCTAATCTATCAGATAGTTATTTATTTTGGATGGGGTAGTACGTAGTTTTGAATTGTTATTTTCTCTTATTGCTATATATTGTTATTTGCTAAATTGCAAAATGGTATATCCTAAGTCAAACATTTTAAATTTATCTGGAATACTACAATTTAAATTTTGCCAATCAAGCTTGTTAAAAAATTATATAGTTTAAGAATTGAGAATATTTGAACTATTATTTAAATAATTATTCTTTATTGAATCTTAAAATATAATTTTTATCCTATTAACATATATAGTTTTTAGAAATATTGATCAAAGATAAAAATTTGGTCAGAGATAAAAAAAACTAATATGATATGTAAAGAAAGAGACAGTTAATTTTTTTATGGAGCTTAATAGAGAGAGTTGATGGCTTGCGAAGCTTAAAGCAAGTAGGAAAACATCATAACGAGCGGTTCCCCGCTCGAGCATTTGCCGAGTCCATATATTTTTTTGACAAACATAATAAATTTCAATACGAGTGTTCAAATATAGATCGACCATACATTATTTGAGCACACTGAAGGTGCATAATGGGCAACAAACAGGGAGTATACACACACCACCACACCACCGAGTCCACGGCAGAAGCGGACCATCTTCACATACAGACCACCATAATAATAATATACCCTTAATAAAAAGCTCATACGGACCAATACCAACCGAAATGCAGGCAAGAGGCCATAACCGAAATTCGAACCAGACAGGGACAGACCTAAAGTTTGAGGCCGGCCCAAAGAGCCAGCACAACGGCGAGAGGCAGCAACGAAACGGACAGCAACACCTTAGCGGTCAGGTTCCAGCGTCGTAGGTTGCCCCAGAGCCCGAACACGACTTCCGCTATGCCGAACGCCACCGTGCCAACCAGGACGGCGTAGTAGGTGTAGGCGGCCGCGTTTCCTTGCCAGGTGATCAGGACAGCGCTCGGGCTCTTGGAGACCATGAGCGCGAGCGCCGACACGATCAGGAAGATGCCGCAGGACACGAGCGCGGCCGGCTTGGATGCGTCGTCGTGGATGGCGGTGGTGATCAGGCGGATGAGATTAGCCGGGAACCACGCCATTGCTAGCAAGTAACGGATGTGAGTGTGACTGAGTGTAAAAAGACTGCGACTGAAACCTGGTATGAACTTGGTGGCAGAAAGCGAGATATACGAGGAGCTGAGCTTGGTTGGCTGTCTGGCTGGCTGATGCTTTGTGAGAGAAAGTGATCTTTGGCTGCTGCTGTGAGAGAAAATATCGCTGATTGGCTGGCTGATAAGCCAAGCGAATAGGGCCATGTGTACCGGGACGGGTGGAGCTTAACCCGGCCGACGTGCAAAATAAGCTAAAAGGGCGGGTGCAGCTTAGCCCGACGTGAAGATGGTTGTCGAATGAAAGGTCGGGTTCATCAGCTAAATCCGACACCAAGATTGAACATAGACGAGCGAAAGCAGAGGCCGACGGATGTACTCTATCGTATCTACTGATAGTCTTCGCAAGTATTGCCCCGTTTATAAACCCAAATTTTGCACCAAATTCCACTATGAAAAAAGAAGATTCTCCATCACATCACAACGTCGGCACATGTATCGAAGACGAAATATAGGTAAAAAATATATACTAATTGCACAGTTTAGATGTATGCGTTGCGAGGCGATTCTTTTGAGCCTCGTTACGCCATGGTAGGATAATATTTACCACTAACAAACGAAACATGCTACGATTGTCGGATGTGACATGCTACATGATTTTTGCACCAAATTTTGGTGATCTAAGGGCACTCACAATGCTAGAAACTATCATGGTTTCTATAGTCTTGGACATTGTGTCAAGAAACTATCTTTACACAATGCAATTTTCTATCATGATGTCACATGACCCGCTTGTCACTCTCACAAATTGTCTTGGTTTTGCGTGAAGACCTGGTTTTTAGTTAGACTTGGTTTTCTTGTGTTTTTCCCTCTCTCTTTTCAATAAATATAGCGCCACATCAGCAAAAAAAAAATAAATAGAGGGGTAATAAATGAAGATAGAAACCATGGTAGAGTCTGCATTGTGAGTGCTCTGAACACACCATATGCATCGTGTATATATATAGTACTTATTGGACCACGTACTAGTTTCACGAGCGGTCATATCCATACCATTCGCTTCATGTTTCTTTTTTTATAGAGTTCGTATTTCCCACTGCTACTTGTTGGACTTGAACTTTGCGATATGCTAGAAAAATAGTTTTCGGTTTAGAATATTCAGCAGAACACATCGTGACAGACAGGGGATACTTTCCCCGGGTTTGCTCCACCCGACCACCCGGCAGCAGAGCAACGGCAGGTTGCCCGGGTTCGCTCCGCACCCGGCGGCAGGGGCAGCCGGCAGCTGCTAGTCTCCTAGCTAGACAAGCAAATAAAAACATTCTCCTGTGGCACCACGTGGCCACGCGGTTATGGCGGCCCCACCAAGAGCCGGGTGAGAGTCATTTGATTTTCAAAATGATGAAGTGCACAACTCGCAAATCTCAATCAATTGAAAATAACTGCAGATTTCTATAATTAATCTCGTCACTAATTTATCGTGTAGGATTCTTGGATGAATTTGGCTATTATATATCATGATCTGCACATTCTTACTGCTGCTTGTTGCACATACATTCCTTGTATACACATGTTGAGCTTTCAGGGGTGGTTTGTTTAAGCCAACAACCTTTGAAAATTGTGTTCTTACAAACACTTGCATTTCCAGAACAATAGTTGGAAAACCATTTTTTTAAGGGATGTTGAAATATAATAACCGCCACTGTGCAATACAATAACCCTTCGCGTGCCCCGGTTAGCGCCACCCGGTGGTCACGCTAGCTACCCCCGGTTCTGATCCACCCGGCTCCAGCTGCTAGGGTTTTCCTAGGTATTATTTAATTTTTAAAGGAAAAAGAAAAGAAAAATACTTGTGCTGCTGGTGGGCTGCGCTGGACGACCCGGACCCACCCCCAACGTCGGGTGAGAAAAACCCGGCCTGTAGTCGGCTTAAAAAAAGGTCGCCCGGCCACCACAGTCTCCATCAATCCACAGTCCACAGCAACCTTCCCTTTGAGCTTGAGCTTCAGTTTGAGGCCTCATCAATTGCTAGTTCATCAGTTCCTCTTCCACCCACAAGCTAGCTGATCCTCGTATCGTAATCTAGCCGCCTCATCGACCTGATTCAAGATGCCTCCCGCTCCCCATGTAGATGAATTTGCTCCCTTTCCCCAATCGATTTCCTACTCCATCCAAGATTTACCCATGGACACTGGATTCGACAACTATGATCCTTTCATGCTTCCTGATGATATAGGAAGTTTTTTCGACGACTTAGACGCACCAGCAGAGGCTCTCGGAGATGGCCGTGGCGCTTGCAGTACAGATGCCGATATGTTCGGGGTCAACGCCGCCGCCGCCCCAGAGGCAGCACCCCGGTCCCCGTGGGGAGAGCGGACACGCTGATGACCCCTGGGCCTGGTGTACTACCGGTACGGCGGCGATCCAGCACCTGGGGGAGAAGGAAGCTCAGCGGTGGCTCGAATCGTGGAAGCAGAGCGACGTCGAGCAGGAGCAACGCCTCTTAGCGGAAGTGGAGCCTTTGATGGCGCCCGATGAGAAGCTGGCTCCGGCTCCCGAAGATGGCCGCCCTTCCTGCAGAGATGCCGATATGACCGTGGTCAACGCCGCCTTGACACAGCCAGTCCCAGTACCGCTAGATGTGTTAAGGCAGATCACAAACAATTTTTCTGATGACCGACTAATCGGCGTAGGTGGTTTCGGCAGGGTGTATAAGGTAATAAAATACTCTGGCTTAAATCATATCTTTTCCATCATTTAATTAACTATATATACAACCTTAGCTATACGTATGAATAGGAGATCTAAATTAGAACAGGGATACCTACCAAGTGGACGTATTATTGCTGTCAAGAAGCTTTCAAACTCAGGGCTTCTGGATGTGGTTCAATTCGAGAACCAAGTCCAGATTCTCGAGAATCTCATCGAGCTTACACACCAAAATATAGAGAAGCTGGTAGGCTACTGTTTTGAGAAGTCAGAGAGGTTGTTATGCATGGAATACATGCCAAAAGGAAGTCTTCGTCGCCATCTTTCAGGTACCACAATCCGTTGTTCTATTTCTTTCCTCCATGTCTCAACTTCGAAGTGCAGTTATATTAGAGCATAGTTCCCACTCAATGTTATCCACAGAACATGTACTTTATTCAGTCATCATTTTTCTGCTTCTTCTTTACAAATACAGATGAAACTTCTGGACTTGATTGGAACACACGCTACGAAATTATTAAGGGCATTTCCTCTGGTCTACATTATCTTCATGAGGAGTGCCAAGCTACCCCTATTATTCACATGGACCTCAAACCTGAAAACATATTGTTGGATGATAATATGGTGCCAAAATTGGAGATTTTGGTTTATCGAGGCTCTTTGGTGAAGAGAAAACTCGAACTTGCACTACAAATTGTAAGGGAACACGGTAAGTAAAGTGTTAGTCAGTTTTTCATCACCTGATTCCTTTTTCCTTTAACTACAGTTCATCTCGCGGCTTCAAATTGACACACTGCTAATTTGGTGCAGAGATTATATGGCACCGGAATACTTAGAAAGAGATGTGATCACCAAAAAGATCTGACATATTCAGCTTAGGGGCAACAATCATGGAGATAATTACGGCCGCAAGGATTACCCAACAAATGAGACCGAAACAGCATCCCAGCAATATATTGACCTTGTAAGAGACTTGTGTTAAAACTTTCTAATCTATTGCATGGGACTAAACTTTCTAGGAGTGTGTCATGTGTGATATGACATTGCAGGTGATTAACAATTGGAGACATAGACCCACAAAAGCACGAGGGTATACATACCAAGACATTGATTACCAACAAATAAAAAATGCATTCAGATTGGTCTCCTTTGTGTCAAATTTGATCCGGTGAAAAGGCCAACAATAAGCCAAATTATCAAGATGCTAGAAACATCAGATGAATCATACCAAAACGAAAGAGAGGTAATGTCACAACCAAAATACTCCTTTTATTAATCTCAAAACAAATCAATATAGCTAGAGCTATTCACAAAAAATTAAAAAATCTAGGCATATTAAGTCAAACTTTCTTAAGCTTGACCAATCTTATTATACAAAGGGTTCCAAAATCTGTTACACCAAAAAACAGGAACACTACTAAAAAAAATTATTCTGATCATAGTCGAAGGTTGGTTGTTCAGATATAAGTTTAGTGATATCAAGATGTGCTACCATCTTGATATAAGTTTAGAGGCTTATTCATAATAGCAAAACTGTTTTTTAAAATACAGTTGAGCTAATTAATTTATAGGGTTATTTGTAATATAGATTTGTGGCTACTATTCTCTATGATGAATACAATTTGAGCTAATTAACGACCATAAGTTTATGATTATTACATAAATTTGCAGTCTTTCCTTTTTAAGAAAAACTCATCTTCTGAGGATCAACATGGAGGCTCAGTTGAGGGTCTTCGTTTAGTGATATCAAGATGTGCTACCATCTTTTGCATTGCGTGTCTTTAGGTGTTCAGTATGAATTTTTAATTTGTGACATCGTTTAGTGATATCAAGATGTGCTATACCATCAATATGATATCAAGCTTAAGTTATATCAGAGTTGTATCATTTTTTTATTGTGACATCGTGAATATATACTTTGGATTTTAATTTGTTAGTTATTGCAATTGTCTTATCCACATATATTATTCAAATGTATAATAGGAGGAAGCTCAGCAGTGGTTCGATTCGTGGAAGAGCACCGTCCTGCAGGACCTCTTTCCAGAAGTTCTGCAGCCTGACACATACAGTAAGACCTCTTTCCAGAAGTTCATTAGCCGGGAAGAACTGAGTTCCAGATTGTCCAGTTGGGAGAGAATGAAGTCTAAGGACTTTCAGAGCGGCGAGTTACCGGACTTGAAACGTGTGTCCATCGTGAGTTTCGTGGGACCTGACTCGAAAGGCATAAAGCCCCAGCAGGGACGACCAAGCTGGAAGGAGAAAAGCACCAAGGGGATGCGTGCAGCTGCAGATCCATCGCCCCAGCCGCCGGCGCCGGGACAGCAACAACAGCGCTATGTCGGCTTCAAGAAGACGCTGGAGCTGACGACGACGGCAACGGTAACAAATGGCGCGCCCACGAGTACACCCCGTTGTTACCCTCCGGTACTAATAAGCTCGTACCCGCGGTAAGGATCGATCAACTATTGCTACCGTACATGTACCAATAAAGATCAAATATACTTGGTGGTCAATAATTTGATCCCTCCCTCCCTCCCTCGCAGGAGATCTCATTGCGCGTTGAATTTAAAGAAGATGAACCACGGTCAGATGAACCACTGTCAGCGGCGATGTCTACGAAACGCAAAGAAGATGAACCACCGCAGGAGGCGACGACGTTTATGAAACGCCCCAAGACTGCACCCAAGATCAAATCGGCAGTTTGGGAACACATGACCCAAGTACATGAACGAGTCGCTGCTACTAATAACAAAGACGGGACGACCCAAAGGAAGAAGAATCCTCACTACAAAATCAAGTATGCAATTTGTCACCACTGCGACCATGTGTTCAACGCTGATTCCAGTCGTCATGGCACACACAGCCTGTCAACCCACTTGGATAATGTCTGCAAGGACTGCAAATGCACGGGCTCACACTCGCGTTAGCTAGAGGTCTTTCACATTCTGTAGGTTGGTAGAGTACAATGAATTGAAGGTAGATTAGATAGCCCTTTTTTCCACTAGAGTGTATAGATCTTTTTGGCCTGGCCCGGCTCAGCCCAGCGGCCCGCTTGTGTTGTAATATATTGTGTATACACACTTACAGTGGTAGCAGGCCATTCACTTTTCGTTATCAGGTCTAAAAACTCTATAAAAAAGATATATAGCGCATAGCAGGGGATCCGGGCGGCACCTACTTTGCATTCTGATTTTTTTTTTTATCAGGCCATTCACTTTTGGACATATGACAACCAAAGAAAAGTGTATTTCATATTTGATCAGAGTTAAACTATTTAAAATTTGACTAAATTTATGTAAACAGTATCGGTAATTACGGTTCGATCGATGCTATAAAGACGTGTTCAGTGATAAATCTAATAATACTTATTTGATATTGTCATTGTTATTTGATTTAGCACTATAGTTAAGACTTTACACTTTTGGACAGAGGTTGTCTTCCATCCAGTTTTATACTTGTTGGACAGAGGTTGTTTATATTGTGTATAAACAACCTGTCGATACTTTGCATTGTGATTTTTTTTTTCACGATCGGGTCATTCACTTTTAGACATAGGTTGTCATATGTATTTACTATACTCCCTCGGTGCCAAAGAAAAGTGTATTTCATATTTGATCAGAGTTATAAACTATTTGAAGTTTGATTAAATTTCTATAAATATATCAGTAATTACGGTTTGATGCTATAAAGACATGTTCAGTGATAAATCTAATAATACTTATTTGATATTGTCATTGTTATTTGATTAGCGCTATAGTTAAGAGTTTACACTTTTGGACAGAGGTTGTCTTTTTCCATCCAGTTTAATACTTGTTGAGCTCACTGAGCTGTCCCCAGCCATGGACGAACTCGAAAGCTCAAGGAAATGCAGAGGCGGCTTCCCGTTCCTTGCTAGGATGCTACATGATGTCAGTTACACTATCTGGAAGCAATGACTTGCGAGGCCGGTCAAGTCTTTGTTTAGTAGTATCAGAGAACAAGGTAATTTCTTCCACTGAAATACTTCCAGAATGATACTTCAAATCAGTTTTGCTAAGAAGCAGTCAAAAAAGATATGATCTATAGTTTCTGGTTTGCCACAAAGGCAGCAATTGCCACGTACTCCCTTTCCAACCCCTCTTGGGTAAAGAATTGTGCAACCTGAGTTTATTATTGAAAACTTGCCACAGAAAGAACAATCTTCAAAAGAAATTTGCCTTTCCAAATGATTCCTGTAACTCTACTTGTCATACCTCTGTTCGTCAAGAACCTATATAAAGACTTAGTGCTAAACTGTTTATTTTTGTCTAAAGCCAAGAAAACAGAATCCGAGGTCTCTTCATGCAGAGATACACCTTCGTCAAGAAGTTACTGCCAACTGTTTAGTTCCTGAACAGAGCGAGTTCTACTGAAATCAATAAACCAGCCTCCTTCCTCCCAGCAATCAGAAACAGTACAATCAGGCACCATTACCATTTTGTACATATTTTCATAACTGGTCATCAGAGGGACATCTTGGATCCAGCAATCCAGCCAGAATTTGCTAACCCACCCGGATCACTGTTTGTTAGAGGACACTCTAGAATGCTACTCTTTTTGTTTTTTTATATTTTGAACATTTCTAATTTTAACCATCAATTTTTTTAAAATGATGTAGTTAGAGGGTATAAATCTCATGTTGCTAACCTATTTTTATTAAAAAATGTAATGGTCAAAGATAACATTTGATTTAAGATAAAAGCTAATATAAACAGAGAGATTGATGGCTTGCAAAGCTTAAGGCAAGCACCAAGCAGCAAAACATCAGAACCCAACTCTAAATAGCGGTTCCCTCCTCGAGATTTTGCCGAGTCCCAGGAAATTTTTGACAAGCATCACTAATTCCAATCCGAGTGTTCACATTTTTTTAGATAAAGGATGACTCATCCGGCCTCTACGTCCGAAGACGTATACAACCCAATTATTACAGAGTTTCTAAAGTAGAGCGACAAATGCTCCAAGAAAGGGGCAACAACTGTTCGAGAATGTAAACAAAAACTACCACAGTCTATAAAAGGTGCTTCCGACCACCGTTCGCTGTGTGTTGTAGCGAGACCATCTCAGTTTTGGTGCTCAACGATGATAGTGTTTAAATCATCTCATCGCGCCCAATGTGTGCCCCCCTGAAAATAACCTGTAGAATAGAGTTATATTTGATTCTATTAAAACAAATATCATTGCGGTATTCCGGATGGCCCAAAGCAAAAGCGGCAACTCAACCCAAATCAAACCTCTAATCTTAGAATTTTGATTAGAAAGCCAAGAACCAAATAAGTGTCTAATAGATCCGGTTGAGTTAAGCCTGTAGCAAGATACATCATCCTCCAAACCATTTTAGTATAATGACAATCCGGAAAAAGACGTTGAATTGATTCATTCAGTTACAACCAACACATTTATTTGCCATTCCAATTTTTCCTAGCAAGATTGTCTTTAGTTAAGATCACCTCTCCTTGTAAAAACCAGAGGAAGATCTTAATTTTTTAGAGGAATCTTAATCTTCCGTTTTTTCTTATGTCCGAAAGGTTGATGCGAATTTATTAGTTGCGGATACATCGAGCGAACCGTAAACAATCCCGATTTGGTTAGGTTACACCTGAATGAATCTGACCTATCAACTAAGTTAAAAGGTGCTATGTTATCTGTGCTACAAGATTAGACCAGTCTCTCAGTCTAGATCCAAGCGACGCTCTTCACGTACAAACCATATTTTTAAAAGAGCGAGAGTACACTGAAGATGAGCATAATCGGTACATGTATACGACGCTCACATGACCACCACACACAGGCACATACACACCATACGGACCATACTTTCTCTCCTACTAGTACTAAAAAAATACAGTTTTTTTTTCAAATATACTGAAAAGATACCAACCAGGGGCGAATTGGCGGGCCATCGAGTGTGCAGGTCAGGCCACAATCGGAAACGGTTACCAGACGAGGGGTAACGGGCCAGGCCCCTAGCTACAGAAGGACAGAAGACAGACTTTAAAGCCTCAGGGCCACCCGAAGAGCCACCACAATGGAAAGTGGCACCATGGACACGGACAGCAAGACCTTGGCGGTCAGGCTCGGCGTTGCAGGTCGCGTGGCACTTACCCAGAAAGAACCTGGACCATGCTCGTGAAGCTGTTTTTTTTTTAAAAAACGTGTTTGGCAATGATTGTTTGGAAAGAAACGTGCTTCATCACAACTCATGTCGGAGGAGTAGACGCGGCCTCTTCTTTTGCCTGTGCTACTACCAGTAAGCACGTGTTCGTGTTGGCAGAGGAAAGCTCAACGGAGGTTGGCTTCGTTCATGAGAGTCGTCGAGCAGGACCTCTTACCACAAGGGGACACTGGATGGAGCGCTGGGAGGAGGAAGAGCGGGAGTTGGAATAGGAGCTCCCAAGAAATCAGCTATACTAGCTAAGATCCCAGCGCTTCGCGCGGGTAGATGTGAGAGTGCTGGCAATGTATGAAGTGTTTGGATGCGGTCACATAAAAGCATGGAAGTTTGGTATATGAGCATTTAGTAATAATAATATGGTTTTAGTAACGTAAAGCGGCAGTATATGTGTGAATATTGATGGGATAGTTTGTTGTTTACATGTAGGAATCACTGCCGTAGTCACATTTGTTGGATCATGGTAGGGGCGTGGCGGGTTCATTTTGTCTGCCTTGGTATTGATTATGGAAACATGCAATTTGGAGTTAATAAGGATTTATTATGGGGATTACAACTTGGTAATTAATTATTGGGCTTGGGTTAATGAAACGGGATGTAAGAGCTTAGAGGATGGGGTAAAAATTCGGAGACTCGTATGTAGTTTGGAGTTAATATTTTTTTTTTGGATTATAATTTTGGAATTAATTATTTATGTTGGATTAATGAAAATGGAATGTAACAGCTTTTTTAGAGTTTGGGGTGTAAGTAGGGTTTTTTTTTATTATTATTATTTTTTTTTGCATCTTGTATTTACTCTTCGCTACGGGTATTACTGTTCATTCTTACGGGGTATTACTGTTCACTGACGGGTATTTACTGTTTATGCTGGCGGGTATTTACTATTCGCTAACGGGTATTACTGTTTATTCTAACGGGTATATACACTGTTCACTACGGGTATTACAGGTCATGTTAGCGGGCATGTACTGTTTGCTAACGGATTTTTACTGTTCACGCTAACGGGTATTTACTGTTCTGCTAACGGGCATGTACTGTTCGCTAACGGGTATTTACTGTTCACACTAACGGGTATTTACTGTTCACTACGGGTATTTACTATTTATAAGCACTGTTCATAGCACTGTTGAACTACAGTAATATCCATCCTCAGGATTATAAGAGTTATATAGATGGGAACACATGACCAAAGTAGGTGCCAAAGTAGGTGCAAAGTCGCTACTACTACTGCTATTAGGGACGGCGTCCAAAGGAAGAATCCTTGCTACAAAGTGATGTATGTCATTTGTCACCACTGTGACAAAGTGTTCAACGCAGATTCAGGACATGGTACAAACAACCTGTCGAAACACTTGGATTGCTGCCACTGCAATTGCACACACTCAGCACTAGATACAATGAATTGGCTATATTCCCGATCACGAAAAAAAGATACAATTAATTGAAAAGTAGATTAGATAGTCCTTTTTCCCCCCACTAGACTAGAGATTCTTTTTTTTCCCTATGGACTGCTTCTGTTGTAATATACGTGTGTGCCAACCATGTGTATAAACACCTGAACTACAATTACAATGGGGGTAGAGTTTTTTTTCTCCTTTGCCTTGACGTTTCCCTGTTCCCTCCCCAAGTACCAAGAGTGAGCTACTGGACTTCGCTTGTTGGGCTTGGCCCACTCTGGTCGCACACTTCACGCGGCCGCTACTCCTTTCTGCAGCACCAGCAACGTCCAGCCTGCAACCCACCCAAAGGGCCAACCAACCTAGCTTCCTAGTGGACGATCTGAATTTATCACATATAAAATTCAGAGGGATCGAATTGCTTACAAGAAAGTTGCAAGGGCCAAGACTTCAATGCGTGTATTCTTTCTTTTGATTTTATATTGGCTCAGGATAACTTAGCTTTAGTTTTACTATCATACAAGACCTAGCAATTATTCCACTCACAAGTGAATGGATTGTTCTCACGTCTATGTAACTTAGCTTCATTTATACGCGTCTTTACCCTTCGTGTTGCCAATAACCCCTCGTTCAATCAGCTCTGCTCATCTTTATCAAAAACAAGAGAAGAAAAGAGCAGCTCTGCTTTCACAGTCATCATTCCATCTCTCTCCACTGGTGAGCACGAAAGATTTTTTTTTTTTTTTTTTTTTGAAAAAAGCACGAAAGACTTGGCCATGGCACGAAGAGGATCCAGACGACTGCAGGCAGGACGTTGATCTTAATTAGCAGCCATCTCCAGGAGCAGCATCTACATCTCGGTGCGGGAAGAAAACAAGGTAAAGATCTAAGCTGTCATCTTAGGACAGTCGTGTGTTCTATAGCAGCCCATCTTCCCTTGAAGCTTTTGCCACAAGGATATATCTTCCTTTTTTTCAGAACACCACAAGGATACTTTCAACCTTTCTGTCTTGGTCATCTATTTTTTGCCACAAGGATACGTTCCAATCCATGGTGAAATGGCACCCACCGGGGCAGCGTTAAGGATGGTGGAGCTGTTCGGTTGTTTTGTGGGGCGGAAACCTCAAGGAGAGCCATGGCACCGCGGACGACAACCTCCGCACGGCGTGGGGAAGAGATGGCGTTAGTCTCCTTCAGCTGTTGCCATGTTTCTGTCAAAGAAGGGGAAACATGTCCGGCGTACCAGAGGCTCGGAGAGTTTCCAACTCAAGTACCAGTAGATGTAATGGGCTGGGGAGCGTCGTCTTAACACTAGATGAGTTAAGGCAGATCACAAACAATTTTTGTGATGACCAACTGCTCGGCAAAGGTGCTTTCGGTAAGGTCTATAAGGTAATTACTGTACTATATTACTTTAAATCATATTTCTTTTCCATGTTTATCACAGCTAAGCTATATGCATCAATCAATAATAGGATAGCTAAATTTGAACAGGAGTCCTAAAAAATGGAGAAATAATTGCTGTCAAGAGGTTGGCATCGACAATCACAGGGCTTCGGGATGCTCAATACGAGAACGAAGCCCAGCATCTCATGAGGCTTAAACACCAAAATATAGTACAACTTGTAGGATATTGTTCTGAAACAGAGATGGAACTTGTATGGTACAATGGAAATTTGGTTGGTGTTGAGAAGTTAGAAAGGTTGTTGTGCTTGGAGTACATGCCAAAAGGAAGTCTTCGTGATCATCTTTCAGGTACCACAATCCATTGTTCTATTTCTTTCCTTCATGTCTGAACTTGAATTATCTAATAAAAATATCTGAATTGGAATGGTGCAGTTATATTAGATCATAGATCCTATTGAAATGTTATCCACAAAACGTCTGCTTCATTTAGAAAACATTTTTTGCTGTTCTTTTACAAATACGTGATCTAAACTTCTAGACTTGATTGGAACACACGCTACGAAATTATTAAGGGCATTTGCTCTGGTCTACATTATCTTCATGAGGAGTGCCAACCTACCCCTATTATTCACATGGACCTCAAGCCTGCAAACATATTCTTGGATAACAATATGACGCCAAAGATTGCAGATTTCGGTTTATCGAGGCTCTTTGGTGAAGAGCAAACTCGAACATGCACTACAAGTTGCAAGGGAACACCGTAAGTAAAATTCTTTTTTTTCATAACCACAACCAGAATGCCCTTTTCCTTTTTACAGTGGTTCTCTCACGTGGCTTCAAATTGACACACCGCCAATTCGATGCGAGAGGATACATGGCACCAGAATACATAGATAAAGGTGTGATCACAAAAAGTTTGACATATTCAGCTTGGGGTAATAATCATAGAGATAATTACGGGCTGCAAGGATTACCCAACAGATGAGACTGAAACAAAGATACCACCAATATATCGACCTTGTAAAATACTTATGCTTTTTCATAATCTCTCGCATGCATGGGACTCTGAGTCTTGAACTTTCTAGACGTGTCATGTGTGATATGACGTTGCGGTACTTAACAAATGGAGTCATAGGCTCACAAAAGCACAAGGGTATACATCTAAAGACACTGATTATCGACAAATAATAATATGCATTCAGATTGGTCTACTCTGTGTGAAATTTGATCGGGTAAAAGGCCAACAATAAACCAAATTATCAAGGTGCTAGAAAGATCGATGAAGCATACCAAAACGAAAGAGAGGTAAAGTCACCACCAAATTACTCCTTTTATTAGTCCCAAAACAAATCAACATCTAGAGCTATTCGCAAAACAAAAAGAAGTATTAAGTCAAACTTTCTTAACCTTGACCAACCTTATTATACAAAAGTCTAACACCATAAACAAGTACACTATTCAAATAATAATATTTTAGACTGATCATAAAGGCAAATATTGGTAGTTTAGATATAAATTTAGATGGTTATTCATACTAGCAAAAGTGGGTATTTTTGTAGAAAATAAATATATATTCATAGCTATTATTCTCTATGATGAATACAATTGATGTAATTAATGACCATAGTTTACGGTTATTATAAAAAAAATATAGTATTTATTTATCCTTCTTTTTCAAGAAAAACTCATCTTCCGAGGATTAACACGGGGTGAGTGTGCATGCAATCGTAAGTATGTATTGTGTAATTCGTATAAAAAACACAGAGGCTCCAAAGTGAGAGTCTTCATTTAGTAATATCAAGATGTCTTATCATCTTTTGCATTGCATGTCTTTAGGTCTTCGATATGTTTTTTTTTTTTGAAACTTAAGCTTAAGTTATATCACATGAGTTGCATCCTTTTATTATGACATCATGAATATATACGTTGGATTTTAACTTTTAAAATTGTTAGTTATTGCAATTGTCTTATCCACATATAAAGTTGAAACTTTGGTGGTTATTATGTTTTTTTATTCAAATTTTACTATTGTATTTGATTAAAAATAGAATTATAGAGCCTAGACTCAAATCAAACGTGAGAGTTTTTAAGAAGGAGATTGAGGGTCTTTGCAGTGAAGTGGTTGTCTATATATGTTAATACCTTCCATGCATGATATCCTCATTAATCTCTATCTATGGAATCCATTTTGTGTTCATATAAACTCATGATGAAACTTCATATAAAAATTATGACAAGCATAATTGTCATATCTATTATTTTTTTTAAAAAAAGGGATGGTAAAAGCTTTGCCATGAATTATATTAGATGAAGCAAATAAAATACAAGTGTTGGCTCGGTTTTTTTTTGGCAAACTATTCGCAAAATTTACCAACTGGGAGAGTTGCGCCACTCATGCTGATCAACTCTGCTACACTGTCCAAAACAAATTTGTCATGAATTGATCAACACACAAGGTAGCAAACTTGTCATGAATTGATCAACACACAAGGTAGCAAACTGACAAATTTGTTTCAACTCAAACTCGTATTGTATAAGCATATTCTATTTTGCTTGTTATCAAGTTGGAATTCCATATATTTACTTCCTTTGCATTCAGATTAATAACAAGAGAAATATTTGAACACTTTGTTATTAAATATGTTCAATATGTTTGATTTTGCTTTTAGATTTATGCCACAACTGTCTCTTGGATCGCATTTATAAAAAAATCTGAAAATTTTAACAACATAAAATCTATCGACAAATAACTAGACACTCCCATATTTGAAACATCAAC
This sequence comes from Hyparrhenia diplandra, assembly GCA_015847255.1. Taxonomy (NCBI): domain Eukaryota; kingdom Viridiplantae; phylum Streptophyta; class Magnoliopsida; order Poales; family Poaceae; genus Hyparrhenia; species Hyparrhenia diplandra. Next base: position 860,743 of record JADLZK010004968.1, on the reverse strand, counting down.
TTCAATTTTGCTACAAGATGGAACAAAGTATGCACATGATGTGTGGACTTCTGAAATTATCATTTCTGTTGAAATTTGACTATATGGACCCAAAATTATTTAAAGGATTGTGTCGATGTAAATCAATGAATGCTAACTTACATGTCTAATAGACAGAGTGAACCATCTAATCTGTTGGTACATTCTCTTGTACTTATGCAACTACGCAAGGGTTTGTCTAGAAAATGATGCTCATTCTGCAATTATTCATGCATGAGACTGATGACCTGATCGTGGCGATTAAGGAGACATTAACACATAAAATTGTACGATGCACTACTATTTTGAACATATTTCAGTAATTCTAGTTTATGATTAAGGATTAAATCATGAATAAGCCATCTTCACCCTTGTCTTGTGTCATTGGTACGGCAAATGCGACGTTATGCACAAAACCCCTGATATTAACCAAAGATACATCGCTAACATTTTTTTTTCTAAAGAGTAAAATTATCTCCATGTAATCCGCAGCCATCACCATCTAATTCATCAACTTCTTCGACATCACAGGGGAAATAATTGACCTACAACAAAAAGTTTGGAGATTTTGAAATTGACTTAAACATGTTAACAATGGAGGACTGGATATCATCAATCGTCTACAGATTTGTAAGCACTATTTTGATGTGTCAATGTTCCCGATAATATCATTATACCTTTAAATTCACTTATTTGCATTTGAAATGTGGTGCCCACTTTGCCACCACAATCCTAACCTTTCTTTTGTGCCAGCCTATTCTCTCTATAAATATCTACAGGTGCTACTTGCCATCTGCTGAAAATGAAATAAACGATTTTTAATTAGTAGATTGTCATTAAGCTAGTTGATGTGTATTAACCTATGTTTTGCTTCCATAGACGTACAATGTCATACAATACTTTATAATCCAATCTCCAATGCTTATCATTGATGTTGTCATTCACAGATACCGAGGAACTTATAAAGGCCATGATGTTGCTATAAAGTGTCTCGGATCTACAAATTATCTCAAAGAATCCTTCACAACAAGCGAGTTCTGCAGGAAATACATATTCTAAGGCAAGCTTTCGAGGAAATACATATTCTAAGGCAAGCTTTCATCTGTACATAATAACTGAATAAATTGGTTCCATTTTATTCCATTTAATTCTAGATATTTTCTCTCTAGGGGTGTTAATCATGAAAATATTCTGCAATTTTATGGGGCATGCACAAAACATCCAAATTATTGCATTGTAATGGGTAAGATCACCTGTTGTTTAACAGTAAGATCACCTATTGTTCGTTTTGTTTTATTTTTTTGTTTTTGTTATTTGGGTGGGAATTGGGATTGAATTATTGACTCTTAACCATTGCTACAAACTCAAATAATGGTGATATTATTCTTATGTACACATGAGCCATGAATAAATGGTGATATGAAGGGCCCTCCCACTGCAACAATCGCGTTCTGTAGGGGCGGTTGAGGATGCTTAGTAGGGGCGGATTTCGAATCGCCCTACTTTGACCACTAGGGGGCGGTTCGTGTTATCAACAGCCCCTATTGTGGCTTTTAGAAATCGCATTTTCAAAATTCAAAAAAAATAGCAAAAAGATTTTTTTTTTAATTGGGGAAGAGCCCCACCTACCAACCACCTACCATCCCTTGCCACTGTGATTTTCTCAAAGTTTTTGCAAATGTTTTGGAAATGTTGCGGCGGTCGTGATTCAAACCCATGACCAACCGCTCATGCGTGAAGAGCCCCAACCACTAGGCTACACATGTGTTTGTGTCCATATCTCATTCCGCGTCCCCCACATATTATACAAATCCGAGAGTAAGTTGACTATTTGAGGGCCCTAAACGGTTTAAACCAAAAAGTGGTCAACTATAAAGTTTCATAACTTTTTGAGATCTAAATTTTATTTTTAAAAGTTTTTCGTCCGAGGTCGTTTTACGAAATTTGAATTTCAAATTTGAGACATTTGAACACAACTTTTGTATGACTAGATGATGCCAAACTAAAAAAAGTGGTCAACATGAAAGTTTCATAACTTTTTGAGATCTACATTTCATGTATAGAAAGTTTTTTGTCCGAGGTCGTTTAAAAATTTTGAATTTCAAATTTGAGACATTTAAACACGACTTTTGCATGACTAAATGATTTTAAACTAAAAGTGGTCAACTACAAAGTTTCATAACTTTTCGAGATCTACATTTCATATATAGGAAGTTTTTTCATCCGAGGTCGTTTGTAAAAATTTATTTTTAGTGCCTCGTATTTAAATTCGGCAACCTTGTAGGGGCGCCTCAATATAGAGCCGCCCCAGCTTTTGCATGACTAAATGATTTTAAACTTAAAAGTGGTCAACTACAAAGTTTCATAACTTTTCGAGATCTACATTTCATATATAGGAAGTTTTTCATCCGAGATCGTTTGTAAAAATTTATTTTTAGTGCCTCGTATTTAAATTCGGCAAACCCAACTGTAGGGCGCCTCAATATAGAGCGCCCCTACCGTGGACCACAATAGGGGCGGCTGGATATTGAACCGCCCCTACTAGTAGGGGCGGGCTGAAACAAAAACTGTAGGGGCGGCTCAAAACGTGAACCGCCCCTAATAAAAAAAGGGAGGCGTTCCCATAGTAAGCTTTTGTAGTAGTGTCCAATTTTAGCTAGCAAATTTAAGCACCGGCGGCGGCAAGTGTATTCATGGGTATTCTAATGAATACCCAAGATTCTAGTTAAAAAAATACATATACCAATATACATGTATAATCTCTTTTTAATTGGAGCAAGAGGTAAAAAGGCCACAAATAAGGAATCCATTATATTTTTGCTTTAATTTTTTTAACATTTCAGCATACCCAATTTACACAAATTTTTGACATTTCGCATACCCAAATTACAGATTCTTGGCTCCGCCAATGAATTTAAGGATCAGATCCTATTAGGATCCGGCTCAAATACTATTCATTTTTGAACTAAGATTAATTAGGGTCAAGTTGGATTGTGAAGGAGGTATTAGAGCCATGATCCATTAGCACCCTTAGAAATCACCCCGCAATACACGCTTTGAAATGTAAATAGTCATAGACTTGTAATCTTTCACTTACCTTTTACGGAACATAACAAAGAACAAATCATTGAGTCAGCCATTAACAGCCCATGGTCGATTTAGTTGGCGATGTAGCTACGTGGTGTCGCCTCTTCCTCTCCCATCTACTTCTCTATTCCTCTTCTTTGATTGTTGGTGGTGTAGTCAGCAATGTTGTGTATACCCTGGTGCACTGGAACCACCATGGTCAAACATGTCAAGGAAAGAATAAGAGATGTTATGGGAAAAATATATGTCTGTTACCGATAGTCAAGAAGGTGGCAACAGAGGGGCTGCATTACTAAGAATAGCAGTGAATGTATAGCCTAGCCAAGATAAAAAAAAATATTTGGAACTCCCTGAATTAAGTAGTAGTGTTCTGTGAGATCCAACCACCTAGCAAAGATTCCACTGTTCTCTTTCTAGGACTAGATATCATTTATATCTATCCACTAGTTGATTCCATCTAAGTGTTTTAAATTTTTGTTTTCCTGTGCCAAGTGCAATATCATGAATGATATGGTTGTGCCTTAAACTCATACTAAATGTTTGTGAGTTCCTTGTGAAAGACAAACTAGTTTTGAGAAAGCGCTATAAGCAATTTCGGTGTATCCCTTTTGTCTATTATGTGTCTCTTATTCATTTTTATGTTCTGGTAGCTCAGCTACAAATGCAGCTATGACCTTACCTTTTCCTTTGTCGTTGGTTTTGTTCCTTTCAGAATACATGCCTGGAGGGAATATATATGACTTCCTTCACAAGCAAAATAACTTCTTGGAACTCCATAAAGTTATAAGAATTGCTATTGATATCTCAAAAGGAATGGATTATCTGCATAAGAATAACATTATACACAGAGATTTGAAGTCTGCAAATCTTCTGCTAGGCTATGACCAAGTATGCACACTTATTCAGTATTTTGATGCTAATCATCATTGGTGCCCATTCTCTTCATCCTTTCTAATTTTCTGTAAAAAATCTGGAAAGTACATAAAAGCAAAGCCAGTAATTAACATATTACTCAACTTGGTTTTAGTTAAGTACTCAAACGTGACTGTTGTTGTATAATATCCTTTCTTTGACTGCCTAAAGGCTCTACAAATTCAACCCACTTCTGGCAGACTAGCAATTGCTTGATAAATAGCATGTTCCATAGATATCATTTTAATTTCTGAGAAATCCTTTGTAAGTTCCTCAATATATAGATGTATACTATACAGAGAAATAATCCCCAGCAACCGAATGGGCATCTAATTACCTTTAGAAAAAATACAATCCTCATAATCTCTCATCTTCAATCTCTCTATCTATATATTACAGAATTAAGCTATGTTGATGTCAGAGCTTGGCAAATGTTTGTTTTTCCCATTGCATTCATCTGACCTGCCAAGCTGTTAACATCTAGATCTGCTTTTGGAAATAGGTTGTAAAGATCGGAGGCTTTGATGTTGCGCGACTTGGAAGTCAGGAGGGGCAGATGGCTGCAGAAATTGGAACCTACCGATGGATGGCACCAGAGGTATGGTTGAGGTTTTGTGTCTTCCTCTCTTGGAGAAGTGGTTTGTCTTTCATTAGTACAGTGCTTCATTCTGACTTGTACTTTGTTGTCCCATCTAGTAGAAATTCCTAATTGTTACCAAATGTGCCAAAAGTTCCATCCAATCTTTTAGTTTTAGTTAATCTTATCTGCAAGGTCAGCAAGTGTTCATTCAAGAATTGCATGTGAACTTCTTAAATTTCCTCAAGAGAATCCGTAAGGTTTGGTCTAGACGAATAAATGATTTAGATTGACATTTTGTTAGACTCTTTCACTCTGTTGATGCCTGTTTTAAACTCCTTGAAATTCAGGGCACAACCCTGCAAATTGGCTTAAATGATTTGACTTCCTGTGAAGATCATATCCACCTTAATTCATTTTACTTGCTGCATGGTTTAACATTCGGCAAATGTGTCCCATCCTTTTCTCTGAAAACAAATTGGCAAACAAATGAAGTTTATTTTGTATCTCTATGCCTCAGGTATAGGAATTTCTGTTCCCAAAGACAAAAGTCCCCCTTGCCCCCCTTAAATTTGCGACCTTGAACATTGTATTTGAATAGTGTGCTCACAAGAGTTGGTTGTCTTGATAGATAATTAATCATAGGCCGTATGACCACAAAGTGGATGTATTCAGCTTTGCCATTGTTCTTTGGGGAGCTGGCAACTTCAAAGGTAGGTCTTGGCATTTGAATGCAGCTTGCGATTACTTCCAGGTTATTTAAACATTAATTAAGTTCTTTTTACTAAAGATAATGGGAAGTCTTCACTGTACCATAGGTACCATATGACAACATGACACCCTTGCAAGCGGCATTAGGAGTAAGGCAGGTACGAATTTCTGCCCCTGATACAGACTAGGCCCATTTTCTAGGTAGCATGAATATATATACTATTGCTATTTTTGTATGATAATGATACCCATTGCCATGTAAAACATAGCATTCTGAAATTTCTGTAATCCATTGCATTTGTTCGGACATTCATGTTGAACTAAACTTATTTGTTCCTTAATACACATTCGTTACCTTCCTTTAGGGATTGCGCTTAGACATTCCGTCCTCGGTGCACCCAAGAATGACCAAACTGATTCAACAGTGTTGGGATGAAGATCCTGATCTGCGTCCAACTTTTGCAGAGATCATTATAGTACTCCAAGATATTCTACACCATATTCAGGTAGTATAATCCACTATAATACCCGTGCAAACTCTTATATGAGAATGGGAATGATGATAAGCAAATAAAGTTGGAGCTATGGTTTCTTGAGATCCACTTGCCATGTCTTCTTTTTGTTTAATACATAACGGTGACCTTGAGCATATATTGTTTATAACAGGAAATGAAGCGACGACCCAGTCATCGTTCTAGAGCAAAGATGCAAAAGAAATCATAGGGATGAAAAATACAAACGTACCGAAGCTAAGGGTCCCCGGTTCCTTTTTTTTTTCTTTGTTGTAGTGCAAGTGGTTTTTAGCAATGGGAGCGGTGCTGGTGTGATATATATGTGGTGCTGTGGTAGTGTACATATATGTCAGTATGGGATGTTTGTGCATGTGCTTGTATTAAACTTTGTTGTTAGATTAGACTATGTGTTTACATTAGAATCCCAAAGATTGTAATCCTTTTATTTCAGTTTCATACCTCTTCATATCCGCATGTAATCTCTATATATACCCTTCATGATTAATGGGAAGTAAGTTAGATTTATTCTCAATTAGTCTTCCAAATTGCAGGCATATCTTCTTCGTATCTCAGTAAAATTGATTTTAATCGATTTTCCAAATTTGATGGTTATGTGCAAATATGGTTACGATTAGAAGCATATGAAGTCATCAATCACAATGCTTGTACTCACTAAACTATGATATCTTATATAGTTAGAGTTTCAAATGTTAGTTTTCAACCCAATTATATATGGACAATAGTTTACATATTATAATGTCTTATTAAATGGTTTTTTTTAAGCAAGCTTGTTCACTAGAAAATGTGTCATTAATAAGGAAGGAAAATATGATTGGTGTGTCTAATAATATCTTACCTAAACAATATGAAATTCTACGCTCTAATGTCGCAAACATACCTACGATATTAAAAATACAAAGGATTTACAATTAAAAATTTAAAAAAACATATGAAAATGCTTTAGAAAAAAAAGTAAAATATATAGAAACAAAAAATATACAAATACAATTATGAAAAAACATGGAAATATTGGGATAAGAAGCTAGATATGTCAAAAAAAAAAATAATATATGTCTTTCTAGGCACGTGTATGTTAACTAGTTAAAAAAAACTGGAGCAAGGAGTCCCAACTAGTTGGATCATCTTGATTAAGGATAGCTAGAAAAGAAGAAGTTCGATAAAATTCTTGTTTGGTTAGAGGGACTTTTGGAATTTGTTACTAAAATAAATTTTAGGAGAGTTTTTTGGGGGACCTGGAATCAATTAACTCTTTTGTCAAGTCAAAATTTCTACATCTGTAAACTTTTCTATATTTTCTCTTAGTTCTGGTGGCTATCAAGTGACATGTCTTAGCAATCATAGAACAAATCACATGCCCCGTTGCAACCTTGCGCATTTTTTTAGTTACATACAAATCCCTAAAAGTATCTCATGGAGGGACTTTTTCTAAGTCGTAGGAATAAAAAGTTGTAGGAGTAATTAACCAAACAGGATCCAAGTAATATAACTAATACTACCGATCAAGGAATAAACTAATCTGAATCTGATCATTGCTTCGGTAGTCTGTCAGAAATCAAATTAAACCTTCTCGCTCTCCAGCTGTTCGTACCAAAATCCGCCAACTCGGGCCCCCGCCCGGCGGAAGAGGAGCGACCCGAGACCGAGAACGATCGCCACCATGTTCGTGGCCAACTCGGTGTTGGCGGAGATCAGCGACACCGGTCGTCAAGGGCGACGTCAACAGGACCAAAGGAGAATAATACGAGCGGGTGGCGCTGATCGATGCATGCACCCCAGCTCCGCCCTCCGCGCGCCTTTTTGCCGTTCGCCGCCTCGTGCCAACGCGCCCGCACACTAGAAATCTATATCTATACCTACTAATAAAGAGAGAAAATTTCTTGTCCACCTTTTTGGGTCTGCCCCTACCCTATCCGTCCGTCCGTTGCAAATATGAGTTTGTTACTGATTTGCCATACTCTGTATTTTCTTCCGTACTGTACTGGGACTCCAACGTAGTAATTGATCAAAGTCTGCTTCCGGCCCATACAACACACTAGCTGCTTGGAAAAGGTTTTTCGCCGGCGCACGCAGGGCGCTTGCACGTGCGTCCCGGATGCACCCATGCATGTGGCCTGGGCTCAACTTGCATGCATGAGCATGACTCGGTTTTGTTGCCTGCAATGCGTGGGTGAATTTTTTTCTTTTCTTTTGTGTTTTTTTTTTTTTCTTATTCTGTGTTGTTTTATTTTTTATTTTACTTTTATATTTTATCCTTATTTTTTATTTTCTTCTATTTTCTTTTTTTTTCCTTTTTTTTCTTTTCTTTTCTACATTCCATAACACATATATGATATTTATGTAGTACACTTGTGATATCCTTTATAGTATATGAAATTTTTCGTTTGTGCGCTCGTGACGAGCTGAATGGCCTAGGTTTGTAAATAACTCATTTTTGTTCAGCCTAAAAAAGCTAGCTTAGCCGTTGGATAGTACTACTAAGACGGCGGAGAAGAGCCCGAAAGGCTATTTTTTTTTCGCCTAGGCCTAGCTAGCAATGTCGTTGGATAGTACTACTAAGCCGGGCAGGGAGAAGAGCCCGAAGGCTATTTTTACGCCTAGGCCCAGGGTTGCGTCTATGCTCCCAGGTTAGCTCGGCTCGTGGTGTTAAATGACCCAAACGATGAAATCGAAAAACCAGTGCTCGAGGTTTGGCTCCTATATAGGGCTAACTCTGTACAAATAATTTACAAAGGTTCATGCTGGATAAAAATATTATGAAATAAAAAAATTATTGTTCATCCGTAAATAACGCGACGGGCATATTTCCTAGTAAAACTAAAGACCAAGCAAGGTCATGACGAGCAACAGCAAGACGTAGCATTGGTATATACGAGTGCCCAGGCTTGGCTTGGCCTCTGTCTGTCCGCGTTCTTCTCACCTCCCGCACGCGCCGAACACTTCATCCACCCGCCCCGGCGAGCTCTTCCCGTCCCTCTCCGCCTCGAACTCACGTTGCTCCCAGCCGCTGTCGGGGCAGGCGCGCGCTACTCCATCGCGGTTGCCAGAGAAGGCGCCATGGCAAGCAGCATGCAGGAGCAGCCGAGAGCACGATGCTGTCAAGGATGATGCGACGACCGGATTCTCCGTCGAGGATGGCACGACGCGTGAGCTTCGCCGGCCACCATGGGCGGACATGGGAGCTCCACCACGCGAGCGTCGCTGGCCACCATGGGCGGACATGGGAGCTCCACCGTGCCACCCATGGGATCTCCACCGTGCATGGGAGCAACGGGGCGCAGCTCCACCTCCACAAGCCACGACCGTGGGAGCAACATGGATGCCGGTCACCATGCGTACCAAATGTTTGACAAAATGCACCAAAGGCGGTAACCATACCAGCTGAAAGATGGATGCGGTGATTGTATTGGAAAAAAAAAAAAGAAAAACAGCCAACCAAACATGCCATTTCTAACCAAGGCATAGACAAGGAATACGACCAAAAAGCTTGACGGAGAAACCAACTAAACAGGCCTATGCACTCTGCTCATCTTTATCAAAAGAGAAGAAACCAGCTCTGCTCTCATTGTCCATCCATCTCTCTCCTTCTCCGGAGCGCACGAAGAACTAAAGACTCTGGACGGCACAACGAGGATACAGCCAACTGCGGGCAGGACGTTGATCTTAGAGGATCCGATCTCAGCAGCCATGTCCAGGGGCAGCATCTCTTCGATGGGACGAAAACAAGGTAAGATCTAGTATGCCCATCTTTCCCTTGAATCTTATGCCACAAGGATACCTTCAATCCTTTTGTCTTATTTTGTTATCTATTTTTTGCCCCTCGGATTTTGCCTTCAGGATATCTTCAACCTTCAAATACTAACTATTCACTGCCAAAAACAGACCCTTTCTTAAAAAACTTTTTGCCGAATAAGTGTTTTATTCGCAAGATCTTTGTAACTGAACTAACTTCTATAGTATTCCTAGAAAAAATCCCTACACTTCAAACGAGCCCTTTTGCTACGGTTCATTGAAAATATTGATACTTTGATGGGCAAGTTGACCTGTTGCCTTGACAATATATAATATATTGTTGTCTTCTGTTACCAGCGAGCATAGGAACAAACTGTTCCAGTTTGAACCCCTGCTCCCATTTAATTTCAATCCACCCTTGAACCCCTGCTCAAAACCTTCTCCGTTGAAACATCGAACAATCTTCTGCTAACAATCCATGGTGAAGGGCACCCACCGCAGCAGCATTAAGGATGGTGGGTGGGGCAGAAACCTCAAGGAGAGCCACGGCACCGCGACGACAACCTACGCACAACGTGGGGAAGAGATGGCGTCAGTCTCCTTCCTGGAGTCATCAGTCTCCTTCGGCTCTCGCCCGGTTTCTAGCTAAGAAGGGGAAACATGTCCGACGAGAGGCCGTCCTACCACGCACTCGGAGATTTAATAAGCTGGGGAGCGACGTTTTAACAATAGATGAGTTAAGGCAGATCACAAAGAATTTTTGTGACGACCAACTAATCGGGCGAAGGTGCTTTTCGGCAAGGTGTATAAGGTAATTATTACTTAAAAGACATATATTTTCCATCCTTCAATATATATGTATATCAACAGGATAGCTAAATTTGAACAGGGAGTCCTAAGAAGTGGAGATACGATTGCTGTCAAGAGGTTTGCATCGACAATCACAAGGCTTCAGGATGTTCAATATGAGAACGAAGCCCAGCATCTCATGAGGCTTAAACACCCAAATATAGTGCAGCTTGTAGGTTCTTGTTCGGAACAGAGACGAAACTTGTACGGCACAATGGAACATTTGTTCGTGGCTGAGCAGCCGAGAAGTTGTTGTGCTTGGAGTACATGCCAAAAGGAAGTCTTCGTGGTCATCTTTCGGTATCACAATCCATCCATTCTTCTATTTCTTTCCTTCATTCATGTCCGGCCTTCAAGTTGCATGCATAGTTATATGGAGCATATATAGTTTCTACTCAAATATTGTCCTAACAACATGTATACTACTACCTTATTTAGTCATCATTTTTCTGATGCTCTTTTACAAATACAGATGAAACTTGTGGACTTGAATGGAACACACGATACAAAATTATTGAAGGCATTTGCTATGGTCTGCATTATCTACATGAGGAGTGGCAAGCTACCCCTATTATTCACATGGACCTGAAACCTGCAAACATACTACTGGATGATAATATGGTGCCAAAAATTGCAGATTTCGGTTTATCGAGGCTCTTTGGTGAAGAGCAAACTCGAACATGCACTAGAAGTTGTAAGGGAACACCGTAAGTAAAATGCTACCTAGTTTTTCATCACTAGAACTAGAATGCCCTTTTCCTTTGGCTTTAGACTGACACACCACAAAAAAAAGGATTGACACACTTGCTATTTGATGCGGAGGTTACATGGCACCAGAATACATAGAAAAAGGTGTGATCACAAAAAAGTTTGACATATTCAGCTTGGGGGTAATAATCATAGAGATAATTACGGGCCTCAAGGATTACCCAACAGATGACACCGAATCAGCATCTCAAGAATACATTGACCATGTAAGATACTTATGTTTCTATTTCGAAGGGCAAAGGCCCTTTTTGGTAATCTATTGCGTGGGAGACTAAACTTTCTAGACGTATCATGCTTATGTGGTCTCACGTTGCAGGTGCTTCACAGTTGGCTTATGTCGAAAAAAAAAGCACAATGGTTTACATCCCAAGACATTGATTACCAACAATTACAAAAATGCATTCAGATTGGTCTACTCTGTGTCAAATTTGATCCGGTGAAAAGGCCAACAATAAAGCAAATTATCAAGATGTTAGAAAGATCACATGAAGCATACCAAAACGAAAAGGAGGTATTGTCACCATCAAATTACTCCTTTATTGATCTCAAAACAAATCAACATCTACAGCTATTAAAAAAAATTCTAGACATTACGTCAAACTTTCTTAAGCTTGACCCAACTTATTATACAAAGAGTTTCAAAATCGGTGACAGCAAAAAAATAAGTACAATATTTATTTATTTTTTATTCTGATCATAAAGGCAAAGGTTGGTAGTTTAGATATAAATTTAGAGGGTTATATATAATAGAAAAATTGTTTTTTCTTTTTGAAACAGATAGGGATTGGTAGCTATTGTTTTCTACTAGGAATACAATTGGCCTAATTAATGACAATAAATTTATGATTATTAAAGTAATTGATACTCCATTCGTTTTAAATTATAAGTCACTTTGACTTTTTGTTTCATTCATTAGTTATGTATCTGGATAAAATAGTATGTCTAGATACCTAACTAAACAGATGAACTAAAAAAGTCAAAACAACTTATAATTTGGAACAGGGGGGTATTTTATCTATCTTTCTTTTTTTTTTTAGAAAAACTCATCTTGAGAGGATCAACCCGAAGCTCTGGTGGCGGAGTCTTCATTTAGTAATATCATAATGTGTTGTCATCTTCGCATTGCATGTATTTAGGTCTTGACTATGAATTTTATTGAAAATTATGCCTAAGTTATATATCAGATAGTTTCATCCTTTTTATTGTGACACCGTGAATATATAGTTTGGATATTAACTTGTACTAGTGTTAGTTATCGCAATTGTCTTATCCACATATAAAAGGAAGCGGTTTTTTTTTTGTTAGTGCACATGCACCCACACATGGACCACGGGATACGCATTGTGATCGTCTTGCAGCACACTTCTCGAGCGAAGGTGCATTGAGAAGATGTGCTAGCACGGATCACAATGCGTATCATGTGATCCACAATGCGGGTGCATGTGCACCTAGGTGTAAATTTAACTTACCCACATATAAACGTGAAACTATACTATGCATGTTCTGTTTTTGCTTCTTATCAAGTTAGCATTTCCACATGAGTAAAAGTTTACTAGCGGCCCTCAACTTGGCAAGAGGTGTCATCTAGGCCCTCAACTTTCAAATGCTAAGTCTAGGTCCATGAACTGGTTTCGGGTGTCATATCCAGGCTCGAAAGGTCTAAAACCCACTTCGGGTTCATAAACCTAGATGGCACCGGCCAAGTTCATTGACTTATATTTGCACTTTAAAAATCTGAGGGACCTAGATGACACCTCTTGCTAAGTTGAGGGCCGCCCACATTATAAGAAGAGAAAATTTTTGAAATATCAATTTCATGTTGCTACGTGATGTGCACGCTGAATTCAAAAAATGCCGCGTATACATGTACTTCCTTTTGGGCTTATCACACTTTCATCTCATAATTGAGCTAGGTGCCTCGTCGATCTGAGTCAGCCAAGATGCCTCCCCATGGAGATGGAGATGATCTTGCTTCCTTCACCTCCTTTGAAGATTTATTTGGATCTTTTTCGTGGCCACGATCACCTATAATCAACTTTTCCTCTGCCGATATGTTCGGGGTCAACGCCGCCGCCGCCCCACAGGCCGCACCCCCGGTCCCTGTTGGGGGAGGCGGACAGGATCCTGAACTGTGGTGTAATGCTGAGGTGGTGGCGGAGGATGCAGATCCGTGGTGGTTCGATTTGTCTACGAGCTACGTCGAGCAGTTCCGCGTCGTGGAACCGGGCGTTTTGGCGGCTCCCGATGAGAAACTGGTGGAGGCTCCCGAGGATGGCCTGTTCGGGGTCAACGCCGCCGCCGCCCCTCAGGCAGCACCCCCGGTCCCTGTTGGGGGAGGCAAACAGGCTCCTGAACTGTGGCGTAATGCTGACGGTACGTTGGAGATCCGGCACCTGGTGGCGGAGGTGGTGGCGGAGGATGCAGATCCGTGGTGGTTTGATTTGTCTACGAGCTACGTCGAGCAGCGCCGCGTCGGGGAACCGAGCGCTTTGGCGGCTCCCGATGAGAAACTGGTGGAGGCTCCCGAGGATGGCCACCCTTCCTGCAGAGATACCTTCCTGCCGAGTGATCCTTACGCGATATGCAGGCAGGTATCTCTAAAACATAGTACTTGGTGATCATCAATCATATTCATAAATATCTCTAATTTTTGGTCGGTCCTTTATTTCATCGCAGGAGTTCTCACTGCGCTTCGAATTCAAAGAAGACGAACCACCGTCCTCTGCGGCAGCGTCTACTAAACGCTCCAGAAATGGCGCTCCCAAGGATAGCACCAGGGTCGTATGGGAACACATGACCAAACTACATGTCAAAGTCGATGCTAATTGTGCGGATGGGTCCCAAAGGCAGAAACCTTGTGAGGTTTGCTATTTTTCACCACTCTGACAATTAAAGTGTTCAACGCTGATTCAGGACATGTCACAAACAACCTATCGAAACACTTGGATTGCTGCCATTGCAACTGCGCACACTTTGAAAAGTAGATTTAGATATATAGTCCATTTGTTCGGAACCGCTTCTGTTGTAATATACGTGTGTGCCAAACATGTGTATAAACACTTGAATTACAATTACAATAGGGGCAGAGTTTTTTCTCCTTTGCCTTGTCGTTTCCCTGTATCCTCCCAAGTCCCAACAGAGTGAGCTACTGGACTTCGCTTGTTGGGCATGGCCCACTCTGGTCTTGCACTTGACGCGGTGGCTGCTCCTTTCTGCAGCACCAGCAACGTCCCGCCTGCAATGCAACTCAGTATCCAGTGTTGGAGCAGCAAAAGCAACACAGTCCTGCATGGAACCTATGAATTCCGCCAGAATTTTGTATTGGTTTTAGACGAACCAGCTCTGCTCATACACTCGTATGAAATTTGCAGGTCAAACAGGACATGAATTTGAGTACCACATATACAGTTAAAGGTAACGGCGGTTAAATCTTGGCCGACCGACTAGCACATCTATTGACCATCCGCCGCCGGTGGTCCAAGATGCACCCAAAGCTGCAAGGGCCACCTATTCTTTTTTTTGTTTTTTTTTGAGAAGAAAACAGGAGCTTATATTACATCATTGAGCTTCAACATTACAATCATGATGGATGTTTGGGAGAATACAATTCAAACTCTCATCCATCCATATACCATCTAAACAAGAAGAAAAGGCAAACCTAGCAAGTTTATGAGCTAGCTTTACTTAAATTTCCCACTAATTTTACGTCACGTCAAGAGACTTCAGTTCGTCTATTCTTTTTTTTGATTTCATATTGGCACAGGTGAACTTAGCTTTAGTTATTATACTATCATACAGGACCGAGCAATTGTTCCTTTCACAGGTGAAGATTGTTCTCTCTGATCTCGTCTATGTAACTTTAGCTTTATTTATACGCGTCTTTACCCTTCCTGTTGCCGACAACCTCTCGCTCCATCAGCACTGCACACCTTTATCAGAAACAAGAGAAGAAAAACGAGCTCTCTCCTTCTCTGGCGCGCACAAAGCATAAAAGATTTTTTTTTTTTTTTTTTTTTGAGGAAAAAACCACGAAAGAGGCCATGGCACGAGGAGGATCCAGACGACTGCCGGCAGGACGTTGATCTTAGCAGCAATCTCCAGGAGCAGCATCTACATCTCGGTGGAATGAAAACAAGGTAAGGATCTAAGCTGTTATCTTAGGACAGTCGTGTGTTCTATAGCAGCCCATCGTCCCTTTGAATCTTTTTGCCACAAGGATATTTCTTTTTGTTTTTCTTCCAGAACGCCGCAAAGGATACATTCAACCTTTATGTCTTATGTCTTATAATTTGTGTTATCTATTTTTTGCCTCTCGAATTTTTCCACAAGGATACCTTCAACCTTCAAATACTAACTGTTCAATTGCCAAAACAGTGTTTTATGAACCTAGCTGCCTGCAGCTGCCGCCTGCCACTGCTAGCCCAAGGTGAGCGCCATGGATGGAGCTCTTGGATAGTTGGATTTTGGACTTCTGTTTTGTTGGTGTTTGTTGAATTAATGGATTTCTATTAAGGTGCTATTGACTGTTCTCTTCTAATGAAAAACATTGTCCGTAGTTTTCCCCACCTAAACTTCTAGACGAGCTCGATCCGCCACTGCTAATTCACCAAAATTTTGCGACTCATCTCGGGAAACTTCTATTGTTGTTGTTGTTTTTTTTTCAAGAAACGATCTCGAGAAGCATCGAACAAAGAAGAAGATCTTCTTGTGCTGCCAATCTATGGTGAAGGGCACCCACCGCAGCAGCGTTAAGGATGGTATTGGTGGCGCTGTTTGGCTGTTGGGTGGGGCTGAAACCTCAAGGAGAGCCGCCAGGGTACCGCGTCGAAAACCTCGGCACAGCGTGGGGAAGACATGGCGTCAGTCTTCTTCGGCTGTCGCCCGGTTTCTATCCAAGGACACTTTCGGATCGTTTCCAACGCAAGTACTAGTAGATGTAATAGGCAGGGAAGCGTCGTCTTAACGCTAGGAGAGTTAAGGCAGATCACAAACAATTTTTCTGATGACCAACTAATCGGCGAAGGTGCTCTCGGTAAGGTGTATAAGGTAATTATTTCTTAACTCATATATTTAATTATTAATTAATACACATGCGCGCACACACACATACACACCAGCTAAGATATATACACGTATCAATTGGAGAGCTAAATTTGAACAGGGTGTCCTAACAAATGGAGATACAATTGCTGTTGAGAGGTTTGCATTGACAATAGCAGGGCTTCATGATGTTCAATACGAGAACGAAGCCCAGCATCTCATGAGGCTTAAACATCCAAATATAGTGCAGCTTGTAGGCTACTGTTCTGAAATAGAGATAGAACTTGTATGGCACAATGGAAAACTTGTTCCTGCAGAGAAGTTACAGAGGTTGTTGTGCTTGGAGTACATGCCAAAAGGAAGTCTGTGTGACCATCTTTTCGGGTACCACAATCCATTGTTCTATTCCTTTCCTTCAAATGTCTGAACTTCGAATTGGGCATGCTTATAAAGCAAGTTGTACTCCCTCCATACTTATAAAGCAAGTTGTTTTGGGTAGTGTGATACTATCGTCAAATTAAAGCCTAACTTTGACCTTTTTTCTTCTAAAATTATTTATTGGAGAGTGATATATGTATACATTTATGAAAATAATTTTTAAAATAAATCTATTTATATGGTTTTTACATTTCCAAACTCAATTATTTAAGAATTATTCATCAATTATAGTCTCAATGTTTGACCCAAGTCTTGTCCAAAATGACTTGCTTTATAGGTATGGGGGAGTACTTTGTTTAGTCATTCTTCTCATGTTTCTTTACAAATACAGATGAAACTTACGGGACTGGAATGGAACACACGCTACAAAATTATTGAGGGTATCTGCTATGGTCTGCATTATCTTCACGAGGAGTGGGAAGCTACCCCAATTATTCATATGGACCTAAAACCTACAAACATATTGCTAGATAACAATATGGTGCCAAAAAAAGTGCGGATTTCGGTTTATCGAGGCTCTTTGGTGAAGACCAAACTCGAACATGCACTAGAAGTTGTAAGGGAACCCGTAAGTAAACGCCTTTTTCCTTCACAGTTTGGTTCTCTCGCATGGCTTCGAATTGACACACTGCTAATTTGGTACAGAGGTTACATGCCACCGAATACTTAGACAAAGGCATGATCACAAAAAGTTTGACATATTCAGTTTGGGGGTTATAATCATAGAGATAATTACGGGCCTCAAGGAGTACCCATCGGATGAGACCGAAACAGCATCCGAGCAATATATTGACCCTGTAAGATCTTATATTTCTACTATACACATGGGATATGGGAGTACTAAACTTTCTAGACATGTCATGTGTGATCTTACATTGCAGGTGCTTAAGAAATGGAGACATAGGCTCACAAAAGCACAAGGGTATACATCCCAAGGCATTGATTGCCAACAAATTAAAAAATGCATTCGGATTGGTCTACTCTGTGTGCAATCTGATCGGGTGAAAATGCCAACAGTAAACCAAATTATCAAGATGCTAGAAGGATCAGATGAAGCATACCAAAACGAAAGAGAGGTAAAGTCACCACCAAAGTACTCCTTTATTAGCCCTAAAGCAAACAAAAAAAAACATCTAGAGCTATTCGCAAAAAGAAAAAAAAAAGAGAGAAATGTATATTAAGTAAGGACACAGCCGCCGGACAGTGTGGTGTTTTATCGGCAGACTCAATAGTACTCTATGCGCAAACCATTTTGCCCACACTAGTTTACTCTTAAAATTCTATTTGACATATAAAACCAGATGTAATTTTTAGTCGGCTTGACAAAGCAAAGCAGATCACGAGCCCAGCCTGTGGGGAAGCTCATTACAGAGGGGTGCGGCCGCACTACTACAGATTCGCTCATCACTACCGCCGGTATCACTTTGCCGAAATTTATTCCACCGGCAGCGATGAACCGCGCCCGGCGATGATGAACCGTCTAAGGCGGGACAAACCCGAGAATCTTCACGGACTCGACCAATACCGGCGGTGAAGATTTATATCTCTACCGGGGAAAATTATGCCCAAAGTGATCGGATGGACTCATATCACTTTGCGGGGTGAAAATAAGAACCGACGGTGATCTCTCTCGCATACACCGTAGGTTGTTGTCACTTGAAAACTATGGTGTGACCGATCCGGTAGTCTTTGTGCGGTTCACTCTCGGTTCTAAAATAATCTTTGGGCGGTGATAAGGTGCGAACTCAAAAAGGTGACAGGTGTTCTCTCTCCTTCCTACTGTACCATCCCAAGAACAGAGGCGCTCGTTTAGACCCTCCCCCCCGGTGTTGCGACCGTTCTAATCCGTGAAGGAATCGCTTGCATTTGAAGAATGGCTTGACGGTTTTGGTTGAAGGTTAGTAACAATCATCTGCTCCTTTCATTTTATTCCCAAATTACCTCTCGTTAATGATGGGTACATCCCTTGATTCTTGTTCTTGTTCTTTCTACATTCTAGAGCCGCGAGCTCCAATTAAACTTAATTTACGCTAGGCTTCCAAGCAATTTGTGGAGAATCCATCATCTATAAGGTTGGTCGCCCTAATTACTTATGCCGTTTTTTTCTGTGGTGCTATAATTTTTTTTGTTAGTATGTGAGTCGAGATTTTACAATTTTGTCGACCAAAATAGACCATGTGTCACCTACCCGGCCACATTTTTTTTTTTTTGAAGTGATCAAGTCTTCAATTTCACCTTTTTTGTAGAGATGGGTCGAGAGTGGATGTATGGGTCCCGTGCAAACCAAGGGTTCTTTCATGGAGTCTCGCAGCTTTAGCGTGTTGCCGGGGAGCTCATCTTTGGGCCGGAAGTATGTTTTTTTTGCCAATGCTTGGATTGCAAGAATGAACGAAAATATGCTAACACGAGTGTGTCCGGAACCACTTGTATAGACGGGGGTTCATGCCGGGGTATACCACATGGGATGAGCATGGTGAGATTGGTTTGAATGTTCCGCAGAAAACAATGATGATCGAGGCCATTCTGCCGTGGTAATGCGAGGAAAACAATGATGATCGAAAAAACAACGACGCCGCCATGGACCGAGCAAAAGACGAGGGCACTGCGGCTTTGCTTAGTGGTACTCTTTGCCGATGACAACGACGAAGACGATGGCCTTTCTTTGTTGCTTTCACGTAATGCAGGGACCGGATTTCTTAGTGCCAAACAAATGGAAAAGCTAGAGAAAATGAGGAAAGATGGAAAAACGCCATTGTACAAGGATTGTGAAGTGAGCAAACTGGAGGCCAATGTTGACACATGTTAACGTATACTTTCAATTGTCAACTAAACATGGAAAAGGACTAAAATATAAATAGATAATCTTATTAGGGGTTTATACTAATGATTTCCATGAGTTTTGGTAAAGTTGTGATTTGCAGGGACTTAACAGGAAACGGCGGAATTCGTAACGCAATCCAACTCCGGAACGAAGTCTAGAAGGCTCCGGACTAATCCCGACGTGATCAAGACTTAGCACCCAAGAAAGCATCATCTAGAAGACTCCAGAAGACACGACGCACCGCGGGACCCAGGGTGGGCTCCACCCTTGGGCCGGCCGGCCCAAATAGGAGGCCGAGCGGCCTCCCCCCCCGCCACGTCGACCCCCGCTTCGGAAGCTTCTCCAACCGCCTCTAAGACGCAATCTAATCCGCTCGTTTAATGCCGGTTTGATCCGAGGGCGACGGTGGAGTACAAGTTGTATCTAAGTCCAACACCTGGCACCTCCTCCCGACTATATAAGCAGCCCCCAGGCCCCCTCAAATCGGAGATCATCTCATACATCAATTTCATATCTCATCAGATGGAGGCACGACGCCTGGAGAATTAGATTAGACAGCTACAATGTAATAGAATAGATCTAGTAGAGAGTTAGGGAGAGCGGAACTGCGTTCCGGTTCTGGAGAAGTCTTCAGCGTTCTGGTATATCTTTGTATCTCAACTCTATTAGACTTTATGCCATAATTAGATCTATCTTATCTAGTACTTTTATGCCTTTCATGTTATTGATTAGAATATAGTTGTTATATAATTGCATGGGATCTTCGCTCGTTTTGAGTGCTCTGGTTATTCATGATGATTAGAGTAGTAATTAATAGTGTGGACATGGTGTCTAGACTAGAGGTTACCTTAGATTGCACCCAATCCCACGGATAGTTGTGGTAGCCCTAGGTGGTGACAGCCCTAACGGCCGACGTATTCCACCACGTTCGGATTGGTAGTGTAGGACCGTAGTCGGAGCTTCCTAGCCCCCTTCTCATCCCTTTCCGCGGCTAGTGTTCTGATGTCCCGAAGTGTTCTTTTATGATCGCTATACCTTTTCATGCCTTAGTTACTCAAGAACCAAAGTACTAGAGAAGTATTCAGGAACCTAGATCTCTCCCGTTGTCCTCTCGACCTAGCTATCTATTCTATATTATAATATTCTCCTGGTTAAGTGCTATTAATTATCATTTATATCATATACATTATTTACCCCCTCACTTTAGTTTAGTTGGTATATTAAGTTAGTAGATACATGATTTTGATTTATCATAGTCTTTACCCTTGCTTCCCCGTGGAAAATATAAATAACGATACTGAAATACTCCCGGGTAAAAGCTACAATGGTATATATATTCTGTAAACGCGGAACCCTTTATATTCTTTTTTGCACTTAATAAATACCAACAAGCTTTTTTGCGCCGTTTCGGGAAGCAATTGGCGTAAAGATTCTGATAATGATCTTGATATCTGCTAATTTAGTGTATCAATTAGCTTTAGTAGGATTACCCTTGTGTTCGTTGAGTGTGGAATAGACAGACATTTGATGCCGTCGCGACCTTCCGGCAAGCTTCCACAAGAAAAGGAGAAACCGAGGGGTGTTTGAACATCAAGATCCATCAACACCGGAGCCCCTGCCATCGCTTAGGTACATTTATTTATATATATTATTCTAACCATGTGTAGATTGAAGAAAAGGTTGCCGTCACAAGAATTCAAAGCACATCTCAAGTGACGAAAGTAGAAGCTGCACAACTCACAAACTCTATTAGTGAGTCATGGTAAGTATGATCAAAGGTGAGAAAGTCTTGCTCATGAACTTTAATTTATGAGTAGTTATCTTTTCAATTGTTGCATTGCATGCATGTTTACTTTGAATAATCCATGCATTCACTCCACTTAGTTTATGTTTTTTTTTTCATCATAGATCCATTGCATGTTTAATTCCTTGCAATCACCCATCATGTCGTTTGCATATAAAAAATAAAATAAAAATAATAATAAATATTATCCTCACCATGATCATGCTCTTTCATCTCTATTTAAGTAAATCTCTATGATGCTTTCATGCCACCGTTGTCTGTTATAGTATGCTCTAGTTTGAAGTATTTTTCATACATCTCTTAAATGAAGCAGGGGGTGCCTAGTTTAGGAGTGTTGATCGTGCTTTCAAAGGCTTTTTAATGCTAGTTAAATTGCTTTCCTAAATCAAATTAGGCGTGGTGTCTAGGTTGATTTTTGAACCAAGAGTATGCTCTAGTAGATAGTAGATTATTTTGACTAACCCTTTGCGAAAAAAACTATCATATTCAATGCGGGTAAGTCAAGAGATGAACTCACAATAGAGGTGAGGCAAGGCGTATGATGAACTCCAATAACTCTGCTTGAGAAGAAGACCCTGATCGTTCCTCATAGAAGAAAGATGCGAAAAATCATCGGTGTGCACGGTTTAGCATGAACCTACCACACCATCACAGTCTACCTCACGTCTACATCTCTAAAAGACTGTCAAGATCCAGCTTGGGGGAGTGCAACCCCCATTATCCAGACTTTGGGCTACATGCGAAAAAAAAAGAACAAGAGTGACACAAGACAAAATCCACAATCAGAATCACTCACTCGAAGGAGGAATTCATGGGTGATGGAAGCATCAAGGAGGGAGGCCAATTCCATTGAAGATAATTAAGCCATCCTCTTCCTCCTGACATGCACCTGTCACTCCACATGCCACTCAAGAAGAAGAGAAGGACCACCACAAGGTGTAATAGCGCCATCATATTCCAATAATAAAGGTAACACCTTGAGGTAAGTTGTCGTTAATTCCTCTTTACTATGGCATTCTCATAAATGAAAAGTCAAACATGCTAGAGTTATAGTTTCACATGATTCAATCTTGTTAACTCGACATGTTAGCTTTTTAAAACTGTTTCTAGCATCACTTTCTTGTTCGCTCATTATTTTGCTAAAATATTTACATGTTAGATTTACCTTCCGATCTTACCACCCTTGTCATAAATGAACTTATACATTATCTTTATCTTGTTCAATGTGCCCACAAGGTTAGAGTAGAAGTAA
Source organism: Hyparrhenia diplandra (assembly GCA_015847255.1). Lineage (NCBI taxonomy): Eukaryota > Viridiplantae > Streptophyta > Magnoliopsida > Poales > Poaceae > Hyparrhenia > Hyparrhenia diplandra. The sequence goes on along the minus strand of JADLZK010004968.1, from coordinate 838,204 downwards.
ATGAAATTTTGGTTCTCGATGGTGTTTTCCCACCAATAGAGCCCATGCACTTGATCTCTACCTTGTCTTTGCAAGCGGGACTCACTTTGCTTAATAAGAGGAGAAGTCTTACTTCCCAATTCCTACAAGTGGAAGTCCCCAACCTACAAATATGCACACTAAACAAGACACTTTGCCACCGCCACCATCCAATCTTCCTTCAAGCAAATGAATCGGCAAGAACATGGGCAACGCCATCACCAAGTGGCTATTAAGATCGGATGATTCACTTGAGGAGTGACCAAGGAAGATCAAAGTGAGCACGACATGATCGGAGGTGTAGACCACTTGACAAGAGTAATGGGTCAACATTCATCCCCATACTCCATCAAGAGGGCCTTACACCACCACTATTGCCTACCTCACCACAAGACCCAAGAAGAACAAGACGCGGAGACGCCGCTAAAAATCACAAGACCGGTTGGAGCGGAGTTGACGAACAAGGAAGACATTAAGAAAGATTAAAGAAGTTCGCCGGCCCCGACCAACCGAACACTCGGCACCTACCACTACCCGCGTCATCAACGAAAGCAAACACCATCTCCATCGGCCACCTCATCTACGCCACTCGTCGAGATCATTGAAGGCACCATTTCGAATACCGCGACATTCCGGCCCGATGCCATCGATGACGCACGCCATGGGAATAAGTACTCAAAATTCTCACCGAGGTAACTCAAGTATTTATCTACATACATATTTTCTACACGGCATATTTAAATTAGCATATTTCCTTTAGCATATTTACTTTCCTATACCTGCATAAAAAATCATAAAAATATGTTCGCCGCTTTCGCATCGGTTTCTTCAAGCCCCATGCAAGTACTCCTTGTTGTGGCAAGATAAAAATAAAAATCCAAAAATATTGCATTCATTTGTTTTTGCATCATCATTCTTTTTATAGGAAAATTCTTAAATATATATATATATATATATATATATATATATATATATATATATATATATATATATATATATATATATATATATATATATATATATATATATATATATATATATATATATATATATATATATGAGGACACATGAAGGTCCACGCTTTTACAGAAAAATCCAAAAATACATGAGCACATGAAGGCTCACAATATGTTCCTAGAATTTGTTTCTTCGGTATATGCGGAATTAATGTTTGCAGGGAGAACATTTAAGGAGAACTCACAAAGCGAAATCGAGTTCCAAGGACGAACGAAAGGACTACTTTAAGATCCAGTTTGGGGGAGAGCACCCCCCCTTATCACGATAAGTATTGCTACTTTACCTTTTTAATATTAGCTAGTTATTATATACGAGTTAATGAGTCTTAGCGTGTGAGTTATAAAAAGTTAGTTCGATTAATTTGTTTAATTCGGTTTAGTCAAAATTAGTTTACTATTAAATATTAGGATTCGAATTATATAATAAAGTGCTCTTATGGAAGTCATCCACAAGTTGAGTCAATTATTTTCCATATATTTCTGGATATGTTTTTGTCTCCACCATGCTTTGTATGCAAGATAACAAAAATAAGTGTGGGGGAGATCCTCGACGACCCAACAGAATTCTTAGCGACCAAAATCAAGAAATTCGAACCAAGACGGAACCATCGACTTCGCCCGACGAACCGCGCCCGACACGGTCGAGGCGGGCCGACCGGCCTAAATACTAGGCCGCCGGCCTCCCGCCCAACCCCACTCGCTCCGTTTAGGTCCCACCGCCGCTTTGCTTCCTAAAACTTTTCAATTTTAAGTAAATTACTTTCCGTTCGAATTAAAATAAGTCTTTTCTCATTTATGGTATGTTTTCCCTATATGAAAAAAAATGTCTTGCTAACCCATGAACAAAGTTTTGCATGATTAAATTCCTACATATACATCACTTGTTGGGATGCTTTAATTGCTTAAAACATGAGAAATAATAAAGTTAGAATAATGAGATCCTCTTTCTTTTTATCTTGTCTTTGGAGAGTTATTTATTTCAAAATATTAAAATCATTAGTTATGCTTCTCCTTTGTGATCAATGATACATCCTAATAGAGCCATAGCAATCATTAAAGATATATATCTAATTAATTGTTTTCTTGTGTTGAGCTTTGTCAAAACCACGACCCATGTTGAAATTTGTCTAAAGTCTAAGATCAAGATCACGTACCTTTGCTTTCACTAAAAGTATCCATGCTCTAAAAAGTTTTAATCTCTATCTCCCATAATTTTAATTGATTAAAAAAAGGTACAGCTATGAAAAAGCCAAATGTTCAAAATTCTAAAAGTGGAGAGAAAAGTGAGAGAGAGGAGAAAATGAGCAAGTGTTCTATGGGTCGAAGAACCCCCCTCTCGAAAAAAAAAAGAGAAAAAAGGCAAAAATGAAGAGAAGAATAATGGACAAGTGTCCGAGGGTGAGTAGGGCCCACTTCTCTAATAAATAAGAGAGTAAAATGGACAAGTGTCTCTGAGGGTGAGTAGAACCCACCTCTCCACTAAATAGTCAAGTTACCTCGCTTGGAAAATAAAATGTTCCAAAAAGGGGAGATAGACGATTTTCAACTAGAGAGAGCAAAGGTAATAATAATCTTGACTCACATACACATCTTGATCTATGGCTTATGACATCTATCTCCATGGATCCACAGTTGACTTAGCAATAAATACAAGGTAAGTGTGCTACATGTTCTTGAGCTCCACATATGATATAATAAATGAACTGTGAGGATATAATATATTTTGAGAGACTTGAGAGTGTCACAAAGGAGTAAGTAGAGCTATGTTTTCTTTTCAAAACTTATGCAAAATCTCTCCAAGTGACTTGGTTTAAGAATTTAAGATGATCTGTTTCTAACCATTTCATGCTCGATATCCCAAAGTGCGGGTATGACCATGGAGTATAATTATGATCCATTCTTTGTCTCTACGGTTACATTAAAGTTAGACCATCCTTTTATCGAGGGGCGAGTAAAAGCCTAAGTGTGGGGAGTTTGTTGACACATGTTAACGTATACTTTCAATTGTCAACTAAACATGGAAAAGGACTAAAATATAAATAGATAATCTTATTAGGGGTTTATACTAATGATTTCCATGAGTTTTGGTAAAGTTGTGATTTGCGAGGGACTTAACAGAAACGGCGGAATTAAATAACGCATAATCCAACTCCTGAACGAAGTCTAGAAGGCTCGGACTAATCCCGACGTGATCAAGACTTAGCACCCAAGAAAGCATCATCTAGAAGACTCCGAGGAAGACACGGCGCACCGCGGACCCGTGGTGGGCTCCACCCTTGGCCGGCCGCCCAAATAGGAGGCCGAGCGGCCTCCCCCCCTCCACGTCCCCGCCTCGGAAGCTTCTCCAACCGCCTCTAAGACGCAATCTAATCCGCTCGTTTAATGTCGGTTTGATCCGAGGGCGACGGTGGAGTACAAGTTGTATCTAAGTCCAACACCCGCACCTCCTCCCGACTATATAAGCGGCCCAGGGCCCCCTCAAATCGGAGATCATCTCATACATCAATTTCATATCTCATCGGATGGAGGCACGACGCGCCGGAGAATTAGATTAGACGGCTACAATGTAATAGAATAGATCTAGTAGAGAGTTAGGGAGAGCGGAGCTGCGTTCGGTTCGGGAGAAGTCTTCGGTTACGGTATATCTTTGTATCTCAACTCTATTAGACTTTATGCCATAATTAGATCTATCTTATCTAGTACTTTTATGCCTTTCATGTTATTGATTAGAATATAGTTGTTATATAATTGCATGGGATCTTCGCTCGTTTGAGTGCTGCACGGTTATTCATGATGATTAGAGTAGTAATTAATAGTGTGGACATGGTGTCTAGACTAGAGGTTACCTTAGATTGCACCCAATCCCACGGATAGTTGTGGTAGCCCTAGGTGGTGACAGGCCCTAACGGCCGACGTATTCCACCACGTTCGGATTGGTAGTGTAGGACCGTAGTCGGAGCTTCCTAGCCCCCTTCTCATCCCTTTCCGCGGCTAGTGTTACGATGTCCCGGTGTTCTTTTATGATCGCTATACCTTTTCATGCCTTAGTTACTCAAGAACCAAAGTACTAGAGAAGTATTCGGGAACCTAGATCTCTCCCCAAGTGTCCTCTTGACCTAGCTATCTATTCTATATTATAATATTCTCCTCGGTTAAGTGCTATTAATTATCATTTATATCATATACATTATTTACCCCCTCACTTTAGTTTAGTTGGTATATTAAGTTAGTAGATACATGATTTTGATTTATCATAGTCTTTACCCTTGCTTCCCTGTGGAAAATATAAATAAACGATACTGGAATACTCCCCGTAAAAGCTACAATGGTATATATATTACGTAATGGCGCTTGCGAACCCTTTATATTCTTTTTGCACTTAATAAATACCAACACCAACCAACATATTGCTTGTTAGACTACAAATCCGTAGAAGGGGTGAGCGACAAAGGCTTTGATTTCTTGTTAAGTGTAATCGGAAATTGCTCCCAAAAGACAATGAGTTGGCAGAGAAGACATACCAGGCCAAGCGGATGATCTGCCCCTCGGCCTCGAGGTCGAAAAAAATCCACGCATGTGTCAATGATTGTATATTGTACCGTGGAGCAAAATACGGAAAGTTGGATGCATGCCCCAAGTGTAAAGAACCACGTTACAAGCATGGGCCATCAAATGAAGGTAGCAAGAGCGCAGGAGGTCCCAATAAAGTCGTTTGGTATTTCCCAATAGCTCCCCGGGTGCATAGGCGTTTGCATGTGCAAAGTCGCCCAAGCCGCGTTGCGGCATGGCGAAGAGCGTCCCGAAAGACACCAAGATGAGGCACCCAAAATTTACGAGCGTGACCGGAGGACCTGTCAATACTATGTTCTACAAGGAGCTCGGTGGAGAGGTAAGGAACCTTTGGTTTGGTTTGAGCACGATGGGATGAATCCTTTTCGACCGTGTTAGGAGCAACCATAGCACATGGCCGGTGACACTCTACATATACAATCTTCCGCCACACCTCTCAGATGAAGCGTTCGTTCATCCAAATGCCACTATCGATCCAAGGGCCAAGACGGCCCGAGGAATGACATAGACACGCTTCTAGACCGGTGATCGATGAACTGTTAGAGATGTTCGATGCGGGTGTGAAGGATGTTTGGGATGAGTACAAAAAAAGGAACATGTCACGGTCAAGGGAACACTAATCGCTACAATCACTGACTTGCCGGGCCGAGGTTGCTTATCTGGAGAAAAGACAAAAGGCTATACTGGATGTGTCGAGTGCTTGGATGAAACACATGCGGTACATCTACCGGGCAACAATAAAATGGTTTATATGAGAAACCGTGAGGTTCCTACCGAGGGTACACTCGTACCGAAAGAACAAAAGAACGCTCGGGAATATGAAGAGGGAGGGCTCCAGTTATCGAGACGGAAAAGCGATGCTTCGAGAACTAGACAAACTGAATTTTGTCCTTGGTAAGGGGGGGGGCGTAGCGAGTACTGAAGGGAGTATCCGGAAGAAAAAGTCACTTTTTGGAAACCGCCTTCTCGGCCACTATTGAGGGTACGCCACCTGTCTTGATCCCATGCACCTTACTAAAATGTGTGTTTGTGGCACCCTAAACCATTTGATGAACACCGGGGGACCTCGAAAGGATTCACTAGCCACACGGAAGACATGGAGCACTTGGGAATCATGAAGGGTCTCGCATCCAAAGTCGCGGTTAGAGAATGATCAGTGTACCTTCCGCTGCGACATGGACCTTGAACGGGGCAGCAAAAGAAAAAGTTTATCTCCTTCTTCAATGAACTAAAACTCCCAACAAAGGCTACTATGGTAGCCTGAAGAGGCTAGTGAACATGAAAGAACTCAAGTTCAACTATGGCCGCATGAAGGCCCATGATTGTCATGTCATTATGACTCAACCGCTCCCTGTTGCTATACGTGGGTCTCTAGCTCCCCCAAGGCTCACCGAGGGAATCCTAAAGTCGTGCTCGTTCCTCAATGCGATCTCAAAAAGGTCATTCCTATGTCCACGCTGACCAAATGCGAGAAGCGGATATCCGAAGCACTAAGCTTGCTTGAGGTCGAATTCCCGCCCCGACTTTCTTTGATATCTCGGTGCATCTGCTGGTTCATCTTGTTGAACAAATTAGAGGCCTTAGCCCAATGCACCTGCATCGATGTTCCCTTTCGAAAGGTTGATGAAAGTTTTTAGGAAGTATGTCGAGGAACGTGTTCGCACCGAGAAGGGAGCATGGTTGAAGGATGGTCAACGGAAGAAGCCATCGAGTTCTCGCACATATTATCTAGACATGGAGAGGGTTGGACTTCCAAAGTATCTCGTCCACGCGGGAAGAATAAGTGGCAAAGGAACGATCGGACCTAAATCGCTTTCTGAAAAGACGCCGCTGCTTTTCGACAGCACATTTCGCTATTTTACAAAGGCGAGGACGCGAGGCCATACCTTGTGCGGCACAAGGCAATGCGTAAAGAGCAAAATCCCAACATGTCGAGAATGGGCTACATAAGAAACATACGGATGAATTTTTGCGATTGGTTGCGAGTAAGCTTGCTTGGGAAAGAGTTGGGTAATCAACTGGATTTCCTAGGTGGGGGCCTAAGATTACATATGTTATGTACCAAGGGTACGAGATCAATGGATACACATTTTACACAAGAAAGCAAGATGGAAAGAGCCAATACACAAAACAAGGGTGTTCGTTTTTGAATCAGAGACGACAACGGCAAAGTGGAAGATACCTACTATGGTTTCATAGAGGAGATATGGGAACTAGACTACGGTCGGTGAAGAAGCGACTGTTTTATTTGCCAGGTGGGTTCGCAATCAGCCATCAACATCGATACTGACGGGTTCAATACGGTTGATGTCGGCAAAGACCGCACATAGAGAGGACCCCTTCATCCTTGCAAAAGATGTTACACAAGTTTTCTATGCACCTGACAACAAAACAAATGGAAAGCTACACCTACAAAATAGAAGGGAAAAGGAAGATTGTCGGAGTGGATGGAGTGATGGATGAAGCTGAAAACTACAGAGGTTATCACGAAATGCCTGCATTCGCCGTTAACGTAGCCCAACCGATCGTAGATGAGGGTGAATGTGAACCTGCTTAGTACAAGCTCGATCACTATTGTAATCGATGGAGTTAGATTACAATATTGTTCACTATATGTAATCGATGGAGTTACATTATTGTTATCTACATGTAATCACTATGTTTGGACAAATTAACGTTCTTCACCAACTATGTAATCTATGGAGTTAGTCTATCTACACTAACTGCCTCCGATTTGGAATACGGTGCTTTCAGTGAACCGATCAGTAGCCAAAACAGAGGAAATTAGGTTCACCGCCGGTTCGAACCGAGAGTGATAGCCATTATCACTACCAGTAGGGTTCACATGTCGGTTATTTCACTTTGTCGGTTAAACAAATAAACCCAAGCAGTGATGGAAAAAAGCCTAAGATTTGTATGTTTCCTATGTTACCCGTGGTTCATATGCTCTCGGGTGTCGTGTCGGTCTCAAACTTTTTTCATGTCTTTCACAAGCGGTGGGTGAGTGATACAAAAATTTAGAGATTGTTAGGAGTTGGTTTGGTACTTTTTGCAGTTTTATTGATTTTCTGCGCGACGAGGCCGAGTAATTCTAGGTTTAACTGAGGCTACCCCCCAAAAGAATAGGAACCATGCCAAACTTTTCCACATGGTCTCTTTTGGCCTAGGAGTCAAATGTATGCACATATACATGCTAAGTTCTTGTGTTTCCATGATGTAATTTGCCATTTTCCGCCCCTTTTAGCAAGAAACGAAAAACCTAAAAATGAAAATATTCACCGAAAAACCTAAGATCTTGTGTGGGGGCATATTTTGGGTCTAAATGACTGCAAAAAAATTCAAGCCATTTACACGTTAAGTGGATGACACTTGCTTCACAAAGGCACATGCATGATCCCATGTCACCATATACTATACACTTAGGTTTATGTTACCTGTGGTTCATATGCTCTCAGGTGTCGTATCGGTCTCAAACTTTTTCCATGTCTTTCACAAGCAGTGGGTGAGTGATACAAAAATTTGGAGATTTTTAGGAGTTGGTTTGGTACTTTCTCGTAGTTTTATTGATTTTCTGCGCGACGAGGCCGAGTAATTCTAGGTTTAACTGAGGCTACCCCCAAAAGAATAGGAACCATGCCAAACTTTTTCCACATGGTCTCATTTGGCCGAGGAGTCAAATGTATGCACATATACGTGCTAAGTTCTTGTGTTTCCATGATGTAATTTGCCATTTTCCGCCCCTTTGCTTTAGCAAAAACGAAAAACCTAAAAATGAAAATATTCACCGAAAAAACCTAAGATCTTGTGTGGCGGCATATTTTGGGTCTAAATGACTGCAAAAAAAAATTTAAGCCATTTACACGTTTGTGGAGGACCCTTGCTTCACAAAGGCACATGCATGATCCCATGTCACCATATACTATACACTTAGGTTTATGTTACCCGTGGTTCATATGCTCTCAGGTGTCCTATCGGTTTCAAACTTTTTCCATGTCTTTCACAAGCAGTGGGTGAGTGATACAAAAATTTGGAGATTTTTAAGAGTTGGTTTGGTACTTTCTCGTAGTTTTATTGATTTTTACTCATACGCGACAAGGCCGAGTAATTCTAGGTTTAACTGAGGCTACCCCAAAAGAATAGGAACCATGCCAAACTTTTCCACATGGTCTCATTTAGCCTAGGAGTCAAATGTATGCACATATACATGCTAAGTTCTTGTGTTTCGATGATGTAATTTGTCATTTTCTCCTTTGTTTAGCAAATAATCGAAAAACCTAAAAATGAAAATATTCACCGGAAAAACCTAAGATTTTGTGTGGGGGCATATTTTGGGTCTAAATGACTGCAAAAAATTAAAGCCATTTACACATTCGTGGATGACACTTCCTTCACAAAGGCACATGCATGATCCCTTTGACTCTTTACAAAACTTAAAATTCATGAACTGACAACTATATGTACATCACTGCCGGGTTAATTGAACCGGGTGTGAACATATATCACTGTCGGGTTTTAATTGACCCGGCAGTGATGTGTTATGCTTATATATATATATCTTGAATCGACGGCCTTGAAATTTTCCCCAATTCTTTTGAACACCGCGCCACCGGTTCCCCGTGCAAACTGAGCCACCACACCACGCCCGACGAGCACCGCCGCCCACCTCGACACCGTCCTTCGCCTCCATCGACGCCGCCCTCCATCGAGCCGCCTCCCGCGACGCCCTCCGCGCCTCCATCGGCGCCTCCCACCTCGACGCCCTCCTTACGCCTCCATCGACGCCTCCCACCTCGACGCCCTCCTTCACCTTCTTCGGCCGCCTCGCCTCGCCCGACCTCGGCGCCGTCCGTCAACGTCTCGTTACGCCCCCATCATACTTTCGTCCACGGCGCCCGTCCGAGACTTGGAGGAGCGCAAGGAGAGTGGCTTTCTCCCACCCTCCCTAGGTGCTCTCTCTCACTACCCCTTACATGTTCGATAGAATGCCGCCGATGATAAGTGCACCCTCCCTCTTCGTGTAGCACATTCTCCATTCTTCGTCAGATTCCATCTCCCGCCGGGCTGCCCTCGCGCCATCCTCGTCCACGACGCCGCCCGAACGCGTGCCCCTCCACCTCCACGCGCCGCATCTCTAGCCCATCTCGTCCAAGGTGAGTGCGACGCCATTTCCCCAACCTGTTTGCTCAAATGTGTGTTAGATTGGGCAAAGAAATTGTTATTTTGTTTTTCTACAACATTTGTACCAACCGTGAACACGGTTGTGTCACACGGCCATGGTTCGTCCTCGCAAGTTACTCCGTCGTCAAGTTGGAATACAACCGGATGCTAACCCTGGGACGGGAGAGCCGCATCAGCCGGCAACCGCGGAAGCTGCTAATGAGCCACCGGTTTGGAGCCCTAGCCAATTGCTGCAACTGGATCAAGGTGACGATGGTGAACAAGGTGACCAAGGTGAACAAGGTGACCAGGTAATGTGCCTGGATTCATGTGACTAGCTCGGTTGCCGTACACACGCAAGTTAATTGAGAGTGTCTTATCTTGCTTGGTACTGTTTGCGTAGCGAGAGGCGTGTAGTGCCCCGCCCGGCCGAGGTTCGGTAAGCAAGAAGACGAGAACCAAGCGAGGCAAAACAAGGCTTCCTCAGACGAATACAACCTACCATATCACTGAGGTGGATGAATACGGGGAACCAGCCGCACCCCGAGCAGCTGTGCCCAAATACTCTAGTGTCTTGGGGGTACTTGTAAGGGACAAAATCCCAATTAAGTACAGGAGGTGGACTAGGAAGGAATCAGATCCATGGAGGGTTCCCGACGCTCTGAAGAAGCATGTATGGCTCCTCTTAAAAGATTATTTCTCCTTCCAAGATGGTTGTGACACGGATTTGGTACGAGAAAAAACTTATGAAACCATGTGTAGATGCTTTGCAACTTTCAAGGGGAGTCTGTATAAAAAGTTTGTGCTCCAAGGTAAAGAGCCAAATTGGGATGGAGGAGAGTACAAATAACGGAGGATCTCTTTGGGAGGAATTCAAGGAACACGAGGCTAAGCTCGAGTTCCTAGAAGTGAGCACAAAGAACAAAGCGAGAACTCGCTGAAAAACGTAAATCCTCATCGTCTCGGCTCTCGTGGCTATGCCCAAAAGATGCCGGGAGTTTCAAGCGAACTGGATGAGATGGAGAGACGCCGCTCAAGGTAAACCTGTTGAGATCAAGAATGGGAGACAAGATCGTTATTATACTTGTATGGCGAGGAACGTACACCACTCTAAAGAAGACGGGAGCTTTAGCACTTGAAAATCCACCCATGCGCAATCTCTCGTCAACAAGATCGGCTTGAAATAACGAGGAGGTGAAGAAAGGGTCTCGCGTTTCTAGGAGGGAGAATGACGTGCTCACCCAAGCACTTTCGGAAACAAGGAGCACCCCAATTGGCACTAGAGGAGCCAGTGTTGTTCCTTGGAAACTAGCATTGCCGGACTACTCTCGAGTATATGGGCGCCGCAGAGTGTACAGGGAGACCGACGAAGAGTTAGATAGACGTCTGTCAAGGTTGGTGGATGCCGAGTCGAGCAACTTTTGTCTCAAAGACAAGCGGCACTACCGGACCCTAATGATGCCTTGAGCCTTCATCACAAGGGCCGCGGCGGTGCGGATCGACCCGTTTGAAAAAGATGTGAATGCGCCTCATGCGGTGGACAACATCAAAGAACCCGTCAATGTCAAGTTGTGCGTCCGTCGGCAATGGACGAAAGACAAGGTGGCAGTCGTCCGTGCCCGCCAACCATCGAAGATGGGGTCATCAATGGCCAACCAATTCCATCGGGTATGCTTGCGTCGGCATTGATGCCATACTTGATAAGAAGTATAACAAGATAGTCATTGAGCACCCCGCGGTGGAAGACAGGACCCAAACTTGGTCGAACATCCACCGACAAGTTTTTTTTTTTGCGCAAGCGCTACATTAAAATTTGGATAGCGAGTTGTCATCGGATGATGAGGAGGGTGTGGAGTCTAATCCCTCCCATGATACTAATCCCGATAGAACTCCCCCTGTCAGACATGTGTCAGCATCTCCAGCTGTACAGATTCATCCTTCCTCTTCATTACCCCCTGAACATCATAACCCTCCTCACTCTTCTTCAGCCCCGCCAAAGCAGGATCCTCCTCCTCAAGCGGCGCCGAATGACAAGATCAAAGGCAAAGGGAAAGGATGCCTCTGTGAACCAACCCTGTCATACCAACAGAAGGCCGATGGATTCTGTTCCCAAGTGCAAAAAACAGAAAATTTCCGACACCCAGAGGGCAGCATGCAATACATTCGTGGCCTTCATGGACTCATTTGTGGAAAAAAATACGGCAACCAAATGGATCGGCGCCAACCGACGGCGAAAGATGTAATGAAACAAACCAATAAGAAGATACGAGAAGCTTGCCGCTAAGAAACACATTAGTTTTGAAGGCTGCTTTGCAAACATGTATTATGACCAAGGTGATTGCCTACCAGTGGCAACGCAGTATGTGAAGGGACATAATTTGGTTGAGGATGAGCTGCCGATGAACTTGACCCCAGCCATGCGTAAATTGCATGACTATTACCTAGCTTGAAACAAGGGCTCCAATTTTGGATGGAATTCAGGTTGTCATCCCTGCAAAGTCTGTTTTCCATTATGAAGAAGAACGGATGCTATTTGTTGGATGGGTGGTCTTGTTCCAGCTATACCAACAACGCGCCCTCGATACACAAATCTTGACGCTGTGGACGATGTAAGTACCTGACTCGCCGCGGCAATGCAATTAACTACTATACTGATCACAAATTGTTAAGTTCTTAGTATTCCTCATGGTTTTACGCAGGTATATCTCACAATATTGTGAAGCCATCACCTTATTCAAAAGTATGGCTTCCTCGAACCCACCGATTCTCTCGAAGTCGGGTCATGGACTACACGGAGAAGACCCGCTAACACCTGAAGCAAGCTTTGAAGGATGTTATTGATGAATTTGTGTTCCTCGAGAAAACAGAAATCTTACTAGCCCACAACATCGAGTATGTGTTCACCGCTTTTATTTCATATGTACGCATCTTTCTCATTAAGATGATTCGATAATTAGGAATTTGTGATTGCAAAGAACCATTTTGTCTTCGTTGTTGTCAATCTTAGGCGCAATGAAATCTTGGTGTGGGACTCGAAGGATAAACCACTTTCTCTTCTGGATCCACTAGTAAAGTTCTTTGAACGGGTAAGTGACCCTAATAACCTATTAATTTTGACATCACGTGTGATGCAAGTTAGTTGCTCACTATTTTTTCTAACCCACAGTACATATTTGATGCTTGTGAGACTGGTACAATTGTATTCTAACTAGATTCTACTACTACTACTTTTCTAACCCAAAGTATACATTTGATGCTTGTGAGACTGATGCACTTGAATTCTAACTAGATTTTACTACTACTACTTTTCTAACCCACAGTATAAGCTCCACTCTCTCCATGTAGGCCCTTTTGTTAGGTCTTTAGACCACTAATCTGAACTTGATATCATCACCGTGCTCTAATTTTTTCCCTTTTCACTCTTTTTAATGTGGCTCGGTGCCCGTCAAGAAAAACTTCGGGGCTTCCTTTGTCCCATTCAAGGTTGAAAAAATGGGGAAGATATTGTGCCTCGGTTAGAGCAGCCACCGACGAACGATCAGTCGGCGGTTTCTATGCAATGTGGGCGATGTTTAAATTCCTCCGCGGGCAAACGACTCAACAAGACGAAACTGTGTGTATACTCCCCAATTCATTTGGTTTTTTGAATAATTCAATAAACTGATCTCTTGATTCATATATATTTTCTGAATGACAACAAGAAGAAAATCAAGTCCAACAATATCCTACCGTCTGAGATTGCAAAGATGCAAGAGAGGAGCTGGCCAAATTCATCATAGATGAGGTATTGACAAAAGCAGGATGATTTTCCATTGCAAAGAGTAGGTTGATCTATAACAACGAAAGTACACGAGAACTTATCAAGAGACTACTGTAGTTTGTTGTTGATGTTGTGAGAGATCTCGAACATGTGTGAGCTACTCCATGTCTTGGCTGCTGACCAAGACCCTCAAAACTTGTGAGCTATTGTAATCTGTTACACTACTTGGTCTGCTGACCTTGACCTGTGATGTGGACATGTGATTATGATAATGGTTTGTTGATAAACCTGACATTATACATTGCTGTAATTACTGGGTCATTCTTATTTTGTAACGCTTTGGCTATTACAAACCGGCACTTTGTTGGCATAGCAATCACTGCCGGACGTCCAAAAAAAGCGGTAGTGCCACCGTCACACAACACTGTAGGTTTCAAACAACCCGGCGGTGTTGGCATAACAAACACTTTCGGTTGAAATGTACAACCGGCGGTGTCATCGTAAACATCTCTCTCGGTTGACCACGGACCCGGCGGTGTTCGTTACTATGGTACTGCCGGCCCGATACACAACCGAAAGTGTTTAGTTCCTCAACACTACCGGCTCCGTTGCACACCCGTAGTGTTATTTGAAATAATTCGGTCGGGTAGTATTGACACCCGGCAGTGTTGTCTCAAATCACCGCCCGGTGTTTTCACCGGTAGTGTTTGAACCCCACATCACTACCGCTATGGTTCTGCCGGTTCAGTTTTCGGCGGTGAAGGGGGTTTGAGCCCGGCAAAATGGACAATTCTGTAGTAGTGCCGACAATGCCGTATGCATCTCTTTCACTGCGGCGTCCCTCCTCCCCTGTTGCCGCTCCACCCCGTTCTACTACACGCAATATCGACCATCATCGTCCCTCGCTCGTAAACTTCTTGGCTCGTGTACTATCGCCCATTGTTACCATCTGATTAAAGTGTTCAATACATATAATTTTTTAAGAAAATTAAATCATATACTAATGCACCTTAGTGAAACACATATGACAAACACATTCTGATACTTGCAGTGGCGAAGCTAAAGTAGGTTAGAGAAGTGCCTTTCTCTTATAGGTATGAAAATTTAATCTGCGGTGAAAAAAAAAAAATTGTATCTTTTTGTAATTGAAAATTTCAGTTTAATTTTTTCTTACAAGATGTTTCCTCCCTTTTGCAGCAAGCCCCGGCATCATTCGATCAACAGCATGCTATAGTGGCAGATGCACCTGCTGTCAATCGAGCAGGGATGCAAAATCATCTGGAGCCAGCACAATGCCTCCATCTGCCAGTGCTCACACTTCGGCAGCAAACTCTGGTGTCGCGGCCATGAACTTGAGTTTTGCCAACTTGCAACTAGCTGATGCCCAGTTATTGGCAATCCGACAGAACGGATACCCGTTCCAGGTTGCTTCCCATCTTGGAGGGCCTCCATATCGAGGCATGGCACCGCCAGGCCCAGCTTTTCCATTCTTCAGTGGGAACGTGTACTCCTATCCCATGTTGTTGCACCCATCACAGCAGAACTATTCAAGTGGCAATCAGCGCCCTGTCCTGCTACCTGGCCTTAATACACACCGACAGGAGAGCGACAAAACTGGACAAGATGGTCCATCGAGTGATGACAAGCCATCTCACTCGCAGAAGAGCAGGTATGAACACAGTCGAGGATCCGGTCTGAGGATTGATCTTGCGTCTTCTCAACCTTTTGTCATGCCCTTTGGCTTCATTGGTCCTCCTGGATCTGCCCCAACTGGTCTCGACTTTTCAGCACTGGCACAGAACCATGCAGTTTTCCAGGGCCATCAAGAAGCAGCACGGAATTTTGATGCAGCTCAATCTAAGCAATCCACGCAGCACAAGCCCCAGCATGGTGAGAGGATTGATCTTGCGTCTTCTCAACCTAATGCATCACCTGGTTCTAATCCTGGGAGTGAGCCGCAGTCACATATGCCACCATCCTCAAAGAAACAGCCGCCCTTCCCACAAGGCCATTTCTTCATATACAACACGTATGCTCCTCAGGCTCCAGGGGCCGGTGGTGCTGCTGCCATAGGCCTCTACCAGAAGCGACCAGGCGGCAAGACGCAGCAGTCAGATATCCAGGCGACAAGGCCACCAGGTGATACACAGCCCAAATCTTATAACGTGCGCAGCGCCCTGTAGCAGAACAGGACGCGTGGCACGTGGGAAAAGGGGGACGGAGGGGAGTTCAACGCAAAGTTTATGATGTGGGAGTTCAGAGATTTGATCCTAGCACTGCAAAGTTTGTAATATGATAGTTCAATATTTATAAATTCTTTTAAACCTAATAGTACAAAGTTTTATAACGTGATACTTCAAAGTTTATAAATAGTATATTGTTCCATGTTATTAATTCGTCATTTAGTACATCATCATGTCAAGAAATCAGCGAATCGTGTCATTGTATAGAATAACTCAGTGTTTGAAATGGGTTTTCACTTTTTCTTTAACCATGCAACACAAGCCAACGAGATCGATGACAATTTGAAAGAAATAGTTGATTAGCCCACATAACCATGTGGCTCGCGAAACATATAATCAATCATGAAACCAGATTGGCAATCTCCAGAAATTTCAAGGTACGGAACGAAATGCAGATTGGGACCTAAACTTTATAAGTATACTTTGTATGGCTAACAAATTCAAGGCGTTAGGGAAGGTATATGGGGGCGTACTGTTCACTCGCATCCGATGGAGTACGCACAGATGAGCATATCCAGAAGAAGAGGGTGGTGGTCCAGCTCCTCCTCACTTCACTGGCAATGCGTCGAACATGTGGTGAGCCTTGGCCGCGCGGCCAAGCTTGGCGTAGGCCGCGAGGGCCTAGCCAGCGATGTCATCCACGTGACCGGGTGGACTTGGAGGCCGGCGTGGACGGTGATAGGCGAGGCACGAGGAAGGTGCGCCGGCGCTGAGGGCGAGCGGGAGCATGTAGGAGTTGGGCAGTGGCGCAGAGCGCGAGAGAAGGCGCCCATGACTTTAGAGCGCGAGCGAGTGCGAGGCCCGGGCGGGAACCGTCCTGGTCCTGGTTGTGCGGCGGCAAACATAACAAATGAGCATCCGAACACCTATCAATATAGGGGAAAATAAGAGGAAATAAGCTGAAACGAGCGAAAAACAAACCGAAACAAGTCGGAAGCCGGCCCATCCAATCCATTTGCCGAAACAAGCCGGAAGCCGGCCCATATCAATAGTGAACAGGCATACAAAACCACCAAGAACAGCACATTCGCCTCATTAAAAAAAAACCAAGAACAGCACATCGTTTTACAGATACTCCCTCCCGTTCCAAATTGTAGTTCACTTTGGCTTTTCTAGATTCATTTCTTTTACTATGTATCTAGACATAGTGTATAACAAAGTGCATGCTTAAAAATCAATGTATTTAGAAAAGCCCAAAGTGAACTACATTTGAAACGGAGGGAAGACAAGACAAGACCCACGGGCCACGGCAGTAGAAGGCGCTTAACGTACAGACCAAATCAAAACCAAAAAAAATAAGTACAGACGGCCCATCCAGTGTGCAGGAGGCCAGGCCAGAATCGAGACTCGAACCAGACAGGGCCAAGGCCTAAAGCCTCAGGCCGGCCCAAAGAGCCAGCACAACGGCGAGAGGCAGCAGCGAAACCGACAGCAACACCTTGGCGGTGAGGCTCCACTGTCGCAGGTCGATCCAGAGCCCGAACACGACTTCTGCTACGCCGAACACCACCATGCCGCCCACGACGGCGTAGTAGGTGTAGGCAGCCGCATTTCCGTGCCAGGTGATCAGGACAGCGCTCGGGGTCTTGGAGACCATGAGCGCGAGCGCCGACACGATCAGGAAGATGCCGCTGGACACGAGCGCGGTCGGCAGCTTGGATGCGTCGTCGTGGATGGCGGCGGTGATCAGGCGGATGAGATTAGCCGGGAGCCGCACCATTGCTGCTGCGCTCTACTTGTGACCTGATCCTCAGCTAGCTAGCAAGGGATGTGACTCATGTGAGTGTGACTGAGTGTAAAAAGACTGCGAGTGAAGCCTGGTACGAACTTGGTGGCAGAAAGCGAGATATACGAGGAGCTATATATATGCATACAGGGACGGGTGGAGATTAACACGGCCGACGTGGAAATAAGCGAAAGGGCGGGTGCAGCTTAACCCGACGTGAAGAACTGAAGGTGGTTGTCGAATGAAAGGCGGGTTCAGCTAAACCCGACGCCAAGACTGAACATAGCCGAGCGAAGACAGGCCGACTGATGTATCGTATCTTGTGATAGTGTTCGCAAGTATGCATCGTATAGATACTTATTGGACCACGTACTAGTTTCAGTCGCTTCATGTTTCATTTTTTATAGAGACTACTGGCAGACTCCTACTTTGCTGGACGTGACCTTTTTTTTTTATGAACTTTGTAGTTGAAACTTTGCGATATATAGGAAAATTAAGTAGTTTTACGGTTTATAGAATAATCAGCAGAAGATATTAGCTGCCGTATCGATCGGGAAGCCAAAGATGGCATCGTGACAGACAGCGAAGCCTAGCCCCGGGTTTGCTCCACCCGACCACCCCAGCAGCAGAGCAACGCCAGCCGCGTATAGCCTTGCGGCCCTTGCCCGGGTTCGCTCGGCACCCGGCGGCAGGGGCAGCCGGCAGCTGCTGGTCACCTGCGCGGCACCACGTGGCCACGCGGTTATGGCGGCCCCACTCCAAAGCCGGGTGAGAGGAGACCTAGTAGTTCACTTCTTCGATTTTCAAAATAAAGCGCACAGCTTGCAAGTAAATCATTGGAAAATAAGTGCACATCATCACCCACTTGATCCTTGATGATTTGAATTTCGTCACCAATTTATCATAAAGCAGGATTATTTTTTTTATAGAGTTATTATTTCACTGTATACTGCTTTGTTTGGACGTCAACATTTTTTTTTTGTACACAATGAGCAGGAAATATTAGCTGCCGTATCTGGAAGATCGCCCCGGGTTTGGTCCACCCGACCACCCCCGGCAGCAGAGCAACGCCACGCCCACGCCACAGCTAGCCTACCTAGCCCGGGTTCGCTCCGCACCCGGCGGCCGTACGATGGTACGACTAGATTCATCGTATTGCAATAAAATAATAATAGGCAAAGAAAAACATTCGACTGTGGCACCACGTGATCACGCGGTTATAAGTCAATCAATGGTGCACAATTTCTGTAACTGTGTAACATCACCCCCTTGATTGTTGATGATTTGAATTTGATCACCAATTTGTTGAATTTATCTATCATATATCATGATGTGCTCATTCTTGGTTCATGTAATCCTTGTTGTGAGTGAAAATGTTTTTTAGACGTCACTGAACAAATAGTTTCATGAATGGTTACAATACAACATCCGCCACTGATTATGAGTGGAAAAGTTTTTTTTTTAGAGTGCATATCTTAATGCAACTATCCTTAAAAACACTTTTTTTAAGGAACGGTTAGATACCCAATACTACAAAATCTAAGTCTTTTCTATCGATGGCATAGTGGCATTTTTTTTAACCGGAAATTAGTATTTTTTTTTATGATCGGGTCTTCACCCATATTTCATTAAAAGGAAATGGCTTAAAGAAAGGCCATGTTCCGCCCGTTGGCAAGACGCTAGCGGGTAGGACTACACAAAAGATGTCGACGCACAAAGTAGAGCAATAGTCAACTATAACACCCATCAAGCACTATACGGCACTAAATATATATTTTTTTGCGACAAACCATACCTGTATTAAGTAAGGAAAACATCCGAGTACAAATGCGGGTACAGTACCGAGAAAGATACAGGGGAAACCATCGTTCGACGCAACACCCAAACTAAACCGCTTCACCTTGATTCGAGGATGCATCATCGCAGCCTCGCGAGCTTTAAAAGCTCTAGCTCTGCGCTTTGTGAACCGCTTACGTGGCAAAGCCATAATCTTTGCAAAGATATCGGCCGGGGAAGGACCCCTGACACCCCGAACCACGAACCCCGCATCTCCACCATGGCTTGAAGAAATACAAAGGCTCCTCCACCTACGACCCACGGACCTTGTGTAAATGTAACCTTCCAAATTACAGGCCCACATGTACTAATTATCAGTTCAACGACCTTTAATAGTCACATATGTGCACCCATAATCCGAAAAGTACTATTAACTTTTCCAACCAGATCCGTTACAAGGTCATTGCAAAAGTATACAACACTTTTCATACATAATCGAGTAAAAGCAAATGGAAGATTTATATTACAATACTTTTACAATCATTTATTTGAGACAAGTTTTATAATATAAAAAGTAGGAGTAGCGGAAAGTTTATTACACAAAAAGATACTACTAGACCCTCGCCCACGGGTCTCATCTCTCACTCATCATCACTTTCTTCCTGAAGAACAGTCATGCAAAGACGTTCCTAAGTGCAAACATGACTCCCAGATCCTGCAACATGGGTCAACAAACCCCGAAAGCGGGGAGTACTCAACAAGTCTTACCCGACTAAAGAAAAATAGGAGGAGACTTCGTGGAATGCTTTGGTCTAATAGGAATCAAGGTAAGGCTTTTAGCAAGAAGCAATGACTCATTTTACGTAAAAGCTTACTAATGGTAAATCCTTACTTTCAACATTTTATTTTCAAGTAAGTTTCTCACCTATTCTAGGTGATCTTATACTATAGCAAACACTTGTAGAAGATCCATCACTTATTCCATCTCTCCACTTGTTCCATAATTAAACTACAATGTAAGTGGGGAAAACCGAGTCTCCATATCCGAGAAGCACGGCGATTTCGAAATCGATTAACCCAAATTGGGAGTTCTTTCCACACGACATATGTAGCACTTAAGCTTGCATATATCAACCCTTTCCCGGATACTCAAAACGGAACCGCGCGTCCTCGCCACCCGAGAGTACCGTCGCCTCCAATCACGGGACTTTAACCCACGAGGGTAACACATACTCCCGCCATCTCTCCACTCCCAAAGGCGCGGTTTACGCGTTTCCGATTTGACACCCCCAAGATCGGGCTTACGGAGTATGCGTCCGAACTAGGGTCGACTGTGATGGGACAACACCCATGACAGACGCGTGCCATTGGTCCAACGACCTCGGCGCAAATTGCGTTCCATAGTCTCGGTTGCGCCGGCCTACATGCTTCATCCCTTAATCGACAAGCCGGAAATACTACACCGAGACTCCATTCTTAATGCAAATTACCCGACCGGTCTCAACTTTATCACCATATCCCAAATGGTTTCATAATATAGCATCCTTTCTCATCAAAAGCCTCTTCGGGCTATCATAAGGGACTTGTCACATTTTGACTCAAAAGTCTAACTAGTATAGCCAGGTTAAGCGTTCTAGCATTTTAGCAAAACAGGTTATCAAGGTAGATATTGAAATAATCAAGGAATGGTAATGCATCAATTAGGTTGTCACTCAACTCCTATCACCTAATGCAAAACATAAAGCAAAGGTGATATAAAGCTTTGTAAAACACAAGGAAATGTTTAAATGAACCGGGGCTTGCCTTGATCGATGAAGAAGCTTGATTCGACGACGGATCTCGATACTCGAATTTGAATCAACGAAAAAGCCCTCTTCAATGACTTGATCAACAACAATTCATGATCCTCTTCGTTCACTATACGAAAGAATAATGTATGCTTAATATGATGCCATGCATATAAACATGAGGTGCAAGGGTGCATGGAAAGATAAACAACTCGAGTACAACTTTCCTTCACGATAAAGTTGCAACCCAACAAAACCAACTTGTTGGACTACCCTACGAGATATCATCACCATTGCCTACGGAGTTCTCAAGGACCATCTGACAGTGGGTGTGGTTTAGGGTTCACAAAACAACCCAAAATCTACCCAAAACCCTAATTTAGAAAGCATTAAACAAATTGTTTTTCACATGAAATGATAGGGCATAAAATAAATAAATTTTTTAACTTTCTCAAAACAAGCTCAAAAAAATTTTGTACAGGTAGGTCATGTCCTAAAACAGTATCAAAATAATTTTCATGATTTTTGAATAAATAAAATAATTATAAAAAATCAAGGAAGATGCATTTTTCAATTAAAATTTGTATTTTTAAATCATGCCAAAAGTATTCAAATTTCAAGTTTCAAATTTTTCATGGATAGACATACTCATGGGAAGGCTACACAAAAAATTTCAGAATTTTTAAGCTAGTATTTGAATTTATATGAAATTTACAAAATCGGACACTATTCATTTGAATTTAAAATGGAAAAACAAATTTAAAAAGGAAAAAGGCTCTCGGTTTTTAATTTGGCCCAAAGATTGTTCAAAGCCCACCACTGTTCATGGCCCAACACTGTTCACCATGGGCTGGTTTTAATTTTATTTCGCCCATAAAAAGATTCGCCCAAAGATCGTTCCTAATGGGTAGGCACGCTTACTTCTGATACCGGCCGCAGATCGCATACATCGTGTTAACGGGCGCACGCCACCGGGCGACGGTGTGCGCGCCATCACCTGCGGCGGCGGCGGCCGTTCCGCACCGGCGATGGTCGGAAAGGAAAACCGATGACGAAAAACGGCGGCCGGGGGCTCACCGGTTCTAGGGCCGGGTCTTGGTTTGAGCGAGGCGAAGGAGGGGTCGGGCGGCGCAAGTAGCGGCAATGAAGCGGCGACGGGCGGCGCGCGTTCAAGACGCGCGGGGCGCTAACCGTAAAAAAACCATCGAGCTGCTCATGACCACGACATCCAGCGACGCAAACGAACTAGCTAGTTGGATAAAAACGCCACCGGAATCGGCCGGGGCGACGACGAGGTCGAGGGCGCGCCCCGCCGGACTCGAGAAGACGGGTCGCGACGGCGTTTCCGGCGGTGAGAGGCTACGGCCGGGTTCCAGAGGTAGGTTAGGAAGTTGCGCGGTTGTTGGGCAAGGTGGTTTGGCAAGAAAGACGACGACGACGGCGGCGGCGGCGGCGCGAATTGGAGAAAAGAGAAAACGACGGCGACCACGGTGTATTTATAGGCATGGATGGGTCGAGGAGGTGGCTGGAGGGGTCACGAAGACGCCCAGTGGTCGGCGCCGAGCGACATCGCCGTGGGGACGGCGGCGCGACTCTTGACGCCGGCGGTGGCGCGTTAAGGGTTGGTCGGCACTGCTCACACCCCAAAATTCAACCCTAATCTGAACTTTTCAAATTACTCCCAAATTTTGAACTAAACTCAAAAATTTCCAAAAAGTAACCCCCTTAATTTTTAAGATCTACAACTTTCACAATTGGACCATTTTCAAATTCGGCCTCTAAGTTTGACTTTTTGAAAAGCAGTTCCAAAATTTGAAATTTGAATTCAAAATTACTTTTATAATCATGTAACAACTTGAAAAACTTTGTACATGACTTTTTCCTCCTCTCAACAAGATCTACAAACTAGCTGTTGAAAGTTTTCTCAAATTTTGCATAAATTTTGAAATATTGAAAAGGGGGCAATTAGGGTTTGAATGGAATTCAAAATTACTTCAAAATTTTTAACTAAACTTTGAAAACTCAAAATACCAACTTTGTTTAGTTTTGAAAACTCTACAAAAATGCTTTAATAACCATACCTAAAATCTTGATAAATTTTAAATAAAGAAAAAAAAGGGACAACTAGGGTTTAAGATTAGGGTTTTCGACAAGGGGGACACTTTCCCGGGATCTAATTCCTCTCGCGTCTTTTCGACCGACATTGCAACCAAGCATAAAATAAACTTATTTTAGTTCAATGCAACACATGGTGGACTAAGCATGGATGCTTTGCAATGATCATGATGACATGTCGATTTTAGGGTAATTAACACCGGGGGTGTTCTGACCTTTCCCCTAAAGAAATCTCGTCCCGAGATTTAAAGTCCTAGGGTTTAATAGCGGCAAAGGAAATGTGTCGAGCAAACACATCTCTAACTATTGCATAAAACAAGGAGGGGTCTTACATTTACAAGAATTAAGAAAGTGGAAATTTGGGAAAAATTTTCCGTCAGGAAATCCTCTGATTCCCAAGTAGCTTCGTCTTCTGAGTGTTGATTCCATTGGATCTTGTACCATTTGATAGTTTTGCTTTGGGTGACTCGAGCTTTCGGGTCTAAGATCCGAATAGGATATTACGAGTAGGTCGACCGGTTCCAATGTGACATCTTCAAAATCAATCACTTTCGATCCGTACTTTCGTAGGCATTTCTTCAATTGAGATACATGGAAAACATCATGTACCGTGACAACCTTTACGGCAACCTAAGTCGATAGGCAATCGGTCCCCTGTTTTTCTAGGATTTGAAATGGACCAACATATCGAGGTGCCGTTTACCTTTAACTCCAAAAACGATTCACCCCTTTCATGGGTGACACCTTCAAGTAAACATAATCTCCTATTTCAAATTCCAAAATTCTACGCCTCTTATCGGCGTAACTCTTTTTGTCGAGATTGTGCTTCTTTTAATTTGGCCTGCACAAATCTCACTTTTTTTCTTCAAATTTCTTTTACTAAGTCTACTCCATAGAACCATCTTTCCCGTGTTCCGACCAATGCAGTGGGGTTCTACATCTGCGACCATACAGAGCTTCAAACGGTGCCATTTGAATACTTTCTTGATAACTGTTATTATAGGCAAACTCTGCTAATGGTTAACATTCATCTCATTTTTCGAATAATTGAGAACATATGCTCTCAACATATCTTCTAAGATCTGATTGACTCTTTTCTTCGGCGTCTGGCATGCGGGGATGATAACCCGAGCTATGGCTTAGTTTAGTACCAAGGGACTTTTGCATTTGTTTCCAAAACTTTGACATAAACAAAGAACCTCTATCGGTTACAACATGCTTAGGGGCTCCATGTAGACTGAAAATTCGATGGACATATAGCTTGGCATAATCTTTTGCTCTGTATATATCTTTTACTGGCAGAAAATGAGCTATCTTGGTAAGTCGATCAACTATAACCCAGATGGAATTGAGTCCCTTTGATGTTCGAGGTAATCCAACAATAAAATCCATAGTGATCTCCTCCCACTTCCAAGAAGGAACAGGTAAAGGATGCAATTGCCCTGCAGCTTTCATGTGCCACGGCTTTGACTCGTGACAAGTATCACACTCGGCTACATATCGGGCAATCTCAATCTTCATTTTTGTCCACCAAAATCGCCGTTTTAAATCCCGATACATCTTGGTACTTCCGGGATGAATAGAATATCCGGTTAAATGTGCTTCATCCGTGATTTGTTGACGTAACTCGATTCTTTGGTACCACCAACCGATCTTTAAACCATAGCACATCGGACTCATCAACTCAAGCATGTGGGTTTTCCACTTCTAACTTTTTCTTTGATATGTGTTATGCCTTTACTGACCTTCTGAGCATCGATAATCTGTTTCTTGATAGTTGATTCTGCTGTGGCATTGGTTACCATACCATGCTCAACAATTCCTATATTCAGTTTCTCTAATTCTTGGCATAGGGTTTTATCCCTTATATTGGCTATAAGACAATTACACCGAGGATTCCGACCGAGTGCATCGGCAACAACATTTGCCTTTCCGGATGGTAATGCACTTCTATGTCGTAGTCCTTAATTAATTCTAGCCATCTTCTCTCGGCGCATGTTCAAGTCTCGCTTAGGTAAAGATATATTTCAGGACTTTTATGGTCTCGTATATACATGACAAGTGTTACCCAAATGTATAATGACGCCTTGATTTTTAGAGCATGAACCATGCATGCTAATTCCAAATCATGAGTTGGATAATGCTCCTCATGACGCTTTAGTTGACGTGATGCATAGGCGATAACCCTGCCTTCTTGCATTAACACACAACCAAGACCAATACCAGATGTGTCACAATAGACGTCAAATGGTTTCTCAATATCCGGTTGGGCTAAGATCAAGCGGTGGTTAGTGCTTTCTTCAAAATCAAAAGCACGCCACACTCGTGACCATACAAACTTGGTCCGATTCTTTAACAACTTCGGTAATAGGCTTTGCCACTCTTGAAAAAAATCCGGAATGAATCGACGGTAATATCCCGCCATTCCAAGGAAACTACGAACCTCATGAATAGTTGTTGGTGGTTTCCAATTGAGGATATCTTTCACTTTACTCGGGTCAACTGCAACTCCTTCGAAGATAACACATGACCCGAAATCGTACTTCTTTTCGGCCAAAAGGCACACTTGCTAAATTTAGCATAGAGGTGATGATCCCTCAATCGTTTTAAAACTATTACGAGATGCTCGCATGCTCTTCTTCATTCTTGGAATAAACAAGAATATCATCAATAAACACCACCACGAACTTATCCAGTTCGACATGAACACCGTGTTCATCAAATACATGAAATGAGCGGGGCGTTTGTTAAACCAAAGGACATAACCAAATATTCATAAAGACCGTATCGGGTGGTGAAGGCGGTTCGAATATCTTCAGGTCTAATCTAATTTGATGATACCCGATCTCGAGATCAATCTTGGAAAAGACTTTGGCTCCAAATAATTGATCAAAAAGTAAATCAATCCGGCGCAGGGTACTTGTTTTTGATCATCACATCATTAAGTAGACGATAATCTATACACATCCTCAAAGTCTGATCTTTCTTCTTCACAAAAATAATTTGGACATCCCCAAGGTGAAGAACTTGGCCTGATAAATCCTTTTCCTAATAATTCTTGTAATCGAGCTTTCATTTCGGCTAATTCCTTGGGTGCCATTCTGTAAGCCCTTCGAGAGATGGGAGTAGTTCCCGTTTCAATTCTATCTTGAATTGAACATCTCTCTCGGTGGTAATCGGGCAAATCATGCGGAAATACATCCGGAAACTCACATACTACGGAATGTCTTTGATTTCCTTCACACAAGTTGCCTGAGACTTTTTCAACCGTCCTCTTCACAATTGGAAGTTGAATAAGGAGTTCGAATCTCTCTCGGGCAACTTTACCTTGATAGTTCTATTGGCCGGTATCTATAATAGTACCGTATTGAAATACGGCAGTTCATACCAAGGATCACGCGTCTATATCTTGATCCTTTAGAACTATCATATTGGTGGGGAAATCATATCCACCTAAGGTTATGGGGATTTGATATACCACCTCTTTAGTACTCATACGTCCCCGGGTGAGTGTATAATAAACTCATCCTTCATTTCCCCATGGCTACCGCATTTTTCTCCACAAATGTTTTCTTGACAAATGTATGCGATGCACCGTAATCAAATAATATTATTGCGGGGGTGTCTCGCGATAGGGAACATACCCATCATAATTGGTTCCCCGCGGGAATGTCCTCCACATTGGTGTAGTATACTTTTCCGGTTCTCTTTTCCCCTTTTCCCTTCCGATCTTTACGGATATTATTCTTGTTACGTGATTGCGGTGACTTCGGAAGGGACCCGAAAACACAGGGTTATATCTTTGAGGACTGGGACATTCTCGAGAATAATGTCCGAAAGCTTCCACGATTGTAGCAAATGGGTGTATGGTTTTGAGGGGAAGGATTGCGAATGCCGAGGGGGCATTTGGCGGGCGGATAGGGAAAAAAAGCTACGGCAGGTCGAACAAACGGCTGCTTTGTCTAGGTTGGAATTGTTGGGGTGGGCGATAAGAAGGTCGAAATGATTCACGGGATGGTAAATAACTTTTCGGCGCTTTGATTTACCACCAGAAATTACGAGAGGAGAAAATTTTCTTTTTCTTGTCTTCTTTACGCTCATATTCGTAAGGACACGATTCTTTTCTTCACATGATATGGCCATATTTACCACATCATGATAGGAATCCGTGTCCGCAGGATATTCATCATGGCATGGAGTTTTGGATGAAGACCTTTAATAAACCACTCCTTCTTCTTTTTATCGGAATTCACCAATTCAGTGGCATATTGAGACAGATGATTAAATTTGCCCACATACTGCAATACTGAGTCTTCTCCTTGTTTCAAGGCCAAGAACTCATCTAACTTCTTAACCATAACCCCCGCTGGAATGAAATGGGCTCGGAAAGCATTCTTGAACTCATCCCAGGTGATTCGGTGTCCGGTGGGCTGCTCAGCTTTAAAGTTTTTCCACCAAACTCCGGCAGTGTTCCGAAGTTGTTGGGCAGCAAAGAAAGGCTTCTGGTAATCCGTGCAAGTCATTATCTCAAATTTCTCCTCCATAGCGATAAGCCAATCATTTGCCTCTAAAGGTTCATCAGCTCTACTGAAAATTGGAGGTTTTGAGCCCGTGAATTCTGGGTAAGAAGTGTCATCTTCATCGTCGCGTCGACCCTTGTGGCCACGACGATTGTTTTGATTCTGCTGAGCTACTTCTCGCATCAAGCGAGAATTCTCCGTAGTAGCTTGAACCAGAGCCGCTATGGCATCAGTCAAGTTCGTTGGGACTGGTGGAGAGTGTGGAAGATCATCCCTATCTTTGGGGCCGGCACTGTTGCCTTGCGACATCTGCTTTTAAAATAAAACTATATAACATTCGTCCAACTTTATTGAACTTCAAAAGGAAACAAACAAAACAACACATAGCATTTATTCCTAAGACAAAGGTTCTATTCTACAACCACCCCAGGGCTCACTAAGTAGCTTACTATTAAACAAACTATATCACATATTCTACAAAAATTCTCATTCCTCTTCAAGGATCGTTTTCCGACTTCGTTGTCGCCACATGAGGCTCCGCCGCTTTCGGGATTTTCTTACGCTTCCATATCCTCTTGGATTACTTCACCCAAATCCTCCCCTGCATCTTTGCTTGAGGTTGGTGATCCGGGTTGAAAGATTGTTCATGTGATGGATTTGCATGTTCAAATTAACTTCCCCGAGCTTCCATCCGAATTGCATAAGCCACCGGTTGATGATTGTCTTAAATGAGGTGGTCACACCGATGTTGAAGTATGGTCTTCTCATGGACCGTCTCGATCGGTGCCTGACCGTTCGCCATGCTTTTGAACACTTCGATTCAACTCAACTTGTAATCTTCCAATCTGAATTCCATCGCGACGCCTATCTCTAGCAGCTTCATCCAAATCTCTAGTCAAGCGCTCGATTTCTTTTTGAAGGTCTTCCTTGGTCTTGCTCTTTGCTAGTGCTTGCTTCCTCGATCATTCCTTGCCGCAAGTCGGTGATGAGGAACGCCCTTTGGTCCATCTTTTTTCCTAGGGGTCGATTTGGCACGGGCCATCCTCAGTAGAAAAGTTAAGATCGGATACCAAGGTTCGGATAGGAGAATCTAAAGTTTAGCAAGAACGAGGGTCCGATATTTTTAACCCAAACCACACTAAAGGGGAAGATAACATTAACAAGTGATTTAAACATGATGCATGAATCGAACCTACGCAATGATCAAATAAAACTTTTGCATTACAAGATTTTTACAAATAGGGCAATACATAAAATGCTATTCCACTTATAAACTTTTGAAATTGGATAAGAAAAATTTTTCAATAGAATAAGATAAGATGATAAGCAATTTGGACCAAAGTAAGAATAAAAAAATTAGTTTGACCCAAATCATTTTAAAGTTTATAAAGTAATGCTACAAAGAACACCGGTAATCGGAGGCTCGATGCTAGCCGTAATGTAAACCTTCTAAATTACAGGGGCCCACATGTACTAATTATCGGTTCAACGACCTTTAATAGTCACATATGTGCACCCATAATCCGAAAAAGTACTATTAACTTTTCCAACCGGGATCCGTTACAAGGTCATTGCAGTATTACAACACTTTTCATACATAATCGAGTAAAACAAATGGAAGATTTATATTACAATACTTTTACAATCATTTATTTGATACAAGTTTTATAATATAAAAAGTAGGAGTAGCGGAAAGTTTATTACACAAAAGATACTACTAGACCCCCGCCCACGGGTCTCATCTCTCACTCATCATCACTTTCTTCCTGAAGAACCGTCATGCGGCCGTTCCTGGTGCAAACATGACTCCAGATCCCGCAACATGGGTCAACAAACCCCGAGTACGGAGTACTCAACAAGTCTTACCCGACTAAAGAAAAATAGGAGGAGACTTCGGGAATGCCGGTCTAATAGGAATCAAGGTAAGGCTTTTAGCAAGAAGCAAGGACTCATTTTACGAGAAAAGCTTACTAATGGTAAATCCTTACTTTCAACATTTTATTTTCAAGTAAGTTTCTCACCTATTCTAGGTGATCTTATACTATAGCAAACACTTGTAGAAGATCCATCACTTATTCCATCTCTCCACTGTTCCATAATTAAACTACAATGTAAGTGGGGAAAACCGAGTCTCCATATCCGAGAAGCACGGCGATTTCAAAATCGATTAACCCAAATTGGGAGTTCTTTCCACCGACATATGTAGCACTTAAGCTTGCATATATCAACCCTTTCCCGGATACTCAAAACGGAACCGCGTCCTCGCCACCCGAGAGTACCGTACGCCTCAATCGGGACTTTAACCCACAAGGGTAACACGTACTCCGCCATCTCTCCACTCCCGGTCTTGTTGTTTATGCGTTTCGATTTGACACCCCCAAGATCGGGCTTACCGGAGTATGCGTCCCGGAACTAGGGTCGACTGTGATGGGACAACACCCATGACAGACGTGCCATTGGTCCAACGACCTCGGCGCAAATTGCGCTCCATAGTCTCGGATACCGCCCTACATGCTTCAGTCCTTAATCGACAAGCCGGAAATACTACACTTGAGACTCAATTCTCAATGCAAATTACCCGACCGGTCTCAACTTTATCACCATATCCCAAGATGGTTTCATAATATAGCATCCTTTCTCATCAAAAGCCTCTTCGGGCTATCATAAGGGACTTGTCACATTTTGACTCAAAAGTCTAACTAGTATAGCCAAAGTTAAGCGTTCTAGCATTTTAGCAAAACAAAGGTTATCAAGGTAGATATTGAAATAATCAAGGAATGGTAATGCATCAATTAGGTTGTCACTCAACTCCTATCACCTAATGCAAAACATAAAGCAAAGGTGATATAAAGCTTTGTAAAACACAAGGAAATGTTTAAATGAACTGGGGCTTGCCTTGATCGGGTGAAGAAGCTTGATTCGACGACGGATCTCGATACTGAATTCGAATCAACGAAAAAGCCCTCTTCGGCTGACTTGATCAACAAATTCACGATCCTCTTCGTTCACTATACGAAAGAATAATGTATGCTTAATATGATGCCATGCATATAAACATGAGGTGCAAGGGTGTATGGAAAGATAAACAACTTCGAGTACAACTTTCCTTCACGATAAAGTTGCAACCCAACAAAACCAACTTGTTGGACTACCCTACGAGATATCATCACCATTGCCTACGGAGTTCTCAAGGACCATCTGGCAGTGGTGTGGTTTAGGGTTCACAAAACAACCCAAAATCTACCCAAAACCCTAATTTAGAAAGCATTAAACAAATTGCTTTTCACATGAAATGATAGGGCATAAAATAAATAAATTTTTAACTTTCTCAAAACAAGCTCAAAAATTTTGTACAGGTAGGTCATGTCCTAAAACAGTACCAAAATAATTTTCATGATTTTTGAATAAATAAAATAATTATTAAAAATCAAGGAAGATGCATTTTTCAATTAAAATTTGTATTTTTAAATCATGCCAAAAGTATTAAAATTTCAAGTTTCAAATTTTTCATGGATAGACATACTCATGGGAAGGCTACACAAAAATTTTCAGAATTTTTAAGCTAGTATTTGAATTTATATGAAATTTACAAAAATCGGACACTATTCATTTGAATTTAAAATGGAAAAACAAATTTAAAAAGGAAAAAGGCTCTCGGTTTTAATTTGGCCAGCACTGTTCAAAGCCCACCACTGTTCATGGCCCAACACTGTTCACCATGGGCTGGTTTTAATTTTATTTCGCCCATAAAAAGATTCGCCCAAGATCGTTCCTAATGGGCCGGCCGCTTGCTACTGATACGGCCAGATCGACACGCGTTAACGGCACACGCTCACCGGGCGACGGTCGGCGCGCCCACCGCGGCGGCGGGCGCGGCCACGCCCGGCCGGCGATGGTCGGAAAGGAAAACCGATGACAAAAACGGCCAGGGCTCACCGGGGTTCTAGGACGGGTCTTGGTTTGAGCGAGGTGAGTCGGAGAGGGGTCGTCGGCGGCGGCAGCCGGCGGCATCAGCCGGCGTTCCGGCGTTCGCACGCCGGGCGTCAAATCAGAAACCATCGAGCTGCTCATGACCACGACATCCAGGCGACGCAAACGGACTAGCTAGTTGGATAAAACGCCACCGAATCTACCGGGGCGACGGCGAGGTCGAGGGCGGCGGGCGGACGGCCGACTCGGAGAAGACGGGTCGCGGGGCGTTTCCGGCGGCGAGAGAGGCTACGGCGGGTTCCGAGGGTAGGTTAGGAAGTTGGTTGTTGGGCAAGGTGGTTTGGCAAGAAAGACGACGGCCGGCGTCGCGGCGGCCGGCGGACGGAAGACTCCGGGCGGCGAATGGAGAAAAGAGAAAAACGACGCGGCGACCACGGGTGTATTTATAGGCATGGATGGGTCGAGGAGGTGGCCGGAGGGGTCACGAAGACGTCCAGGTGGTCGGCGTCGAGCGACATCGCCGGTGGACGGCGGCGCGACTCTTGACGCCCGGCGGTGGCGCGTTGGGGTTGGTCGGCATTGTTCATCCCCCCCCAAAATTCAACCCTAATCAACTTTTCAAATTACTCCCAAATTTTGAACTAAACTCAAAATTTCCAAAAAGTAACCCCCTTAATTTTTCAAGATCTACAACTTTCACAATTGGACCATTTTCAAATTCGGCCTCTAAGTTTGACTTTTGAAAAGCAGTTCCAAAATTTGAAATTTGAATTCAAAATTACTTTTATAATCATGTAACAACTTGAAAAACTTTGTACATGACTTTTGTTCCTCTCAACAAGATCTACAAACTAGTTGTTGAAAGTTTTCTCAAATTTTGCATAAATTTTGAAATATTGAAAAGGGGGCAATTAGGGTTTGAATGGAATTCAAAATTACTTCAAACTTTTTAACTAAACTTTGAAAACTCAAAATACCAACTTTGTTTAGTTTTGAAAACTCTACAAAAAATGCTTTTAATGACCATACCCAAAATCTTGATAAATTTTAAATAAAGAAAAAAAGGGACAACTAGGGTTTAAGATTAGGGTTTCCGACAAGGGGGGACACTTTCCGGGATCTAATTCCTCTCTCGTCTTTTCGACCGACATTGCAACCAAGCATAAAATAAACTTATTTTAGTTCAATGCAACACATGGTGGACTAAGCATGGATGCTTTGCAATGATCATGATGACATGTCAGATTTTAGGGTAATTAACACCAGGGGTGTTACACCTTGCACCGAAACCAGAGGTCCCCCCTGTTGTCATCGCTGCCCGGACAACCGGACAAAACCATGAGTGACGACGAACTTCCGTACAAACCCCGAACAGAATAGAGAGTAGCAACACCACCATCCAACAAAGACGATGAAGCCACGACCCCGGTCTCCCGTGCGAGGGGCTCGCCGACCGGCCAAGCGCCGGAGAAGAACGCCATCGACGAAGGAGAGGTCGCGAATCGTTATTCCACTGCGCTGCCAACACCTCCGCGTCGCCGACGCCGCCCGGACACAGCCTCGCTCCGCCATCGACGAACAACGAGCAAACAGACCTTGCGCCTCCAAAATCGCAGATCTAGACTCCATCGCCGGAGAAGACCCCCACGCCGAGGCCAAGGGGAAGGAGACGAGACAAATGATCGCCGCCGCGAAATGCCGGGTCCGAGCCGCGCCGCGTGCGAATCGTGCCGCCAGAGGGCACACCCGAGGGCCACGATGGACCCTCCCAAAGGCCATGCCCCCGAGCCTCAACGCGTGGGTCGAGGGTATGACCACTCCATGGAGCCGCCCACACCTTCTGTCCTCGCCCCAGGAGATAACACGCCGCCCGCCGCCGAAGAAGAAGATCCGACGATGAACGGAATCCCAACCGTCGCCATAACCCGGCGACTAGACCTATAAGCACTAAACCTAAGCCTACCTTCAGACTAGCCCTCCCGCCTCCGAGGTGCCTTGGCAACCCCCCAACTCCGTGGCCGTCAAGGTCGCCGGAGGAGGGAGGGCCGGGCGGAGGAAAATCCGATCGCCTTGGAAGTCGCCTTTGGAGCATCAGAAAGGTGGGGCGTGTTTTTCCGCTAGCCTATGTTCCCATACAGCACTAAATATTGCGGCCGAGATGTAAGAAGGCAAAGCGAAAGATGTTGCCCTATTCGACGTCGTCGCCGCCGACCACTGACAGGAAATTGTTGCTCATAAGTAAAGATATTTTCGATAAAAGTGAATCTCTTTCATGGCAACTCTTTAATATCGCACACTTACATCATTAACTAACGTAAGTACTATTTTATATTTTCAGTTTATGATTAAAACTGATTTTTACATGTGCCTCTCGGTGTCTATTAACTTCGGGTAACTCAATTTTGTTCTCTTAATATTGTATTCATTTGAATATCATTGATCTTCGACCTCTTCACACTAAAAATCCAGATTTTGGATACAACGGAATAAATGCTTTGATTATACAATGACTTAGGCCTTGTTTAGTTGGCAAATATTTCTAAGGCAAATGTTAGAAAGTTAGAATTTGACACTCGTAGCACGTTTTTGTTTGTTTGTGGTAAATATTGTCCAATCATGGATTAACTAGGTTCAAAAAGATTAGTCTCGTAATTTAGAACCAAACTGTGTAATTAGTTACTTTTTCTTTACCTACTATTCCATTTATGTGTCCAAAAATTGATGTGATGTAGAGAGATTTAAAAAAATTGCCAACTAAACAATGCCTTATTTTATATTGCGCCGTAGATCTCTGGGGGGAAGGGGGGAATCGGGGTGACTTTGCGATGCCTCCACCCTTAGCCCGGTCTGCTTCACCCGGCGGTGGTCACGCTTTGCTTCCCGGTTACCTTCACCCGGCGCCGGTACTTTCGGGTTGTCCTAGGTTTGAAAAGAATAAGAAAAGGAATATAGTACTTTTGCTTTGCCGGTGGGCCCCTCCCGACGACCACGGACCCCACCAACACCGTCGGTCGCGAAGCACCCGGCGTAGTGAGGCTTTTAATAAAGAGATTGGTCACCCGCCCCCGCAGTCTCCATCATCGGTCGTCTTCTCCACCACAAATCCGATCCACACTCCACGAACCTTCTCCTTTGAACGAAGAAGCAACTTTCCCCTCCGAGCTTGAAATCGTTTGAGCTTGACCGCTTGAGGCCTCATCAATTAAGTAGTTCATCGGTTCCTCTTCCACCCACAAGCTAGCCGATCCTCGTAATCTAGCCGCCTTATCGACCCGACTCAAGATGCCTCCCTCCCCATGGAGATGAGCTTGCTTCCTTTCACCAATCGATTCCCCACCCCACCCAAACGATTCCACACCCCAAATACCACCAAATTCACCAGGTGATATTTCCCGAAGGAATCGAAAACTACGATTCCTTGTTTGTCGATGAGATTGAGATAGGCAAATGCCATTCTCTCAATCTCTCGTCGCCGCTTTCGGATTTTGAAGATGACGATTGGGGGGCCGACGACGATGCCCCGCTGATGGGGATCTCGGAGATGGTCGCCGCCCTTGCGGTACAGATGCCGATATGCTCGGGGCCAACGACGACATCGCCGCCCCCACAGGCCGCACTGCGGTCCACGTGGTGTGTGGACGCGGGCACGGTGATGCCACTTGGCTGTGCTACCCGTGCGGCGGAGATCCGGCCACACTGGGCTCGGGAGCTTGATGCTCGGTGGCAGCTCCATTCGTTGGAGCGAGCGACGTCGAGCCGGCGGGGCGGAGCCTCTTCGCGGAAGGGGCCTTCGACGGTGTCCGATGAGAAGCCGGCTCCGGCTCCCGAAAAATGGCCGTCCTTTACGGAGAGATGCCTTTATTACCGATGTGGAGCGGTTGTAGGGTCGAGATGGGGACTAGAGGGGGGGTGAATAGTCCTTTCTAAAACTAATTGCGATGGCTAACCGAATATAATGCGGAATTAAAACTATTAAGCTTAGCCAAGACTTCACCCCTCTAGCTATGACTCTAAATCACCTCACAAAAGATCCTACACAAAGCAAATGAGGTGATAAGCCTAGCTTGAGCTCCTAACCGTTTCTATTGCAAGGTCACACAAACCTATGCACTAGTACTTCAAACAAAGGTGAGCTCCTACACAATTCTAATGAGCAAAAGCACTAAGCCAACCTAAGCTCACTAGATGCACAATGGACAAGGCGACACACGCCTAACCCAAAGACTCAAATTACTTAGCTACACAAACTAAGCAAAGCAACTAACAAGCTACACAAGCTAGTAATTGCAAGAGCTACTCCACAAGCACAAGCACAAGATATATATGAATGTAAATACAAAGCTTGTGATTTGGAGAATGCAAACCACCGAGAAGAGTAGACAAGTTGACACCGGTGATTTTTTTACAGGTATCGGGAAGCTTGCCAACTTCCCCTACTCCTCGTTGTGTCGACCAACACCTTGGGTGGTTCCTTTGGTGTTTTCACCTAGATGGTTCTTGATTGTGATTCTCCGATCACTTGCCCCTCAAGGCACGCCCAAGCAAGGCACCGCAAGACACCACTCTCAAGTGAGCCTCTCAAGGCACCGCAAGACACCACACACACACAAAGGGAGGTACTCACCGACACGCTCTAGTAGTGATGCTCTTCACGATCCCCGCCGAGGTGAGCTCGAACCTCTCACAAATCCTCCTTCGGAGCACCGCACAATCTCCGTTGCGTGCTTCACGAAGTCTCTTACCACCAAGCCGTCTAGGAGGTGGCAACCTCCAAGAGTAACAAGCACACCGGCTTGCAACACGATCACCTAGTGCCACACGATGCAATCTCTCAAAGCAATCGCACTAGAATCGCTCACTCACTCAATCGGATGAACACTATCAAGTTAGAGTGAGTGGGAGGGCTCTCAAGCACCACAACACAAGCCACCAAGGCCCAAGTGTGCTCAGCACCGAACAAGGTCGGGTATGTGGTGTATAAATAGCCCCCAAGTCAAATAGAGCCGTTGGGAGGAAAAACACGGCGAAAACAACGCCTTGGGACGCACTCACGGACTCACCCGGCCGAGTCCGGTCGCGGGGAATCCGATGCACTGTCGATCGCTTCTGACAAGAGAGCCCGGTGGCGGCCTGCTCGGCGTCCGGTGGCCAGTTCCGGTCAGCGTCGGTGCAAGAAACGAGCCACGCCCAAAACATGGCTACTGGAAAGTCCCACCGGACTCACACACCGGTCGCGTCCGCGTCGTCGTCCGGTGCGCCTCTGCTCCGGTCTTTGCGTCCGGTGGCCCTTTTTTTCTTGCGAAACTCCGTCGCCTTTGCTCCGACATGCTACAACAAGTAAACCAACTTGAGCACGGGGGGCTAGCATGTTTCACCTCCAACTTGCATCCGGCACAATAGAAAATAAGCATCTCATTTTCTCAAAAGCGCCGAATCCACGCCTCAAGCTCGGCGGGAGGATGAGCGGTTCCCCAACCCAACTCAACCCTGCAAAACACCGCCGCCTTTGCAAACGTGCCAACACCACCAAGTGTACATCACCATGTGTAAGTGTGTTAGCATTTTCACAAACATCTCAAAAGGCGGGTTAGCTATTACCACGCCACTCGATCCTAACACGTCGCAAAGTTAGATCGCACAAGTGGCACTAGATGACCGATATGCAAACAAGTTTGCCCCTCTTGATAGTCTGGCCATCTATCCTAAACCCGATCATAAACTTCTCTAAGCTCCTCATGGCCGGCGAAATGAAATGCCCTATAGGTTATACCTTTGCCTTGCACATTTCCATTCCGCTCCATCTCCAAGTGCCGATGCAACACATGCACCAACCACGATCACCAAATGATATGATCCACTTCATATCATCACGTGACACTATTGGTCCATCGATCTTGACCTCACTTGCTCTTCACCGTTGCGTCGGTCCGTCGGCGCCAAGTCTTGCCTAAGCTTCACCGCCTCGCGGTCCATCGCTTCACTGCACCTCGACTTGCCCTTCACACTTGCAACGGTCCATCAAGCCAAGCCTTGTCTTGATCTTCACCACCTTGGTCACATGACTCCATGTCATGTTTCATATGCAATAAAGCTCCTTCATTGCGTCATCATGAGTGAACTAATCTCACATTGTATTATCTCAATCACACATATTAGTTCACCTAATGTTGACACTCAATTACCAAAAAACCACAAGGGACCTTTCAGCGGTGGTGCGGCCTCCACATCTGGCCGTTTGTCCGTTTCTCTGAGCAAAATCAGAGGTTCACGGCTCGTTCATCGGCGCCATCAAGCGAGGACTTAAAGCGGAACAAGATCATGGTGGTGCTCGGCGAAAGAGAACGTCCGGTGCCCTTGGTTCCCCGACTCAAAAGGCGAAAAACCCCACCAGCCAGGCTGGTCGCCGTGGAGATTCTCGGGGGCCCGGCAAAAACGGCCACCAGCCGGGCTGGAAGGAGAAAGCATGATCGCATGCTGCGATTTGCGAATCCGTCTGCCGCCCCCTCCCGCCGCCGCCACCACCACCGCAAGAACAGCAGCAACGCTACGTCGGCCTCAAGAAGACGCTGGAGATGGACGACGGCAACGGCAACAAATGGCGCGCCCACGAGTACACCCCGCTCTTACCCTCTGACGATGGTAGCGGCACGCTCGTACCCGCGGTAATAAACGCGTGAACTACTTTATACTTCGTGTTCATCAATCATCATATCTCACTTTTGGTCTATCCCTCCATCGCATCGCAGGAGACCTCACTGCGCGTTGAATTCATAGTAGATGAACCGTCAGCAGAGGCGGTGACGTCTACGAAACGCAAACAAGATGAACCACCGCAGGAGGCAATAGCGTTTACGAAACGCCCCAAGAAGAAATCACCGGTTTGGGACCACTCGACCCCAGTACATGTCAAAGTCGCTCCTACTACTAACAAGGACGGGACCCAAAGGAAGAAGAATAATCCTCAGTCTCAGTACAAAATCATGTATGCCATTTGTCACCACTGCGACACTGTGTTCAACCATGATTCCGAAAATGGAACAAGTAACCTGAGAAAACACTTGGATACATGCAACAAATGCAAATGCGGCACGCACTCACACTCGCGCTAGTTGTAGGTCTTTCACATTCTTGTTCTGTAGGTAGTAGTAGTACAATGAATTAATTAAAGGTAGATTAGATAGTCCATTTTTCCACTAGAAGAGTGTACAGATCTCCTGAGCGCTCCATGTCTTGTCCTTTTTCCTCACCATTTCCCTCCCTCGTCCTTCCAACGAATATGTCTTTCTATAATTTCGGCAATAGATGATGAAATTTCCCGGTAAAGACTATAGAGCATATCATGTTGTCACGGTGCCCCTCCTATTAACACAATTTCATTATGCCAAATACAGTATTGCTTACATATTTGGACACGGCCGAACTAACCGGCGGAAAAGCCCTTGCTTTTTACTAGCAGAGCCAAATTGTGAGCTACTGGACTTTGCTTGTTGGGCTTGGCCCACTCTGGTGGGAACTCATGAGAGGCCCATATTTTTTTTAAAAAAATTGTTAGAGGCCCATCTTGTGTAGCAGTGGTAACTTCAGGCGGTGAGCTGGCCCTTCCTTCAGCACCGGCACTAAAAGCAGCGTCCATAGCAAGTCAGTAGAGTATCTGTGTGTCAGCAGCATCTTCGGAAAAAAAAAAAAGGCTTGGAGCAGCAGTAGTACCACATTCGTCCTGAATTTTGTAGTGGTTGTTTAGATGAACCAGCTCAGTTTCTACTTCCTGTAGTAAATATATACTCCCTCCATACTTAAAAAGAAAGATGTTTAGAATAGCGACAAGGTCTCTAAAAAATAACTTTTACTTGTCTTTTCTATAAACTAGAGGGGATTCTCGTTGCGTTGCGGGGTAGGAAGGGGGTATTGTTAAAAGGTTGGATTGTAATCACTAAAAATCGATCAAAATTAGCTATTGAGGAGAATTACTTTGTGCAGGGTTACGCAGACAGAGTTAGTAATGAAAAACTTAAATGTATGAAACAAAGTATATACTTATTGGCATAAAGATTATTTTATCTTATGTTTAAACTCCAAGCTGAACCAATATCGAATAGGAATATTTAGATATGTTGGATGGGTGACAACTTCGGTAGATGATTTAATCTCTTTAACCGTCCTTCATATCCGCGTCATATCCTGCTTGGCGTTGCTTGGGTATGAAGGATAAATCTATGAGTTAGAATATTACTATCACCCTCCTATTCTTTTTATTTCTTTTTTTTTCTTCCATTTATTCATTCTTTTTTTATTTTTTTACTTTACTCTATACCAACTACCATCAGTGGGGCCTACCTATAATTTTATCGAAATATATCCATATGAGATCTTGTTGTGAAGGATTTATTAAAAGAAATTTAATGGTGTAATCAAAATTTAATTTAGTTTTTGGTTTATGAGTTATAACATTTTTAGTTAGTTCAAATAATTAGGGCCGCCACTAGATGTCTTCTTGTCTTAGTAGATTACTGAGGGGGTGGCGTGGTTTTGCGTCGAGAGAACTCACTAGTGGGGGTTCTCTATATAGGTGTACTAGATATATTTATTGAAAAGTTATATATGTATACTTTTATGAAAGTAATTTTCAAGACAAATCTATTGATATGATTTTCATATTTCCAAACTCAATAATTTAAAAGTTATTCATAATTTATATTCTCAATGTTTTGAACCAAATCTTAGCCAAACCGTCTTATTTTTCTAATATGGAGGGGAGTATATACTGTAATATTCTTTGTAATTGGAGTGACAGGTCAAACATGACCTGAATTGGAGTGTCTTGGCGGTAAAATCCTGGCCCGACTGGCACATGTGCAAGACCATCCGCCGCCGGTGGTCCAAAGACGCAGCAAAGGATCTCCGACTCCGAGGACTCCCGGCCGCCCAGGTGGTAGAAAAGTCCCAAGAATCCAAGTCCAAGACAACACGATGCCTGCTGGCTCGCTGACAGGTGGACCTCTCTGCCGTAGAACGGCTCACATGCATGCATGGCTAGAGTATGGACCGATCCTCCATCCCCGTCAAGTCCACCCCTGAATTCACATGCACTTGCTTGCACGCCGGCGTCAGCCTACTACTATGAATGTACATATAGCCAGCGAAGACGGGTTTTGGCGGTCCCTGCGCACGCACGGCCCGCCTCCGGTGTCGGCGGGCCATTGGCGGCACGGCCCGATAGTCGTCGTGCCGGGCCATGGGCCGCTGACCCGGCGTGGCTTGCGACGCCGGCCTGACGGCCGAAACAGCGTGACCGGTGGCGGCCGAGCCACCGAGGCAAATATTAGTCCCCTAGCACGCTTAAGCCCATCGGCTAACCTAACACATTCCCAATCCTACCCAAATGCTCCGTGATCCGTCTCTCCACCCCCCGCCTGCTACCCTCCCCGGCCACGCCCGCGCCGCCTCAAGCGCGCTCCGTCCCTGGCCCGCGCCGCCTTCCACCGCCGCACCGCTCTCCTCGGACCCTCCCGGCCCGTAGCCTCCGCCCGCTGCGGCCTCCTCCCACGGTGCCCCGGCGGCCCCACGGCGTCGGCAAAGACCACGACCTCCTCCCTCGGCCTCGGCGCGGTAGCGTGGTGGCGTCCTCCTCGCGGCGACCGAGCTCGCGTCTCCGCCCCCTCCGCCCCGAGCAATGGCGCCCAGCCGTCACTGAATCAGCTCTTGGCGTCGGCCACCGAGGGCACACACACCGTGCCTCGGGGCCCACTTGTCGTGCCATTATGGGCCGCCGGCGGCACGAGCGCGTCGGCCCACGCACGACGCGGCAGACGCCCGACTGGCAACGCGACCCGTTGTACATCTATAGCCTTTACCAGCAGCCCCATTCACGGTACCTTTATTTTTTTTTTTCTGTTTTATGTATAGCAACTATTTAGTTCTTTTTACTACTCCCTGCATTTCAAATTATAGTTCACTTTGGCTTTTCTAAATACGTTGTTTTTGTTATGCATCTAGTTATACACTGTCTACAGATGCATAGCAAAAATAAATGCATCTAGAAAAGCCAAAACGACCTAATTTGGAGCGAGAGGAAATCTTGTATTTGGCAAACATGTATCAGTTTTTAACAACCAGACAACTCAAAACTCAGATGCTTCAGGCCGTGCTCAAGAGGTAAGTTGAGTTATAATTACCAACAGAACACTGTCGTTTTCGATAAACCAGAACTGATCGTCTGAAAATACGATGTCACACCCACGAACAGACTCGCCATGCGACACTAGAAGTGCCAGCTACCAAGTTTACTTACGAGATCCAAGCCATGATCCAGGGTTACCTGCTCGCGCGGTAAACCCCGCCCGCTCCTTTGTTTCTCGTCCAAAAATCCTACAATCCAAAAGGACCCTACAGGATTCGGATTCCTATAGGAAAAGCTACTGTTCATCCTTTGGATTGCAGAATTTGTCCATAGGAAAAATAGAGGAAAGTTTCGTATGATGCTGATTTTGCAGGAAAACCGTAGGAAAGAAACATCCAGTCTGAGCTCTTTATTTTCTGCCCGTCGCATAGGATCGAGGAAAATCGAGCTGTCGTATGCTACTGCAAAAGCTGTACAGGCTAGCTAGCGAGGAAGGGATGGATAGGCTCATGCTTATCTTAGACTTTCTTCAATATAATAATGTAGTTTATGTTCTTATTTGAGAAAATGATACTGTGCGATTCCTATACTTTTCCTACGGTCGTCCAAACGCTGGTTCATATGAAATTCCTATGGTCTCTGGTCCTTAGTTTTCCATACATATTCCTATCCAATTCCTGTGTTTCCTGTTCATATGTTCCAAAGGGGCCCTTACACTTTTGGACAGAGGTTCTGCCTTTTTCCATCCAGTTAGGAAAATTTCCATAGGAACGCCATTCCTGAACCTTTCCTGCGTTTGCCCGTGAACCAAAGGGGCCCTTAAGGTTCAACCAAATGCAGAGACGGCTTCCCGTGCCTTGCTAGGATCGCTGTACAGGTTTAGATTGAATGGGGGCACCTCTAACAGAATGGCTGGGATTATTTGGAAGTGTAAAGGTTCCACTCAAGATTAATTCTTTCTATGGCAGATCTTGCTCAAGGAGGGAGATCGTGAGCGCATCAAGAATCTGGAGGAGGACATCATGGGCTGGGTGAATGCGTTCTCTCAAGGTCAGACAGCAGCTACGGATGTTTGTGAAATCTAGTCTTTGTTTAGCTGCTTAGAGCAAGGCCAATAAATCTTGGCTATAAGCCAAGCCAGCTCATCAAACACCAGGTTTGACAGCCCCACTAGTACAATAGCTGCTCTGTACAAAGATTCTGAAACCATTTTTTGATTTGCTTGTGCGAAGAGAAAGCATGCTCGAATGGGAGAGAGAAAAGTGAGTGATGAGGCACCGCACATGCAAAAAAAGCCTGGGGTTGTGTGTGCAACTCTTGGGTTTCATGTGCAGCCCGGGCGACGACAGCTGCAGGAGCGCCAAGCATGAGTATCTCTCCTCCAGGCGGGCGGTCGTCCCTTCTTTACTTAATAGAGCAAATATTACAATACGATCAATAAGCCGGTTATAAGGTTCCTTCTAACCTTCTCCTAGCCTTCTCCGGCCTCCTCCTGTCCCCCCACGCGGCCCGCCCTTGCGTGCCACGGTGGCGGCTCGTCACTTTACCGGCCCGCCCACGTGGGGACTGCTCCGCCTCGCCCGGCGGCTTGCCCGGCGATGACCGCGGCAAGGCCGTCCGCAACCTCGGGCGCGGCAATGGCATATAACCGAGTAGTAGCGGACCAGCGAGACGGGCCTGGGGCATCATGTTCGGACCGCCCCTACACGCCACGAGGAGACGCCACGAGGAGGTGGTGGCGGCCACAGCGTAGCCGCCATGGGGAGATGAATAAGCGCGGCCGGCGGAGGCGCGACAACGAGCTCCCCGCTCGGCGCTCTCAAGGCGAGGTGGTGGACCCGACCGCGCGGGTGCCCCGGAGATGGCGGCGCGGTGGACGCCGTCGTCGAGCTAGGTGTGTCGGCGTTGCGGGGAGCTCGGATAGGCTGCCTCGGCGGCTGACCGCGCGCGGGGACATGCCCGTGCTTCGCCCAGCCCCCGTCGCGGAGATTGGGAAAGTACTAACCTGCCGCAAGAAAAAAAAAAAAAAAAAGGGTCAGAACAAATCTCTGATTTTTTCTCGACAAGATTTTGAAAACTCTTGGAGATGCTCTATGTGACTAAAAAAGTTGGAAACACATTTGTGGGCTTTCTCCAAAAATCTTGCTCCTAAAAGATAAGGTAATTAATTCTCAAAAAAAAAAAAAAGATAAGGTAATTTTACATCAGAAATCTTGAATTATTTTTAAATCACTCAACCGCTCTATAGTCAAAGACTGTCTCCGCGACCACCTAGACCCGCGTCTGTTTGTGTGTGGGCGACCGGGACTAGCCCGGAAGGTCGTGTTTCGGCGTTCGCGCGCCTCTTCCGTCTCGGTTCCGAGGGTGTCGGGGACCTAAATATTGGGCCTCGAGACATTCTCTTAATAGCGAGAAGCGTCGGCCGGTCAAGGCCCGGTAAAACTCAACTTGCCATCATCCCGTCTGAAGGGCGGCCCGGTGGCGAAGGACCGAGCCTAAGAGCCATGGCGACTAAAGCGGCGGAGGCGGCCCGCGGCCCACGGGACTCACCACAGCGAAGGACAAGGTAAAATACTGACTTAAACCTACAAGCGGTCCACGACCGGCTTGTCTTCCTCCATGACCCGAGCTGTCGGCAAGGCGCCCGGGGGTGACAAAGGTCGAAATTTCACGGAAAGGAGGACCCGAGAGCTCCACGTCGCTTATCGTAACCAAACCTCGGACCCGGCCCGATCTCCGTCCCGCCGAGGGCAACCCTCGGGCGCTTGGGCGCAACCTCGTCGAG
The DNA here is from genome assembly GCA_015847255.1 of Hyparrhenia diplandra. Taxonomy (NCBI): domain Eukaryota; kingdom Viridiplantae; phylum Streptophyta; class Magnoliopsida; order Poales; family Poaceae; genus Hyparrhenia; species Hyparrhenia diplandra. Next base: position 793,684 of record JADLZK010004968.1, on the reverse strand, counting down.
GGTGGCCTAGCTCACCACCTTGGGCGCAAGATCTCCGTCCGCCGAGGGGCTACCTCGGGCGCTTGGGGCTAACCTCGTCAGGGGTGGCCTAGCTCACCACCCTCGGGCGCAAAAATCTCATCTCGCTTGAGGGACCCGGCTCTCCATCCTCGGGCGGCGGCTCGGGGTCATAGACCCTCGGGCATGGGATTAGATCCGAAGGAAGGGGAACAACCATTCAATGCGGTTGCTGACGATATAAGCGGGGCCATCGATTCTACGCCCGGTCAAATCAAAACTGCCAAATCCCACCCCAATCCGTGGGGACACAAAGGCGAGCCCGGTGACGCATTACGCCGCTCGGCACACGGGAAAGCAGAAGCTCGCATTCATTTCCCGAAACTTACCGTCAAGGCGCCCGCGTTGGGCGAACCCTCGGCGGGCGCACAACACGCCCGCCCAGCCGTTCACAGGCCCCCCCGCCATGCGGGCGTGAGGGCGCCTCCACGATCCCTCGGAGACACCGGGGAAGCTTGGCAAAATCCACCATCGGATCAAGGCGGCGTGTCTGTCATCAAACCAACGCCAAAAACTAGCCAGCCCTCGGCCGCGCCACGTGCAACGAGAGCGACCTCGGGAATTAGCCACCTAGGCATCCACATATGTAAACATTACTTCCCTCTTCCCACTATAAAAGGGGGGAGTAATGCCCCATTAGCGGGGATTCGGACGATCACACCTGGATCGACACCCCGATAGTTCTAGCCGACAACCACCACCACCACCACGATCGCGAGGCTTGAGACCCGGTTTCTCTCCCTCGCAACCGCCTGTAACCCCTACTGCGGGCACTCGTCTTTTTGAGCGCGAGGTAACCTGAGCGAGGACTCACCCCAGACGTGGGGCCCGTTAGCCTGAACCGGGATAAACCCAGCCGTGTCAGGTGTCCATCTTGCGCTTCGCCATTGGGGGAGGGGCACACGGCCTACAAATTCTTTTATTGCCGGCACCCGAGGCGCCTGCCGCTCCGGGGAAACGCCGACAGTTGGCGCGCCGGTAGGGAGCGGCGTGTGCAATCCGCATCCCCATCGGCCCTCATGGCGTTTTTTTCGCCTTCGTTTCCGCCACGCGCTGGAGCCCGAAATCCGCCGTGGAACGCCATTGTTCTTCGAACGCTGGGGTTTGTCACGCCCAGCCCCCAACTACGAGATGCTCTATCACGGTGACGGGAAAGGAGGCGATGTCCCCTAAAGGCGCGGCCACCACCACGGGCCGCCGCGCGGCGGGCAAGGCGAACACGCCTTGACGCGCGAGCGTGTTTGGCGGCGGACTCGAGTCCAACCACGAACCACCGGCACCGACTCATAGGGGAGCCCCCCTGGCACACACCCAAGGCGGTAGATCTTTCTCCGGCGGTTGCCTTGCGAATGCCCAGAAACCCTAACGAAGGGGAGGATGCCTCAGCGGCAGCGCGGAAAAATCACGAAATCCTCCTGACGGGAAACTTGGCCCGAAGCCTTCGCAGCGAGGGCGCGGGCCGACCTCCCATTCATTCAACGGAACGCTATCCCACGGATGATTACGGAAGAATGCATCCGCCAAAGGATCTTTGCGAGACCCGTCTTGCCTCCTCGTCCAGGAACGATTGGGGGCCTGGTCCCAAGATCCCCGGCGAAGTCGCTTTACCGTCAGGAGAATCGAAACTTCCTCCTCGCGTTCGCGCCCCTGCGGGGCCCGGCGACGAGGGCGACTACTATGACCCCACGGAATGTTTCAACGTCGAGATCGAGTACCAAAACGGCCACCTCACCGAGCGTCTCCGACGAAGAAGAGGTGGGCGTGCGCCGCCACGAGGGCCACAACCGCCGCACGGCGGCGGCTTCGCCCGTCCCCGCACAGGCGTACGGCATCGGCGGACAAACGCACAGCCGCAAAGATTTACAAGAACGAATCCGCGTGGAATCCGCACGACTCCGACAATTGGAGCGGAACATCCAACGGGAAGCAGGCTCATCGCGTGCCGGCCCTCGGGAGGGCACCACAGGCCCTTGGCGGTGGTAGACCTTGGCGGGCGAAGACGCACCCCGCTTTGGCATTGTTGCCCTGTTCAATAGAGCCGGCCTCAACGCGTGGCGCCATGTTGGTATGTGAAATGCCCGAGAGCCTCTACCGCTGAGGGGGGGCGCATCGCGAGGAACTTAGACATTTCCTTTCGGCTGCTGTGCAGCGGGTGGAAAGCTCGCTTCCTCAGGATCGGCCATGCTGATCTTGGGCGGGAGGATCACCGGCGAGGTCGGTAAGGTCTGGCTGGACTGGGCGAGCCAAATTAATGCAAGACCTGTCCGGGGGCGCCTGGTCGACAACCGCAGCAGCCGCCCAGTTTTGGAATGCATGGAAGACCCCGCCGAGACCACTACCGAGGCGACCGTGTGACTCTCCGGGAAGAAATCAGCAACAGCGGGCTCAGGTGAGGGTGGCTCGCCTCGGGGGGACGGGTGCACAGGCGCCGGAGGAGATCGTGGGTACCTCCCCAGAACCTCCCACAGCCACAGGCCTTCACAAGGACATCGGGAGGCACCGCTCCCCCGCGCGCTTTAGGCCTCCAGGAGCCATCTTGAGAAATACTCGGGAGAAACTCGACCCGAGGTATGGGCGGGCGACTATCGCCTGGCATGTCGGTTGCGGGGGCCATGATGACAAGGTGATGATCAAAAACCTTCCCCTCGCACCTCTCCGACTCAGGCTCGGCCCTGGCTGGAACATCTTCCACCAGACCTCATAGCAAATTGGGCAGACTTGGAGAAAACCTTCCGAGGAAACTTCCAAGGCACATACTGCGCCCAGGGCAACTCATGGGACCTCGAAAACGTAGCGAAGTCCGACGAATCCCCTGGCGTGACTACATCCGGCGCTTCTACAAACAACGGACCGAGCTCCCCTAATGTGACGGACTCCGACGTCATAGGGGCCTTCTTGTCCGCACCACGTGCGAGATCTCGTGAAGAAGCTGGGCGCCGGACTCCGACTGAGGCCAACGAGCTGATGGACATTGCCACTAAGTTCGCTAGCGGGGAGGAGGCCGTCGGGGCCTTGTTCAATCTAGGCTCGGCAAAGGAAAGCGTAAGGAAGAGGAGCCCGAGGGTTCCCGACCTCGGGAGAACAAGAAAAAAGAAAAAAGACAAGAGCCGCAAGGGCAAGGGCCCGGCCCTCGGTCTTGATGATGAGGACATGGTGGCTGCGGTCGACCGCAAAGGAAACCGAGCCCGTCATAGGAAACCTTCGACAAAGATGCTCAAGAAACCATGCCGTAATCACGGCTTCCCCCTCAAGCACACCCTCGAGGAATGCAAAAGGGTGCGCCAACACTTCGCCAAACTCAAGGCCATACCCGAGGGGAAGAGGAAGAGGCGCCGAGGGTAGCCCCGAGGGGAACAAGGCTTTCCCAAAGGTGAACAAGCGCTTCATGATCTTCGGCGGCAACACCAAAGAATATGTCGATGACAGAACGCAAGAAGGAACGCCGAGAAGTGTACGCAAATCCGAGCCGGCGATCCCAAAGTCTGCGCAAATGGTCGATCAGGGCAATCACCTTCCCTAGCCGGATCACCCCCGGCATATCCCAAACACGGGGGGCTTATCCACCGGTAGTGGACCCCATCATTGCCAATACTCGGCTCACCAAGGTCCTCATGGACGGAGGAAGCAGCCTCAACCTCATCTATGAGGAAACCCTCGACCTCCTCAAGGTGGACAAGTCCAAGATCCGTCCGGGGGCGGCATTCAACCGCGTTGTCCCCGGCAAGCAACCTGAAGCCCCTCGGGCAGATTGACTGCCGGTTACGCAGCGGGGACCCCTCAACCAGGCAAGAAACTCTTACCTTCGAGATCCTCGGGGTTCGGGGGTACATACCACGCCTCCTCGGGCGGCCTGCTATGCCAAATTTATGGGCTGTCCCGAACTACACTTATCTCAAGCTCAAGATGTCGGGCCGAAGGGTGTCATCACCATCGGACCCTCGCACCATCACGCATACGAATGTGATGTGGAGAGCGTGGAGCACGCCGAGACGCTAGCCATCGCCGAAGCACTCATTGCGACGCAAAGAAGAGCTTCGACAAGATCACGGGCGAGAACGAGGCCAAGCGCCCGCGCTGAGCTTCGAGCCCTCCTCGGCACCAAGAAGATCCCACTCGATCCCAAGAACCTCGAAGGAGAAGTGGCACCATCAGCTCGGAGCTGGATCCAAAATAGGAAGCAAATGTGCTGCGTCGACTTCCCTCCGTGCGAACGCCAAGACGTTCGCATGGGGACCCTGGACATCTTAGGGGCATACTGAGGGATGTTGCCGAGCACTCCTAGACATCCGGCCCGGCTCAAAGCCCGATCATGCGGCGCTTGCGCCGCTTCGACGATGCCAAGCGAAAGATCATCGGCGAGGAGATCCACAAGCTCTTGGAGGCCGATTCATAAAGGAGGTGTTCCACGCAGAGTGGCTAGCTAATCCTGTATTAGTAGAAAAAAGAATGGGAAATGGCGGATGTGTGTGGACTACACTAGTCTCAACAAAGCATGCCCGAAAGTTCCCTTTCCTTTGCCTCGAATCGACCAAATTGTCGACTCCACCGGCTGGGTGCGAGACCTTGTCTTTTTCTCGATGCGTACTTTCGGGTTACCATCGGATCAAAATGAAAGAGTCCGACCCGACTCGCGACTTCCTTCATAACACCCTTCGGGATGTATTGCTACCTCACAATGCCCTTCGGCCGAGGAACTGGGCAACATACCGGCGGTGCATGCAAATCATCTTCGGGGAACTCATCGGAGGATCGTGGAAGCCTATGTCGATGACATAGTGGTCAAGTCCAGAAAACCACGGACCTCGTAGGGAGACCTCGGGAAACCTTCGAAAGTGCTTGAACAAGAGGGGAGTCAAACTCAACCCCGAAAATGTTTATTTGGGGTCCCCGAGGGATGCTACTTGGCTTCATCGTCTCACAACGGGGCATTGAAGCAAACCCAACCAAGGTGGATGCAATCACGAAGATGGGGCCAATCCGAGACCTCAAGGGAGTTCAAAAGGTTATGGGCTGCCCGGCTTCACTAAGGTGTTCATTTCTCGCCTCGGGGAGAGGGGGCTCCCCCTTTATCGGCTCCTTAAGTCCAAGCACTTTTGCCCGGACCCGAGGCCGAAAGCCCTCGGTAACCTCAAGAAGATCCCCGACCAACCCTCCAATATTGGTGCCGTAAACCCGGAGAAACCTTGCTCCTCTACGTCCAGGGTCGGGCGGTGAGGTCGTAGTTGGCGTCGAGGAAGAGGGACATCGTTGCCGGTTCAAACGCCCGGGTTTACTTCATCGGTGAGGTGCTTTCCGACGAAGACTAGATACTCGCCCCGATGCAAAACTCACATGCGCCGTCGTCCGACGCGAAGAAAACCGCCATTACTTCCTCGCGCACCCGATTCGGTGGTATCTTCGTTCCCCTGGGAAATCATCGAAACCGTGAGGCCACGGGAAGAGGGGCTGGTGGGCGGTAGAGCTCATGGGTGAGACAATCTCATTCCCCCTCGCAAAGGCGATCAAGTCTCAAGTCCCGGCTGACTTTGTGGCGAATGGACCGACAACAACTCCCCGACGCCGATTCAGCCGAGTGTTGGACCATGTACCGATGGATCCATGATGAAGACAGCGGGGGCTGGTTTGCTCTTCATCTCACCCCTCGGGGGGTCACACGAGGTACGCCATTCGGTTGCACTTCCCAAAGATCCAACAACGTCAGAGAATACGAGGCGTTAGTCAATGGTCTCGAGATCGCGGCCGACCTTGGGATCCGGCGGATGGAAACCGGGAGATTCCCGGGTTGGTCATTGACCAAGTCATGAAGGCCTCGGCGTGCCATGACCCCAAGATGGAGGCATATTGCCGAAGTACGCAAGCCGGAAGAAAAAGTTTCATGGGCTCGAACACAAGCACACCCCGAGGCAATACAATGAAGCCGCCGAACTCGCTAAGGTCCCCACCGAGGTATCTTGTACCTCGAATGTACTTACCCGAGATCTCAACGAGCCCCTCGGTCAAGTACACCCACTTGAAACATCCTCGGGGCTCAAGAAGACGGTGCGAGAATCAGCCATACCCGAGGCCATGGCGATCGACCTAACCCCCGACCGAGGGAACCTCTATTGGAATACCTCACCCGAGGCGAATTACCCGAGGACAAGACCGAGGCACGCCCGGCCGGTCCAAGGGCAAAATCCTTCGTGCTGATTGGAGACCTAAAAGAATTGTACAAAAAGGGAGCCTCGGGAATATACATGCGATGCATACCGATGGAAGGCAAAGATCTGCGCTCGAAGACACCCACCAAGGGGAATGCGGTCATCATGCCGCCCGAGGACCCTAGTCGGTAAAGTCTTGAGACAAGGCTTCTACTGGCCCTCGGCGGTGCGGGGCCTTGAACAAATCGTCTTTTGCAAAAGGGTGCCGATTCTATGCACGAAAGACACACCTTCCGCGCAAGCCCTCCAAACCATACCCCTAACATGGCCGTTTGCGGTGTGGGGGCTGGACATGATCGGTCCCTTGCACAGGGCGCCTGGAGGACACACTCATGTCTTGATCGCTATTGACAAATTCTCCAAGTGGATCGAAGCCCGAGCCGTGGTGAACCCTGGACGGAGGAAACGGTGAAATTCTTCACCAACATCATTTCCCGTTTTGGAGTCCCGAACTCCATCATCACGGATAACGGAACCAACTTCGTGGGAAAGAAGTTCCTCAATTTTTGTGACGACTACGGCATCCGAGTCGACACCGCGGCCGTGGCCCACCCGAAGACCAACGGCCAAGTAGAGCGTGCCAATGGCATGATCTTACAGGGCCTCAAGCCGAGGATCTTCACTCAGCTAAACCCGTATGGGAGGAAATGGTACCGGGAGCTACCATCGGTCCTATGGAGCCTTCCGGGACAACGAAAAGCCGAGCCACAAGCTTCACCCCGCTCTTTCTAGTCTATGGAGCCGGGCGCTTGCCCACGGACATTGAATACGGGTCCCCGAGGCTCCGAGGCTACACCGAGCAAGGCAACCAACATGCGAGGCAAGACTCCATCGACCAAGCCGATGAAGCCCGAGACGTCGCACTCCTACACTCCGCAAGGTACCAGCAGGCACTTCGGAAGTATCACGCCAAGCGGCTGAAATCTCGGGAGTTCCAGTCAACGACCCTATACTCAAGCCGGGACAACAACAAAGGGCGCCGCAAGCTAACGCCACCTTGGGAAGGGCCTTATTTCATCGCCGAAATACTAAGGCCCTAAGACTTACAAGCTCAAGAACGAAAGGGCGAGGTCTACTCCAACGCATGGAACATAGAACGACTATGTCGCTTCTACCCTTAACCTCGCACACAAAGTTGAACACTCGTGTTTTCTTTTTTTCGCTCAATAAAAGATCTACATCTTTTATGAAAATCAACTTCTTGTGCACACCTTAAGGGAGTCTTAGCCTCGTCCAAAGACGCAGCTCAAACTCCTCGCTTACCTCCGACCCCCCGGGGGACCCTCCCTCCTCAATTTTCTTTTTTGAAACTTTTTCAGCAAAAGTTCCTTTCGTATACCGGATCGATTGTTTAAAAGTCGCGAAGGTCGCACACGCCGAAAATCCTAAGTAAGATAGCCGAACTAAGCGGTGCATCCCCGGGCACCCGTGCCCACTATCTTCCGAACGGAGAAATCCCGAGCAAGGTAGCCGAGCCAAACGGAACGCCCCCCCGGCTCCCGCGCTCACCTTTGCGAGCCGGAGAAGGCAAGCGACCTGGCTACACCATAAACACAAGATCCGAGGAACGCAACACTATCACATACCCACTTGCCGGGCCAAAGGCGGCAGGCAACACCATTGTTCATGACAATATTTCTTACAACTCTACATGCTTCATGCAAGGGAGAAGTCATGCGGCCGAGCCTCATCCGAGGCAACGTCGGCGATGGCGGCATCCTCGGCGGAGGCATCTCCCGGGGAGGCGTCGGGCCGGATGGCGCGTCCTGAGGCGGCATCCAAAGATCTCCGTATCCACCTCAGTTTGACTCTATGGGGGGAGTACGGGGCACACCTCATCCTCGAAGCGAAGACGGCGGCGTCGCGGCCTGGCCCCACGCAGTCGCATGGCTCCTTGGTCCGGAGGCATCAGCGGCGGCCTTCGGGCGGGATCCACGTCCTGCGTCGTCGAGAACCAAGAAAGAAGCCGCCCGCGGCGTTTTTCAGCACCTCGAGGCACCGACACCTCCTTGAAGTGCGGCGGGCACGCCATGCACGTCCGCACACCGGCCGGAAAGGCGTTGGGCTTCCGGATCGAAGGAAGCCACCGACGGTGCTCGGGGCGAGCTGCGAGCGGCCAGGGCCCAACCTCCGGGTTGTCGCCCCGAGCGGCGTGAACCGAGCCAGGGCCTCTTCCGGCTCACGGTGTGACTTACGCTCCTGCTCTAGCCCTTGGGCGGCGTGGCCCCAGGTATTCACAGCCTCGGTCCGGACCTTCTCCGCCTACGACGATAAGCACCAAGACAATGTTAGCAAGGCGAGGGGATCAAAGGGACAAAGCCTACTAGGGGGTAAAACGTACCTTTGGCACCGGTGCCCCAGCATGACGCCATGCTCGATGCCATAGCGACCTTGCGGCTGGTCCTTCTCCTTCCTAGGGTTCCCCCTCGGACACCAGCTCCCGATCACGAGTGTTCAGGGCGTCGCACATCTCCGCCCTCGTCGCCTCCTCAGGGACTGTCCCGGCATCATGGGCCTCCCGAGGGCTGAGAGACCGCTCAGCCCTCAAAGTCTTGGCTCATCAGAGCCATTTCGACCACCAACTTTGTCGGCCTCGGACTCCGGCCTTGACGAGCCGCCGCCCGGGGCCTCGCCGCTGAGACTCCCTCTCCTCGGCGAGCGGTGAGCCGGGTCGTCTCACTCGGGGCTGGACCAGCCACCCGGTCCGCTTAAGGGCGTTCAGGTTCAAGACATTCCGCGAAGAAGCCGGACCTCTCCATGGCGGAGCCGCCGGGAGGCTCTACAACGGGACACCGCGGATTACACATACACAAAAGAAGATGCTGCAAGAGACAACAGCCAAAGACACTCACCTCGTCGGCCTCGGCAAGGCGCCGGGTGATTGCGTCGCCAATCCTGCCTCGCTCGGCTCCATCGGATCTGCTCATGAGTCCTCCACGCCAGACTTCGCATGGTCATCAACCACCACGGCGGGCCGGACCCGGAACGCCACCCAAGGTCGAGGAGACCGCCACTGAAGTTGGCCAGGATGTCGCTCCTATCCCGCAAAACCCGAACCAAAAGAAGTCCAGGGAAACTTCACAAATGACCACGGGATCGCCCTCACCGGCCGAAGATGACGCCCGCCTAAGGGCCACGTCCAGTCCAGGTGCCCGAAGCAATGGGAAGTCAGGATCGTACTCCCCATGAGCCCCTCGGACCAGGGGGAGCCGGCACATGAGGCGCGCCAGCCTCCGCCGAAGAGCTCCTCCCGAAAACTCCCACAAAGGAGCTCGGCTCCCTCGGGAGGGGCGACCCTGCCGCTGGCTCTCCCAACAGCCCCAAGGGCTCGGGCGCCGGCCGATGTCGCGCCGCCGACCGGGTCTCCAAGTCGGTCGCCATCGGGCTGGATGGACGACCGCCATCGCCTCCGGGCCAGCCCCTTCCCGGAGGGGAAGTCTCGCCACCGTGCTCGGGCCCGATCCCACCAGGGCTCGGGGCTAGCGCCCCGGGGAAGCAACACCACCGGGGCCCCACGCAGACGAGGCGACGCCTTGACGGGACGATCCACGCTGGGACCCGGCCGAGGCCCGAGCACTAACCTTCGTGGCCTTCTTGGGATGCAAGGATTGCACTCGTGGCCCGCGCTTCCTGAAGACAAGTCAACGTCAAACAGAGCTGAAAAATAGCCAAAAGAAACAAGAAAAAAGAAGCAAATCTGCGAGAAGATGAAGGGACTCACGAAGCCCGAGGGATCGCTTTGGCGTTGGGCCGAGGCACGGGAAGGTGCCGCGACCGGGCGTCACACTTAACGCACGGGCCGCCCCTCCACAGCCCCGTACGCGCCCCGGTTTGGGATGGGTGTCACCGGCTCGTCACCCCGAGCCGCGACCTTGCGCGCCGAGGTACCCACATTGGGCTGCGTCGGCTCCTTCCCTCGAGAGTCGCGCCTTGCGGCGCCGAGGTTCCCACGCTGGGGGACCCGCTTGGCTCTTCCCCCCTCCGTGCCGCGCTTTGGGGCGCCGGCGCACCACACTGGGACGCGGCGGCTCCTTCCTCCGGCCTCGCCTTGTCGCCGCGAGGTGCCCACATCCAAAGACCTCGGGACCACCACTGGTTCGCAGGCCTTGGTCAGAAGGGACCTTGACGCCGGGCCCTAGCTTCCTCCGACTCCTCGGGTTCATAGCGAGCCCCCGGTCGGCCCGGGCCGGCCTTGCCGAGCCCCTTCGGGTCATCATCCGACGAAGTTCACGCGAACTCGCCCTCACCGTCATCATCGCCCTCCTCGGTGGTCGAGGTATCAGCGACACACCCGCCTGGCTGGCCCCCGGCGGTTGGCGCGAGCCACGTTCCTTTTCTTCTTCCTCCTCCTTCTTCAACGCCCGAGCCCTATCCCGCTCATTCTTTGAAGCACGGTTTTCCGCCGGCGCTAGCGGCGCTAGCCCCGGCACGGGCGGAAGGGAGTCGTGGTAGTTCAAGCGACCCTCGCGAGAAGACGGAGTAAGGACCACCGTGGATGGGAACCAAATAACCACAAGACAGCACAAGCATACCAAACCCGAGGACATTTACCAAAGAAATGTACCCACGGAGGGGTGCATGGGGATCCTCTCGATATTTGTTGGGGGTATTTGACCCCAGTGCCTCCTTCACCCTCTTGGCCGTATCCATGGAAAGCAGATCGGGTGACATCCAACATGCCTCAAGATTGGCAGCCGAGGAGGTCATCTGGTACATGCACAAGGGGCGAGCCATCAACGGCAACAACCGACCGACGCCGAAAAGCGGCACCACCCGCCGCCTACATTCGCCTCCCGGCCGCAGCACCACTTGCCTCCAAACGCCCGGGACAAAGTCGCCGCAGGGGGACCCTAACCACTTGTTCGGCGCCGCTTGAGGACACGCCAGTGTACGCGGGAAGCTCGTTCCCGCCGTTACGGAGGTAGAACCACCGGTCCCCGCCACCCCTTGTTAGAGGTGGTGAGCTTGGATAGGATGTACCCATCAGCTCGGTTCGGCCTCGGCTGTTCGGCTCTAACTTGAGCGCACAACCGCCGACACGCAACGCCCTCCGCGGCTTGCCCTTGGACACTGAGGCCGTGGTGAGGTCTCGCCTTGAAGAACCACAACCAAAGGTCCCAATGTGGCTCGATCCCGAAACCCCTCGCAGAGGGTGACAAAGATGGCAGCTTGGGGGAGATCGAGTTCGGGGAAGATGGTGAAGCTCAATACCATAGTAGTCGAGGATGGCACGAATGAACCGGCCCGCCGGCAACCCGAACCCGCACCGATGAAGATCGATCAGGCTCACCACGTAGCCATCGGGAGGATTCGGCTCCTCCTCGGTCCAATCCGGGGCTATCCACTCGGCCGCACGGCGTCGGTGCGGGGGACGAAGAAGCCCTTCCTCGACAAGACGTTGAAGCTTCTCCTCATCCAATCGACGACGATCTCGGCACGGCTCGGGCATCAAGCACCTCCTTGGCGTTGTCACCGCCGCCCGACCGCGCCATGGATGAACGGGAGGAGGGAACCGCGACCACCGGCAATGCCACACGCCACGAGCACAAGGCAAGAATCTCTCCTTCAATCTTCCCTTAACTTCCTCTCTATTTCCTGGTTGCTGCAGCAAGAAGGCAAGAAGGCAATAGCGAGGGCAAGGGAGCAACGCACCGCCGCCCGGCGACCCCCACATTTATAGGGAAGGGAAGGCAAACCGCCTCAGGCAAACGAACCGAAGCGCCGGAATGGACGGCCCACGATGGAACGAGAACCGCTCATCCAACGGCTCAGCCGCACGGTGGGGCCGTCAAGGGTGATTAATGCACCATGAACGGCGCCCTCGATTACCCGACGAGAACCCAGTGGCCACGCCCCATCGGATCGAACCGCCACGCCGCCTCGAGCACGGCGAGGGAGACTCCTCGCCTCCCACCAAGGGGTAGAACCATCCGGCCATCCATATCCGGCCAGGCGCCCGACCCTATGGGGCAAAAAGTCGCCCCGACGGCGGTTCCCACCCCGGCGGGAACCAAACGAGCCTCGGGCTAACGCACGTCCGCGTGCGCCCGTGAGGTTGCTAGGGTCGGGCCCATGAGGGATTTCAACAGTCGCCTCAGGATAACCCGAACTAGGGACAGGATGGAAATGCACAACCAGCTATACCCGGGCCCTCCGGGGCTCTGGATTTCCTGATCGTGTTTAAGATCTGCGGGTGCCGTTTATAGAGATGTCCCATCCGTGGGAGGCCTTATTTTCCCTCCGGAGGGTTGATCCGCCAAACCCCGGGATCTCGCTAAACGGTCCGTGGGTTCTCATGGGGTGAATCCTAGATCACATAGCCGACCCTCGCCCGGCGAGGGCACGGGCACCCCGCTTAAACTAACCCGCTACAACGCTCAAACGGAGCACAGCACGGTCGGGCTTTGAGTGGCACCGAGGTGTGTCTTCCCTCCTCCCTCTCGGGAGGGCGGCAGGAGGAGCGAGGACCAAAGTCGAGGAAGCTGGGACGACCTTGCGCACATAAGCGCTGGGCCTCGGCTGCCCACGCAAAACGAACCGCCGCACAACTAAGCGCAATATAGAGCTGTTCCGATCTTGCCGCCTCGGGATTTAAAGACCTCGAAGGAACCCGCCATTCCATTCGAGGCCCTCAAGCTACACCCAACGGAGGCCAAGGCGCCGCACCCATTGCAGACGAACCACCCCGAGAAGAAAACGGGAACGGCACAACCCGGCGAGTCCCCACTCGCTCGGGGCTCGGGGCTACCGCCGGGGACCTAAATATTGGGCCCCGAGACATTCTCTTAATAACGAAGCCGTCGGCCCGTCAAGGCCAGTAAAAACTCCAGCTTGCCATCATCCCGATCTGAAGGGACGGCCCAACGGGTGGGGACCAGCCTAAGAGCCATGGCGACTAAACGGCGGAGACGGCCCACAAGCGGCCCACGAGTCACCACAACGAAGGACACCGGTAAAATACTCGGCAAACCTACAAGCCGGGTCTCCGACCAGCTTGTCTTCCTCCATGACCAAACGCCGGCCAAGACGCCCGGGTGACAAAGGTCGAGGAATTTCACGGAAGAGGAGGACCGGCGGCTCCACGTCATCGCCCTATCGGCCCAAACCTCGGACCCGGCCCGATCCTCCCGTCCCGAGGGCAACCCTCGGGCGCTTGGGACGCAACCTCGTCCGAGGGTGGCCAGCTCACCACCGGGCGCAAGATCTCCGTCCCGCCCGAGGGCTACCCTCGCTTGACGCAAACCTCGTCCGAGGGTGGCCTAGCTCACCACCCACCGGGCGCAAAAATCTCCGTCTCGCCCGACGGCCCCACGACGTCGACGGCAGCACAGCCTCCTCCCCTCAGCCTCGACCGGTAGCGATGGTGGCGTCCTCCTCCGCGGCGACCGAGCTCCGCGTCTCCGCCCTCCGCCCCCAGCAATGGCGCCGCCCGCCTTCCGCCGCGATCGGGTCAGCTCAAAGACGCAGGGCACACACCGTGCCTCGGGCGGCCCGACAACCCCACTTGTCGGTCGTGGGCCGCCGGGCGCACACAAGCACGCCGCTGGCACGGCACGAACGGGCCGCCGGCCGGGCTGCAAGGCCCGTTGTACATCTATAGCCTTTACCAAGAGCCCATTCACCGGTACCTTTATTTTTTTTTGTTACTGTTTTATGTATAGCAGCTATTTAGTTCTTTTTACTACTCCCTCGCATTTCAAATTATAGTTCACTTTGGCTTTTCTAAATACGTTGTTTTTGTTATGCATCTAGTTATACACTATGTCTAGATGCATAGCAAAATAAATGCATCTAGAAAAGCCAAAACGACCTACAATTTGGAACAGAGGAAGTACTGTATTTGGCAAACATGTATCAGTTTTTAACAACCAGACAACTCAAAACTCAGATGCTTCAGGCCGTGCTCAAGAGGTAAGTTGAGTTATAATTACCAACAGAACACTGTCGTTTTCGATAAACCAGAACTGATCGTCTGAAAATACGATGTCACACCCACGAACAGACTCGCCATGCGACACTAGAAGTGCCAGCTACCAAGTTTACTTACGAGATCCAAGCCATGATCCAGGGTTACCCCTGCTCGCGCGGTAAACCCCCGCCCCGCTCCTTTGTTTCTCGTCCAAAAATCCTACAATCCAAAGGACCCTACAGGATTCGGATTCCTATAGGAAAAGCTACTGTTCATCCCTTTGGATTGCAGAATTTGTCCATAGGAAAAATAGAGGAAAGTTTCGTATGATGCTGATTTTGCAGGAAAACCGTAGGAAAGAAACATCCAGTCTGAGCTCTTTATTTTCTGCCCGTCGCATAGGATCGAGGAAAATCGAGCTGTCGTATGCTACTGCAAAAGCTGTACAGGCTAGCTAGCGAGGAAGGGATGGATAGGCTCATGCTTATCTTAGACTTTCTTCAATATAATAATGTAGTTTATGTTCTTATTTGAGAAAAAAATGATACTGTGCGATTCCTATACTTTTCCTACGGTCGTCCAAACGCTGGTTCATATGAAATTCCTATGGTCTCTGGTCCTTAGTTTTCCATACATATTCCTATCCAATTCCTGTGTTTCCCTGTTCATATGTTCCAAAGGGGCCCTTACACTTTTGGACAGAGGTTCTGCCTTTTTTCCATCCAGTTAGGAAAATTTCCATAGGAACGCCATTCCTGAACCTTTCCTGCGTTTGCCCCGTGAACCAAAGGGGCCCTTAAGCTGGAAAGTTCAACCAAATGCAGAGACGGCTTCCCGTGCCTTGCTAGGATCGCTGTACAGGTTTAGATTGAATGGGGGCACCTCTAACAGAATGGCTGGGATTATTTGGAAGTGTAAAGGTTCCACTCAAGATTAATTCTTTCTATGGCAGATCTTGCTCAAGGAGGGAGATCGTGAGCGCATCAAGAATCTGGAGGAGGACATCATGGGCTGGGTGAATGCGTTCTCTCCAAGGTCAGACAGCAGCTACGGATGTTTGTGAAATCTAGTCTTTGTTTAGCTGCTTAGAGCAAGGCCAATAAACCTTGGCTATAAGCCAAGCCAGCTCATCCAAACACCAGTTTACAGCCTGACTAGTACAATAGCTGCTCTGTACAAAGATTCTGAAACCATTTTTTGATTTGCTTGTGCGAAGAGAAAGCATGCTCGAATGGGAGAGAGAAAGTGAGTGATGAGGCACCGCACATGCAAAGAAAGCCTGGGGTTGTGTGTGCAACTCTTGGGTTTCATGTGCAGCCCGGCGACGATAAATGGCGGGAGCGCCAAGCATGAGTATCTCTCTCCCCTCCGTATGGGCGATTCATCCCTTCTTTACTTGTAGAGCAAATATTACAATACAGTCAATAAGCCGGTTATAAGGTTCCTTACAACCTTCTCCTAGCCTTCTCCACGGCCTCCCTCACATCCCCACGCGGCCCCGCCCTTTGCCCACGGTGGCGGCTTGTCCCACACCGAGCCCGCCCACGTGGGGACGCTCCTCCGCCGCCCCGGGCGGCTTGCTCCGACGATGACACGCGCCAAGGCGTCCGCAACCTCGGCGGCAATGGCATATAGCCGTAGTAGCGGGCCGCGAGACGGGCTGGGGCCCTTCATGTTGGACCGCCCCTACGCCCGAGGAGACGCACGATGGTGGTGACGGCCACCGCCTTGGCCGCCATGGAGAATAAGCCAGCGGAGCGGCGGCAACGAGCTCCCTCCAGCCTCGGCGCTCAAGACGAGGGTGGTGGACCGCTGACCGCCGCTGGTGCCCCTGGAGATGGCAGCGCCAGGTGGGCGCCGGTCATCGAGCTAGGTGTCGGCGTTGCGGAGCTCGGATAGGTCTACCTCGGCGGCCGAGCCGCGCGGACATGCCCACGGGACTCACCACAACGGCGACACCGAGTAAAATGCTAAACAAACCTACAAGCCAGTCCATGAGCAGCTTTGTCTTCCTCCATGACCAAACTGTCGGCCAAGACGCCCGGGGAGTGACAAAGGTCGGTGAATTTCACGGAAAAGAGGAGGACGAACGCCCACGTCATCGCCCTATTCGGCCCAAACCTCGGACCCGGCTCCGATCTCCGTCCCGCCCGAGGGCAACCCTCCGGCGCTTGCAGACTTTCTTCGTCCGAGGGTGGCCTAGCTCACCACCCGGGCGCAAGATCTCCGTCCCGCCCGAGGGCTACCCGGGCGCTTGGGCATAACCTACCGTCCGAGGGCGGCCTAGCTCACCACCCCTCGGGCGCAAAATCTCCGTCTGTAGAGGGACCCAGCTCATCCATCCTGCGAGGCGGCCCAACCATCTCACCCAGGGTCATAGACCGGGGCATGGGAGGTTCCGTCCGAAGAAGGGAACAACCACATTCAATGCGGTTTACCGCGGCCCGACGATATGGCGGGGCCATCGATTACGCCCAGGTCAAATCAAACCCGCCAAATCCCACCCCAATCCGACCGATGGGACGCAAAGCTGAGCCGGTGACGCATTACACGCCGCACGCGGGAAACAGGAAACACCGCTTCATTTCCCGTAACTACCGTCAAGGCGCCCACGTTGGGCCGACCCTCGGGCGCACAACACGCCGCCACCCGCGTTCCCCGGGCCCCTCGCCATGCGGACCGTGAGGGACTCCTCACGATCCCTCGAGGAGACACCAGGAAACGGCACGCCCACCATCGGATCAAGACGCGTGTCATCATCAAGCCAACGCCGAGCTAGCCAACCCTCGGCCGCGCACATGCAACCGTGAGCAGCCTCGGGAATTAGCCACCTAGGCATCCACATATGTAAACATTACTTCCCTCTTCCCACTATAAAAGGGGGGTAATGCCCCATTATGGGGATTCGGACGATCACACTGGGATCGACACCCGATAGTTCTAGCGATTAACCACCACCACCACCACGATCGCGAGGCTTGAGACCAGTTTCTCTCCCTCGCAGCCAGAAACCCTACTGCAGCACTCGTCTTTGAGCGGCGAGGTAACACGGCAGGACTCACCCGCTGGACGTAGGGCCCCGTTAGCCTGAACCAGGATAAACCAGCCGTGTCCGGTGTCCATCTTGCGCTACACCATTGGGGAGGGGGCACAGGCCTAAAATTCTTTGTATTCTTTGGCACCCGAGGCGCCCGCCGCTCCGGAAACGCCGGCCAGAGGCAGGGCCTCCTCCAACGCCTCCGCCCGTCGTCCGCGCCGGGCCGGAGGTCGCGCGCTGCGGCGGGTGGGCGCCGCGACGCTTCGGCATCGACTTGGCCCCGCGCCCGCCGCCCGTGAAAGGCCGGGACTTCCATAGCGTACCATTCGCAGGCTGACATTCAGACTTCGAGTTCTCCAACGTGTTCGACCATGCCCTATACCCCGACCGTTCGCCGCCGAGGTCGAGCGCACGCCGCGTCGGGGTGTTCTTGTGCTCCACGCCGCCCGCACCGGTGTGGGGACAAGTACTCTTCCATTACATTGCTTGATGTGCGCGGGCTCGTTGGCCGCTCGATTCCTTGGTGCGGCGCCGTGAGGGTGTCCAAGGTCGATGCATTTGGGCTCGACACCGAGGTCATCCTCCGCAAGAAGCTGTCGTCATCTCGGCCGGCGGCGGCGGCTCTAGCTACCGTGCGGACATCCGTTGTTGTTGGTGTTCAGAATCGCCTACTCACAGTTACCGGATCCGCTTTTCCGTTCCCCATCCAAGAAAGAGGCGCGCAAGTTGTAGATAGATCCCGCTTTACCTTGCCCAATCCCAGGAAGAAATCACAGAGACACAGATATATGAGGGGGGAGTCATCTCTTCATTAGTCATCATAGGTACACACATAGTCTCTTTATATAGATATAGCCATCGTGGGCATATATGGTAGCCTCCAAGGCCCATATGGTATGAGCCCATCATTCCTCTAATTGAGGAATTCTCAACACTCCCCTTGGGCTTAATACCATGACAAATATATGCCTCGTTAAAAACTCCAAAACCCAATGGGAAAAAAATATGGAGAAAGAGTACATTATTGTCATTAAATGCATTTGCACATTGTTGCCTCATTAAAAACCTTATATGAGAAACTTCGTGAAAACTCATCAAGGAAAAGAGTACAACATATATCTTCGGGATAAATTGTGACCTTCTAGATCGTATCATTTTGAATTCCCTAGGATTCTGATCAAGGGCTAGGGATTCTCCCCCGAATCTTGCATAACTATCCCACTATGCCAAAAAACACTTTTTACAGAAGAATATCCACATACGCACTTAACAAGTTTATTGTATGCATAGCGGGGGATATATAACCTTCACATCATGTTACTTCCGGAACACATGAGATAAAATTATACATAAACAATAAGCCCGCTTACTTAAATGATGGTATCGTGATAGAGGCTTCAATTCAATAGAGCTTTCAAACTCACCCTTTCGAATAACACCTTCTAGGTATTATTTGAGATCTTCAAGTCTCATGAATTATGATCAATATCATGTAAATACTCCCCCTGATGACAACATTCATTGAGGTCATCCATTGCCACGACATTAGTCATTATTCGCAAATAAACATAGGCATGAATAGTCCAAGGGGATTACAAGATGTGATTTCACAATAGTTAGTCTTCATGACATTTGTTTCATTGCTCTTCAAGAACAATAAGAATAAAGAATAATGCTAAGAGCATTGTCATGCATATATTAGAATGCATATTTGTGCAACGCAAAGTTGCAAAGACACACCTTCGGGATGTGATTAATAATCATTATTCCTTATATGATAATTTTCTCTATTCATAATAGTCGTTACTCCTTCAGGGATTGGCTACAGATTCTTCAAGAATCTTTAATACATTATAAGATATCACTATCCACAAACTAGCGAATGGGGCGTATTGCTAGTAGCACCAAATATATCATATAACTTTTCAGAGGATATTTCAATTCCAAATCTTCAGGTGGATAATGCTATCCATCAAGCATATACATGCATAGCAAGAGCTCATGGAATGCACATGTGCTTATATGGTATACTTTTTGTTGCTTTTGGTTCCTCCTTTTATTATCTCTTTTGGGTCATATATGGGTCTTTATCCTTTTCAAGAAATTCACATATTTTGATGCATTTGGACTTATAACCATATTCCTTCAGGGAAAAATCCTTCGTGGAGTTGTTGTCTTTATAGAGAGGTTACTTCACATAAAGGACAATATTGGTACGAGATTTAAATGTTGCTTCCATGGATTTTCAGAATCCATTACTGCATATTTAATTCATGCCATTAGTCAGATTTATTATATAGCGGAACATATTTTTGAGAACTTATGTCGAGAGTTGGTCTATTATGACCTTTTTGAACCATCGCCACCACACATTATTTCAATAATGACCCATAATTATCCGAACATCGTTCAAGATATTCATTTAGCGATTTTTGGTTCAACCTCAATTGCACGTTTCATTTGACCCGATATGAGAGCTTCAAGCACTCTTGCCATGGACTTTGTTCCTGGATCCGGATTCTCACAAAAGAGACTCATTTAGCAATTATAGAGGTAAAACAAGTGTCGACACATATTTTTCTCGACTTTAAACATCTTAATAATGATCTTCATTATTTCCCAAAATGATAGATCAATCGTTTGTTCCGTATTCCTAGCAAAGTATAGTATGCGCGCATTGCTAGGATTTCCATCTCCAAGACAAACCTCATCGTGAGGTAACTCACCAACAGGGTGATTTCTCTACAGGAGTATGAGAGGAGTTTTATCACATACAATGTGAGCTTGCTACATGAGCGTATGCTTGTGACATAGACCACTAGATCTTATTTGTAGGCGTCCCCACATAATTTGATCAAAATGTCAATGTCAAATGGATATGAAATTAATCCCGGTATATCCACATCTACTTCAGGTAGAAGCATTCATTTATTTTTAACCAATTTAGTTGCTCCTCATCAATACGGATATCCGCATAACTCCATGCTATACAATAGAGGAGTGTATCTAAACAACTAGTTTAGTTTGGATTTGTGCGTTTGGATTCATTAATATCAAGGCATTCAATAAAATGGGCATTCATCTCCCCCTAATGCCGAGATATTTAATAGCATACTAAAATCCCCAATCACCAACTTCAAGTGGTGTATGTATGCTTTAGTGGTGATTTATCTGGGAAATATTACGCACGTGGGGTATATTACTATTTTTGTATGCAAAGTGAGCTTGGACTTTATTAATGCAAAGCACGTGAATACTACGTTGCATGTAATTCCTTCTACAGAGGAGTATATATCCTCAACTTCTGGTTGAGACTATAACTTCTAGTGAAGTATAAACTATTGCTCTTCAAATTCTTGCTTTCAACAAAAATATATGTAGTCATCTAGACTTAACACCTTATGTTACTGACGTAACCCATAATTTAGGCAAAAACAATCCTTCAGGGTCTAATGCTCACCAATTGTTGTACAATTGACAGTCAGTCTGTCCACTATGTATATTGACCTTCTAGGCCATATGTATGAGAAAAGACAACTAATGGTGTCATTGCGCTTTTAGGCGTGTTAGCTTGGTGTGCATAGAATAGCAAGAATGTGCCATTTATCCAGGGGTTGTAGAGCAAGAAGATTTTGATGCAAAGTTATTTCATAGTCCAAATCCTTTTTATTGCCCCCAAAAAGCGACCCAATTACTGTACCATAGAGCAAAATTGAGTCATTGTATTTATTGCAACATATTTGTATTCTATATAAAGCATGGCTTGAATCAATTCATTTTTCAGCATGAAGAGAGAAGCTTTTAATAGAATAGATAAGACCAAGAATTTTTTATTTATCTGGGAATGTTATTTTGGCCGCTTGGCAAGAGCAACAAAGACCGATATCCTTCTCGATAGACTCTCAAGTCTCAACCGATAGCGAAAATTTCATATGGCAAAAGATACATCAAGAAACATATGTAGTTGTCACATTCCATATGGCACTTTAGAGCCTAGGATAACTACTATGACCGATAATTGATTAATATCAAAATTAGCTTCCAGCTTTTATTGTGACGTGGGATTCATACTTGTTGCCTGATTTCCATCTTCCGGCGCTTAATAAGTCAATATTAATACATTTGTTTAGGGTGGCATATACAGGGCTACTAGCCAACATATTGTCGCATAGAGTAGTCACTCCACCATATCATTTGGCTTACTTTACTTGTAGACAATGTTTTCCCTCTATGATACCCATTGTCATTTCAGCGACTATGGATACCGCTAAACTGAGTCCTGATATGCACTTCGGGGCTTCACTAGTCCAAGAAAGGACAAACGGTTTTCTTCATCATGAAGTATTATGTTTTCACACAAAATAAACTCAGAATATTAATTCTTTTGATATAATTGAAGCAACTTCATGTTGCCTAGGGAAATGTATTATCTATCTACCTTGGTTTGAGAAAAACCTCAGTAAGGATGACACGTCATGCTGGTTTTGTAGCACAGAGACAAGGGCAACATGTTGACTTCAGGTCTTTTGTTAACCCGACTAATATAATGTTGTAAGCCTATATTATCATGTCCGGCAAAATGTACCAACCACAAAGAAGGTATAATCTCCCCTCGAGGGAAGTTACAAGTGAATCCCAATTCATGCGTCTGCTATATCAACAAGTCTCATGCAATGGTTTTTTTCTTCAGGTTACTTCGGGTAAATAAACTAAAGCATTAAAGAGAATGCTAGAGACAGACAGAGAGAGAATGGTCTTATATACATAGCCATACATGTTTCATTTATTTCCCAAAATTTTCCAAGCATATGAATTGTTCCATGGTGTATTTATAGTGGCCTTAGAATAATACTTCGGGATTATATAACCCATATAAAACATAATCACACAAACATGCAAGGAAAAAAATCCCATATTGAACTTCCAACAGGTGCAAAAACAATTTAACACAAATTGTATGAAAGCTAATAAATCTAGAAATTCTGCTTCTAGATATCTAGTGGAAGTTGCATAAAAAAAAAAAAATGATGGGAATAAATATTTAAAGTGTACAAGCCGTTTGTAAGGGGTATTCGATGGTGCTACAGGACCCAATAGATATAAATATTGCTCGGGGACAAAACTTTAGACTTTGATCAACAACAGTTGAGGTGTTCCCCGTCCATGGCACAACAGCTTCAGGCTTGTGTCGACACATGGTGATGCGCATGCGACTGGGTTCACATGGAATGTGCACCGGTGTGCTTGGCACAGTCTAGCGAGGAGACTAGTAACCTGCATTTTAGTAGGGTGACACTGACATACAAAACGACGACATGGAGGCACATCGTTTCCTGTCCTTTATTGTTCAAGATAGTCCCCAAAATCCCCAAAACCAGCCTCAGTGACTTCAGGTCCTGTGGTTGCATGATGTATTGTCCATACAAATGACCAACCAATAAGAGTCTCCGGTCATATATGAAAAAAACATTATTTACATCTTCACATTAATAATCCATGCATCTACAGTATTGCATCTTCAAGATTTAAACTTGTAGAATAAAAAAGGATTAAAGGAGCATATATAGCCACGTCAAGCTGTATGCACTTGTGGCAGGGCCGGCAACAAGCAGCAAGTACATGTCTCAGTATCAATTAATTAATAGAAAAAATCAATTCTAGACCATAAAGAAAAATAGTCATTGACAGACTAATATATGATTGCTCAAATCAAGACAAATGCATTCTTCAAGATGCGATTTATTCGTACCTTATATAGGATGTCAATTTGATCTACGTCACATATCGCGTGGGACAGTGATTGGTAAATACATACCGTATAAGACGTTTGACGTTGTCGCTACAGGACCCAATAGGACTTGGCACATGCATCAGCGTCAAAGACCAACGGCACGTAGGCATTTGCAGGGATAGCTCGGACGAGGTTGAGGACCGATGCTGATGCCTCCGTATGACTGCCCAAGATTCTCCATTCATGTAAAATAAGATCAATCTGTTATTCATATGCTAGATTGATCAAAATAAAAGATATAATATCAAGTTAGCATGCAAGGCTAATTAAGCCCACGAAGCACGGCGACGCTGGAGACCAAGATTCTGTCGGATCGATGTGCTCGTGCTAGCACCTGCCGGCGGCAATGGCCGACAACGGCCATGAGCAAGGCCAGCGTAATTCCCAAATCGTGAGGTGATGCCGATCGCGCTCAAGGATCAGGCGCAACTCATCTCATGAATCAATCATGGATAAAAAAATGTATTACTGATTAGCCATGAATCAATCCAATGAAAATTAAATTAAATTAAATTAAAGAAGGGGAGAAATCATTTTCTTCCTCGTGGAAAGTATGTACTAGGATTAATCTACCGGATTAAATCTGGTAAATACTATTGAATGGAAAAAAAAAATCAAAGGCAAACCGAGGCCTCTCAAACTTGAGGATGAAGCGATGCAGCCGAGCAACGGGATGGTTGCGATTTCTCTCTTCGAATCACGCCTGTCGCCTGGAACGGGCTTGAAAGCCTGCAGCGGTGGCGTTCACCTCAAGGTACCGCGCGTTCATCGAGGAAAAATCAATCTATTATTAGCGCAATCCAAATATAGGTTAGTTTGATTCAATCTAAAGGCAAATGATTTTCATCGTGGCCTCTTTTTCCAGAGTCCATGCACGCATATGCTGATGTAGGGTGCGATGATTAATCAAATCCGAGTCTGATGATTTTTCTCCAACGTAGAGGTGGCTGCCGTGGTGCAGGGCTTGCATCAGCGCCACGCCGCTCCACCAGAAGGGCATCGGCCGTTGCATCGAAGACAGATCAGAAACAGAAAATAAAATCAATTCGATGATTCAAGATTCATAAATCATCAACGAATTCAGAACTTCTCACCCAGTTGGAAGAGCTGCTGATAACGTGTTGAGAATCGGCCTACTCACAGATTACCGGATCCGTTTTCCCGTTCCCGATCCAAGAAAGAGGCGTGCAGAAGTTGTAGATAGATCCCGTTTACCTTGCCCAATCCCAGGAAGAAATCACAGGAGACACAGATATATGAAGGGGAGTCATCTCTTCATTAGTCATCATAGGTACACACATAGTCTCTTTATATAGATATAGCCATCAGGGCATATATGGTAGCCTCCAAGACCCATATGGTATGAGCCCATCATTCCTCTAATTGAGGAATTCTCAACAGTTGGGTCCTCGAAAACAGTCACGGCCAACCACACGATCCAATCTTGGCTTGCAAATTACGAACGCCAAAGGAGAAGGGAAGTTTTGGGTATGGATTTGTTTTTGTTTTTATTGCTAATTGCGGCTTGTAATTGTAGTTACCAGGTCGTAGGAGGTGATTTTTATGGTGACCAACACCAATGACACACAGTACGCATCCATCTTGTGTTCTTTATTTGTAAACAAACCCAGGCAGCAAATTGGTAGGTAAAGCAATTGAATTGAAATCAATCGTTTGAATTGTATATGCCAAGAGAAATCTTTTTGAGGAAGGGAAGGATCATTATAGCTAGGACTAAGAATGTAAAGCATGCGCTTTCCTTCTTTTCTTGAACATCGACTTTCGCCCTTCTTTTCTCGAACATCGACTTTCTTTTTTTTCCTTGTTTCTTGGCCTTTTGGACTTCTTTCGGAAAGAGAGAGATTCTTTCATCCACCTCGGCGGTGCATGCCCCTACCCATGCTAATCGATGTCGGCATACTGATGAGTACTGAGCAGCTGCTGTAGCTGGCTGTGAGCTGCTAACCTGCTGAAGATGTGTGTACTGGTGACTTGCGCATATGCATGTTTGGACCGTGTGTGGCAACATGCCTGCCCTGTTCTAGTGTGCTCCTCCCTGGTAAGAAAGAAATACTCCTACAAGGATGGGAGATCACATGCATAGGCTGATAGGCTACCAGATACTCATTGGTCATGGCTGTGGCTGGCAGTGTTTGAACTCGGGAAGCGAGAAAGCTTCACGAGCAGAACAACGCCAAGAAAAAGACCGGCAAGATGTGAATGGCCTCATTTGAACGAGGCAACAACGCTCGACGATCGGCACTTGAACTTGGGGGGGCATGCATGCACGCACCGCTGCTCCGCGCGCCTTGCCGTTCCCTCGTGCCAACACGCGCACACACTACAAATAAATTGAAGACCAAGCAAGGTCATCACGAGGCTCAGCGCGGGTGAGGACACGACTAAGCTGAACGCAAGGCGCGCAGAAGTTTCCAGTAAAGATGGATGACGCGCAAACCTCTCTACTCTGGTCAATATAATATAATCAGCTAGTCTACCACTGCCACACCAGGATAAGACGCGTCTTTCCTTTCCTTCGTGTTGCGAACAACCCCTCGTTCAACCAGCTCTGCTCATCTTTATCAAGAACAAGAGAAGAAACTAGCTCTGCTCTCATTGACCATCCATCTCTCTCCTTCTCTGGCGTGCACGAAGCGCGAAAGACTCTGGTCGGCACCACGAGGATCCAGCCGACTGCCGGCAGGACGTTGATCTTAGCGGATCCGATCTTAGTATCCATGTCCAGGGGCAGCATCTCTTCGGTGGGACGAAAACAGGGTAAGATCTAAGATGCCCATCTTCCCTTGAATCTTATGCCACAAGGATATATCTTTTTTTTTTTCCTCTCTTTCAGAACGGCACAAGGATACCTTCAATCTTTTTGTCTTATTTTGTTATCTATTTCTTGCCCCTCGGATTTTGCCTCAGGGATCATGTATCGCGAGCTTGCGCGCCAGCGAGCGTAGGAATAAACTGTTCCAACAACGTCACAGCTTGAACCCCTGCTCCAAAGCTTCTCCCTTGAAACATCGAACAATCTTGTGCTTCCAATCCATGGTGAAGGGCACCCACCGCGGCAACGTTAAGGATGGTGGCGCTGTTCAGCTGTTGGGTGGGGCGGAAACCTCAAGGAGAGCCACAGCCACGGCACCGCGACGACAACCTCCGCTCGGCGTGGGGAAGAGATGGCGTCAGTCTCCTTCGTTGACTCGTCAGTCTCCTTCGGCTCTCGCCCGGTTTCTAGCGAAGAAGGGGAAACATGCCCGTCGAGAGGCAGACCTACCGCGCGCTCGGAGATGTAATAAGCTGGGGAGAGACGTCTTAACACTAGATAAGTTAAGGCAGATCACAAACAATTTTTCTGATGAGCAGCTTATCGGCGAAGGTGCTTTCGGTAAGGTGTATAAGGTAATTATTACATAAATCATATCTTTTCCATCCTTACATACACACCAGGTAAGCTATATGTATCAATAGGAGAGCTAAATTTGAACAGGGAGTTCTAACAAATGGAGATATGATTGCTGTCAAGAGGTTTGCATCGACAATCACAGGGCTTCAGGATGTTCAATACGAGAACGAAGCCCAGCATCTCATGAGGCTTAAACACCCAAATATAGTGCAGCTTGTAGGCTACTGTTCTGGAATAGAGATGAAACTTGTACGGCACAATGGAACATTTGTTCGTGCTGAGAAGCCAGAGTGGTTGTTGTGCTTGGAGTTCATGCCAAAAGGAAGTCTTCGTGGTCATCTTTCAGGTACCACAATCCGTCCATTGTTCTATTTCTTTCCTTCATTCATGTCTGACCTTCGAATTGTTTGCAGTCATATTGGAGCATATATAGTTCCTAGTCAAATGTTGGTCATCATTTTTCTGCTGCTCTTTTACAAATACAGATGAAACTTCTGGACTTGAATGGAACACACGCTACAAAATTATTGAGGGCATCTGCTATGGTCTACATTATCTTCATGAGGAGTGGGAAGCTACCCCTATTATTCACATGGACCTCAAACCTGCAAACATATTGCTAGATGACAATATGGTGCCAAAATTGCAGATTTTGGTTTATCGAGGCTCTTTGGTGAAGACCAAACTCGAACATGCACTACAAGCCGTAAGGGAACACCGTAAGTAAAATGCTACCTAGTTTTTCATCACCGTAATGCCTTTTCAGTTTATAATTCTCTAGCATGGCTTCAAATTGACACACTTGCTAATTCGGGGCGGAGGTTACATGGCACCGGAATACCTAGAAAAAGGTGTGATCACAAAAAAGTTTGATATATTTAGCTTGGGGGTAATCATCATAGAGATAATTACGGGCCTCAAGGATTACCCAACAGATGATACCAAAATAACATCCCAACAATATATTGACCTTGTAAGAGACTTATGTTTCAACTTTGAAGGCAGATGCCCTTTCTTTTCATCATCTATACTTTCTAGACGTGTCATGTGTGATCTAACGTTGCAGGTGCTTAACAAATGGATACATAGGCTTAGAAAAGCACAAGGGCATACATCCCAAGATATTGATTACCAACAAATAAAAAATGCATTCAGATTGGTTTACTCTGTGTGAAATTTGATCGGGTGCAAAGGCCTACAATAAACGAAATTATCAAGATGCTAGAAGGATCAGATGAAGCATACCAAAACAAAAGAGAGGTAAAGTCACCATCAAATTACTCCTTTATTTGTCCCAAAACAAATCAACATCTAGAGCTATTCGGAAAAAAAAAATCTAGAGACGTATTAAGTCAAACTTTATTAAGCTTGACCGCCTTTTTATTCAAATAGTTCCAAATATTTGTGACACCAAGAAACAAGTACACTATTAAAAATAAATTTTTTAGACTGACCATAAAGCAAAGGTTGGTAGTTTAGATATAAATTTAATGGGTTATTCATAATAGCAAAATTGGGTACTTTTTTAGAAAATAGATATAGATTCATAGCTATTATTCTCTATGATGAATACGATTGACCTAATTAATGACCATAAGTTTATGATTATTATAATAATTTCTAGTATTTATTTATCTTCCTTTTTAAGAAAAACTTGTCTTCTAAGGATTAACACAGAGCCTCCGATGATTTAGTAATATCAAGATATGCTATCATCTTTTGCATTGCATGTCTTTAGGTCTTCAATATGAATTTTATTGAAACTTAAGCATAAGTTATATCACAGTTGCATCCTTTTATTGCGACATCATGAATATATACTTTGGATTTTAACAGTTAATATTATTAGTTATTGTAACTGTCTTATCCACATATAAAGTTAAAACTTTGGTGTTTTTTATATATTATTGAGTAAATTGGACGTTGGATTCTTGAACTTTTAGGGTATTCCCATCTAAGCTCTCAAACTATAAAAAGACTATCTCGAGTCCCTAATCTATTGGCACCGCACACCGACAATCCAAAGTCCACTGCGCCAACCTAAGTATCTCACACGGCCATGCCCCAGCGGCAGCTGGATGGTGAGGCCATGCCAACTTCTCAAAAAAAAAAAAAAACACCTTAGGGCATGTTCAACCCATAAACAGGGGGTTTGAATTTGACATATAGACAGCTAAAAAGACATGTCGTACAATGGACTGTCTTTTTCACTCTCTCGTAAGCTATTTAATGATGTGCATGAAGCCAAGATCAATCGTGAATACTATTTTGTATACAATTTTATTGCTTATTATACAAACAGAACAAAACAAATCATGTATACTGTTTTGTTGCTTCTTAATAATTTTTGCTAGTGTTTAAACAATATTGGAAGAGCTATAGATCAACAACATTATTGGTTAAGAGTTAAGACCGATTAAATTTTACATATGAATTCAAAAGAGTAAGATAGCTAGAAGCATTCAGTAGAAAACAAAGAATGGCAGCAAATACATCATCAGGTATATAATTCCGAGAAGAATGACAACCTCTCGCACAGAACATAGAAGCTCTTTCAGAACATTACCTATTTTTTGAACTTTAGAAAAATACCGTCTTCCATGGTATATGTAAGAAGTAGTAAGTCAGGCAGGAATACGTAAAAAAACAAGTGCAAATTCAGAGGAGATGCGACAACAAACTAGTACTCGGCGACTGCCATGAAGATTGCAGCCGAGATGAGCACAAGCTGCTGCTATTCGAACGCGCCCATGAGCACCACTACTGCCGCCGAGTTGCTACCGGGACAAAGGGTCTCGCCGCTGCGGACCGTCGCCGCCGCAGAGGCGCTCTTGCTGTTTGCTCTTCCTAGATGCGGTGCCTTCCTTTACACTTCATGAAGCGCCAAAACCAGAACACAAAGACGCCGCGGGATCCTCACGTTGTCGACTCGTGGCGCATAACGCTGTCGGACTCGTCACCTGGGCCTCGGAGCACGGGCCTTCCCCGCGAGGCGACGCGGCCGCCGTCTCCAGGCTCGTCTCTGTTAGAAATCAAAAGAAATCAGCTCTTATATGTGTGGGTGTTAGTATAGGAAGAACACAAGAACACATGCTCAAGAACACATATGAACACAAGAATGTAAGGAGGAAGAGAGAGCACTGCATATATTCATTCACTTGTTTCTCATCTCTTACAAATGAGCTAGGATGCCTTTATATAGGCAAAGAAGGTTTGCTACAATAACCGCCATACAAAATACAGCTCAGGTTACATAAGATGCTAGCTAATACTATCTGGTCAGTTTGAATTCTTCCTCCTCTTCATTTAATTTGGCCACCATCATAGTCATATTTCACACTACTTTGACTATGATTTTACAACACTCCCCCTTGGCCAAATTTATGCTATGTGTATGCCTCGTTAAAAACTCCCCCCAAAATCTAGTGGGAAAAAGGGTAGAAGAAAAGAGTACATCACATGCACCGGCTTAAGTTGCACCTGTTTGCCTCATTAAAAACCTTGCATGAGAAAACCCAGGGGGACAAAACTCATCAAGGAAAAAAAAGAGTACAACAGTTGATACTTTGGTCGGATCGTCGGGATCAACCTATTTTCGAAAATTCTCCCCTAATCCCCGCAACTCACTAAGTTGTCTCATGCCAATTCCACAAACACATCCGTGGAAACTAGAGGCGTGCAGAGATTTTATGAACAAATCGCGGTTGTCACATGACCTAGCTTGCAGGATATCCACTTCCCCACTCTTCTGGAGCTCATGAGGATAGAAGAACTTAGGAGCAATATGCTTCGTGAGATTGCTCTTGACATAGCCCATATGCATCTGTGCAACACAAGCCGCATTATCTTCATAGATAATAGTTGGGGCGTTGGTAGTTTTCATACCACATAACTTCTGGACGTGGTTAATCATTTGTCATAGCCGATCACATTTTTATGTGGCTTTAAATATCACGATTCTCATTAGTGGTTGGTTGATTAATTCAACCATGGTCTACCTCACAGACCACCAAGAAATGGCTCGACCACTATAGAGAATTATAAGCACCCAGTCTAGGACCTGACATCATGTAAGTCGAACATACAACTATTATGCTCATATCCCACCATGATTGGGACTTGGTTCTTCGAAACCATAGACCAAAGTTTGAGTACCTTATAGGTACATGCGGATAGTTTGAGCGCTAACCCAATATCTTTTGGTTGGGTAGCATTGTACCTTGCTAAGAGGTTTTGCTAGGTACATTAATGCATCGATGGGGCTCAATTTAGGGAACTTCAGGTTCCAACGTTCCCTTATTATTACCTTTGGTCTAAATGAGACTTTATCCACTTCAGGGGATCAACCCAACATGGGAGTTTTTAGAGACTGGTGCATAATTCCTCCTTCAGGGAGGTACTCGAGCTGCCGGCTCAAGTGGGACTTGGTCTTACCAAAGCCCTCTATCTTGAATCCATTCTTAGTTAAGTCATTGCATTCTCGATGTCCTCGAGGTGCCAATGACATAATTCAAGATGATACGGAAATCCTTCGGGGATCTCATATAGGGACAATCAATATTGCCCATGTAACCCTCTTCGGGGAGGAAGTTACTTGATTCGTTGAATCACATATATCTGGATTGTTTCAACCAATACAACAACTGCTGCAGGCGGACACTAAACATGTTGCTATTTTGATTCGGTCTAGGGATTTTGAGTCCTTCAGGGTATCTCAAATAGATTTTTGAATCCAGCGACCCATACAATTATGCGGTCATAATATCCATCAACTGCATTTTAGATTCAAGTTATTAGCTTCCACAAATATAAGTATCGGAACGTCTTTGCCACTCATAACAGGAGTATATTTCATCTTAATTGATGACGGGTCTCTGCGGAAACCCATATGCCACTAGCCTCGCTTTGTGCCAAATTTATTCCTCTTCTAGAGGATACCAATTCACATCCTTCAGGGATGACCTTTGGAGGTTGAGTCTCCAAACCCAATAACCTCTTTCATAAAGTGAGCGCTGCTCCGCCTTGATTTGCTGCTACCCTTTTGTCCCAATCTAAGTGCTTCGGCACTTTGCCATAGACTTTTATTATGGATCCGGATCAATTGAACTAGCAATTCTTAAGGCAGAATATATGTCGACAATGGTGGTCTTTCGATAATGCAAATCTCCTGATTCCATATTTTTAGTGGCGATCACCCCGTGATCATCCTCTAGCTCATCATGATTTCCCATAATGATTGAGCGAGGGCGTTCCAATCTTCCAAAGCGATAATATGCGTGCGCGATGCATTGGGATTTCCATCTTCGAGGATGGCGTCCTTGAGCACCTCAACTTCAGGTTGAGTTGCCTCTTGGGGCATCCTTAACTTCGGGTTGAGCTTCTTCAACCGAATCCCTAAGTGATGCAAGCGGCACGGGGACTTGTCTATCACGGGCGTCTCCCGTAAACTTGTCCCGAGCACCCGGAGGTCTCCCCTCAACCTAGGATCGGAGGAAACAATAGAGCCGGTAACCATCCGGGGAACGTATGCTCTCTCCGGCGCGTTTACCACAAGTAAACGCGACGTTGTCACTTTTATGATCAGTGAAGGAAATTGGCAGCTCATTTGCAAGTCTTTGCAAATGCTTAATTCTCTGAATTTCTAGTTCAGATTCATTAGTGCGTGAGTTTGGGGAATGCGTCTTACACTCCATGCAATTTCCCAAGATTCCACTTTGGATGCCTATCTCCCCCCTAATGCTGGGAAATGCAATCAGCGTATTGAGCCTTACGAAGATCCCAATCATAGGCTCTCAATATTTGATCATGGACATCCTCCCAACTTCTGGTGGGGTTTCATTGATATACGCTGAGGTGGTGGTACTGGCACATGTACTGCATAACTTGGCACATGTACTGCATAACTTAATATACGCAGATGGGAAATACTTAGTCCTTTTTCCATGCACTAGGTGTAAGGGGGTATTGTTTTCTTATGCCGTTGTCTTGAGTTCGTTAGTATTACAGCTTGCAATACTATGTAGCCTAAACTTCTGGTTGACAGGCTATATTTCTGCAACAACAACCATGTAATCTACTTGATCTCTTTGACCAATGATTCAGCTAGACCATTTTGTATGTGGACAAGTGGTACTGACTGCTCTTCCTTAATGCCCATGGGCATGATAAGGCAATGAGCTTGATTTCAAGAGGACAATAGGTCCACATAGCTCCATAAGTACCTGAACAGGCCCAACAGGGGCTGAATAGGTCCACAAATGTCACCTTGTTTCCTTTGTAGGAACCCTAGTGACTCATCCCTAAGCTTCAGGAGGGATGGTCTAGTTATGAGCTTTCCCTTTCCATATTTAAATCTTCAAGATTTTTAGGGAAGCTCTCCAATATAATAGGCCAGCAGAATTGTTGATGATATGTTATCAACATACTCAACTCAGGAGATCCAATCTATCATACCAACTAGGAATGACTCTAGGATCTCAACGATGGATTTTATAGCAACATATTATTTGGTGGACTTAATGCACATGTGGTGCAAACCTAGTGGCAACGAAAGGAGTTTTTCCACCACTTGATTTTGACATCCATGAGCAGATATTCAGTATCTTGCTCAACTTGGTCCCCTATGCGGAAACCATCCCCATGGATACAAGTCGAATTGGACTTGTATGGCATGTCCAGCTTGAAGTTGTATGAGAGGGTACAAGTTGAACTTGGATGCCAAATTCAACTTGAACTTGTATGAGGAGTTCGAATTGAACTTAGATGCCAAATCCAACTTAAACTTGTATGAGGAGTTTGAATTGAACTTGGATGCCAAATCTCATCACGTTTGAGCTTGACCTCGGTGGTGAAGTGAGGATTATGTCGACTCTTTTGTCCTTGCTTCCGAAGGACTTTGGTAGAAACTCAACTAGGTGTTTTAGGCCGCGATAAATGCGGGACTAATATCCCGTGCCTCTGCATCTAGAACAACGATCTTCTTTGCTTAGATGTTTCACCTATGACCTTCTCGATTCGCTTCTTTATAGCACAAGGGTGCGTTTAGCATTATGGATGCAAAGATCTAAGTACCCACGGGGGAACTAGGGTGACACTTCTGGTGCCCACTAGAATATTGCTTCCAGCAATAACCGTATTGTTTCGTTTTTCATGGAAATATCTAGTCTCCCCGGGACTATATTAGTGGTGCTACTTTGTCAACAAGACATTTCCTTTCTAGCCATAGGTGCCACCAAATAATTTCCCTATAAAATAATTTTCATTCTAGGAAACGTTATAAGGTTTGGAGGCCTTATAAAATATCATCGCTCTTCGGGGCATTATTCATGACCATAACACTGATGGTATGACATGCATGTAACATTTCATGGTACTCGATAGGGGAATACTTGAGTCCCCATGAAGTTATTCTTGTCTCTACCATGGTCCAACACTAGACATGTCATGTGATAGTAGTATTTACTTCGGGTAAATACAACTTGTAAAATCACAAATTTTGGTCATGCATAATCGTGTGTATAATCTCCCGGATTATATAGGCATACATAATCTCGGGATTATGTTGTTTCCTAGATATGTGTGTAATCTCTGGATTACCACGCAATTTATATCAAATGTAAACTTGCAATAAATAAATCAACAGGATTTAAGTAAATGCAAGAAATAAATTGCAAGAAATAAATTGTGGTAAATATAAATTGCAATAATGTAAAACTTGCAATAAAGTAAATATTCATGCCGAGTGTGTATGGCTTCCGGCCATAATAACCTTTTTTGGACTTCATACGGCGTAGGGGCATGATATAGTGAATATTGGATTCACTATCTATGTATCACGGGCTTCGGGCGTATGTGTGTGACTCCGTAATCATCGGTGCATTGATCAAATGGTTTATACCAATACCATGCGAGGCTCCAGGCCTCTTTACGTAGTGACTTCGGGTCTCTTTGCAACATGGTTTAGTGCACATCGGTCCAAGTAAAAGCGCTTCCCTTGAAATATATGCCTTGTCGTTTGTAATCTTCGAGGATTACATTGCGACCTTTCTTGTGGAATATAATTTGCAAATAAATAATTTGCCGAAAGTAATTTGAGAAAGTAAACTACATTTAAATAATATCTTTGAGAATTAAATACTGAGAGAGCAAATTGCGATAAATAAATCTACGGGATTTAAATACTAAAAATAAATTCCGCGAATTTAAATGCAATAAGGAAATTGCAATAATTAAAATTCGCATGAATTTAAATCACGGGGAAATAAATTGCGGTAAATAAATTTGTGGAATTTAAGTACCGAATTTAAATTGCAGTAATAATGATAATAAGTATGGTGGACTTGGGCCACACATATTTCACGGACTTGGGCCATGAAAGCGGACTTTATAGCGGATTACGGGCGGTATTTTTCAACGCAAAAATAGAAAAATAAATGCGATCTCATGTTTAATGGGCCAAATGGGCCATATTCATGCCTCATGGGCTGGGCTTATCGGCCAGTCATTTATGACCGTTGATGCGGATCAATGGTCGATTTACCAATGGTCATATAAATAGGGAGGGTTGAAAACCTAACCCTCATCTCATTCCCCCCTCTACCCCTCTCTCTCACTGCCTTATCTTCTTCCGGTCCACACACGACGCAGAGAAAGAGGAAAAGCGCGTCGGCGGTGCTCGTGTCGCGTCAGCGCCTGGCGAAGCGCTGGGGGTTCGCGTCGGCAATGGCTCATCTTGCGTCCGCGAAGACCAAAGCGCCGCCGGGCGCCAAGGGCCTGGGGCCTTGCGATCGCGGCACCCGGGGGCCCGCGCCGTGTGTCTACACACGGCCTTCGTGCCGAGGCGGCGACGGACGCCAGGGCCTGAGGCCACGCCGGGTATGTGCCGCACACGGCCGGGCGGCGGGGGCAAGCGCACCCGGCGCTGGCGGGGGTGCTAACCGCGCGTTCGCCCTAGGAAGATCCGGCGGTGGTGGGACCACGCCCGCGGTGGTGGCCAGGCGGCGGCACGACCCTATGCCGCCCGGACAGGTGGTGGCCAGCGCCCGGCGGATCCGGCGGCGGCTGCGTGATCGGGCGGGCACGGGATGCGGCCCGGCGGCCGTGGGGCCCCGCGAGCTTCACACGCGTCGCGCGCGCGCCCCGCGGCCGTGAGGGCGGGTCTACCGGCGGCCGGCGGATCTGGCGGAATCGCCTCGATCCGCTCTTCAAAGCGGGTATGGCTGATCTACTCCTCGATCTGCTGCGCCCGGCGGCGAGGCGTTCTTAGCGTCGTTCCTTTTCGGTAAGGTTTATTGTTCATGCTCATCTTCGGGATGGGCTGTGATGTGGCGCTTCAGGGCCGTTTTCATAAACGGCGGGCGGCGAGCCTTCCTTGCTTTGCCCGGTTGGATAGCAACGGGTGCGAGAGCGCCTTGTGTTGCTCTTCGGATGGGCGGAGGCATAGCCTTCCTTGCACCATCTCTATGTTAAGTGTTTTTACGTGTTGTGTGTGGTGCTTGGGCATCCACCGGTGGTGGTGTTCATCACCTCTCTGTGTGAAGATCTTTGATTTCTTACCTTCTTTACCTTGTAGCTCGGTAGAACTTCGTCTTGATAACGTGTTAGAAATCAAAAGAAATCAGCTCTTGTATATGTGGGTGTTAGTATAGGAAGAACACAAAAACACATGCTCAAGAACACATATGAACACAAGAATGTAAGGAGGAAGAGAGAGCTTTGCATATATTCATTCACTTGTTTCTCATCTCTTACAAATGAGCTAGGATGCCTTTATATAGGCAGCAAGGTCGGTTGCTACAGTAACCGCCATACAAAATACAGCTCAGGTTACATAAGATGCTAGCTAATACTCTCTAGTCAATTTGAATTCTTCCTCCTCTTCATTTAATTTGGCCACCATCATAGTCATATTTCACACTACTTTGACTATGATTTTACAACACTCCCCCTTGGCCAAATTTATGCTATGTGTATGCCTCGTTAAAAACTCCCCCCAAAATCCAGTGGGAAAAAGGATAGAAGAAAAGAGTACATCACATGCACCGGCTTAAGTTGCACCTGTTTGCCTCATTAAAAAGCTTGCTTGAGAAAACCCAGTGCGACAAAACTCATCAAGGAAAAAAAAAAAAGTACAACAGTTGATACTTTGGTCAGATCTTCAGGATCAACCCATGACCTTCGGGGTCAAGTTTTATGAGCTATGATTTTCGGGGAAAATTCTCCCCTAATCCCTGCAACTCACTAAGTCGTCTCATGCCAATTCCACAAACACATATGTGGAAACTAGAGGCAGGCAGAGATTTTGTGAACAAATCTGCCAGATTGTCACATGACCTAGCTTGCAGGATATCCACTTCCCCACTCTTCTGGAGCTCATGAGGATAGAAGAACTTAGGAGCAATATGCTTCGTGAGATTGCTCTTGACATAGCCCATATGCATCTGTGCAACACAAGCCGCATTATCTTCATAGATAATAGTGGGGCGTTGGTAGTTTTCATACCACATAACTTCTGGATGTGGTTAATCATTTGTCATAGCCGATCACATTTTTATGTGGCTTTAAATATCCACGATTCTCATTAGTGGTTACATAAGATGCTACAATGAACCGCCATACAAAATACAGACTCGGGTTACATAAGATGCTAGCTAATACTCTCTAGTCAATTTGAATTCTTCCTCCTCTTCATTTAATTTGTCCACCATCATAGTCATATGTTCACACTACTTTTTTGACTATGATTTTACAACGATCTCTCGAGCCGGCGGAGTTCTTTTGCAAAAACAACGATCACGAGACCGTGCTCGGGCTTAGGCGGGGGTTCTTTTGCAAAAACAACGATGTAGAGACGGGGCGAGAAGCGCGCTATACATGCCCTTATTTCTCTTGCTCATTCCCAAGTCCATCCTCTCTCTCTCCCTAGTCTCGTCTAGCGCCCTAGCCGTAGAGGTGAAGGCGGAGGTCCGCATCACCGGTGCTAGCGCATGATCCCAAGTATCCTTGGTTGCTCCACAAATCTTGCATTCTCCCTTTTTGTGACATATTTCTACTCTCGAGTGCAAGGACTTAAGTGCAAGTCGCCGCCAGAGGACCTAAATTTATGGCGGTTTCATGTTCCATAGTTGTCTCCATTCTTTTTGGTTTTTCAATATCGAGCAACTAGCTTCGGTCATCAAAATAATCCTCCCTGCTTTTCTTTGCCTTAATCATCATTCTATATGCCAAGCATACAGTAAAGTGCCCACATCTCTAAAGCCTAGTCCTATGTATTTTGGTTGAACCATCTTCTCCTTACCCAATATGTTTTCCTTTTGCCTCTCTAACTGTCCCACCAGAACTTTGGCAGCAAAAAATTTAAATGCTCACATAACCCTCTTGTCAGCCTCAAGCATCCCATGGTATAAGGCCAGTACCAATGTTGTAGTTTCTATACCTATTAATTTCTATAAATAAACACTACGTTATAGAAATTGTGGTCCCAATGGATAGAAACCATGTCTACGTATATAAACATATACATTCTCTCTCTATTCTCTATCAACCATATCCCTTCATGTCTTGATTCTCGTATAGACGTGGTTTCTAAGGCCAGTCCCAATGATAAAAATCAAGTAGTTTCTACAAATATAAGGATATCGCACCAAGAAACTACTACTTCACAATGGATGGTTTCTACAACGGTTTACATACAAAGGTAACCTAAATGCAGTAAAAAAAAAGGTAGATCAATTGTGGCAACTATTGAGCGACCTTCTACTGCCTAAACTACGCCGTTCAAATAACTTATGGGATCCCAAATTTTTTATGAGATTAGTTATGACTACTAAAGAAATCTTACATACTTAGGTTTTATAATTCAATTACTACAATTAAAATAAGTCTTATTGCAAAACATGTTCATTTGCTATTTTACGATGTTTTTTCTATTTTCTATGAATTTTCAAAGTTCCACCATTTTTTTTTAAAGAAAAAAGAAAATATTAAACTGAAATAGAAAAAACTTTTGCATTAGGAACCCTAGAGTTTTCACAAATCGGGTAAGCCCAGATCACGAAAACTCCTCTCTCTAGCCATCTTGCATCAGGAACCCTAGAAAGAGTTTCTAATTCAATTTCACCCTTCTATTTCCTTGCATCGAACTAAGCATAGCGAGAGGGCCCACGGGGGCGATGGAATCCAGGCGGAGGAAGCGGGTGAAGATCTCTTGTTTGGTTTTGGCAATTAGTGACACCTAAGGACTAATCTCTCTATGCTAAGTGGTTGATTTAGATTGGAGATTGGTCATGCCAAGGTTGGAGCATGGTGATCATGGAGGATGGATCAAGGTGGTCCAAAAGATGGTCAAGTGTCCAACTTGGTGGAGTTTCGGAGATCAAATGGGCTCAAGGCAAAGGTATAACCATAGGGCCATTTGATTTTGCACTCAAGACACCATAGAGGGTGTGAGTGGTTTAGGATCGATAAGCCGTACTATAAAGAGGGGAAACTTATCGTACACATCGATCCTCATGTGCCTCTAGGTTCATAATTCTTATGCATGCATTCTAACCTAGAGAGCTAACTTCGCGCTTGTTGAAAATGGTTTTCAAAATGCTAACACAAGTGCTCGAGGTGTTCTTCGACGTGTTGGCAACAAGGTTCAAGCGGCGGAAGTGTTTGTAGGGTTGAGTTGGGGTTTGGTGGCGGGATTCGGCGTTTTCGGGAAAATGAAGTGCACATTTTCCAATGCGCCGGATGCAAATTTGTGGAGAAAACATGCTATCCCACGTGCTCAAATTGGTATACTTGGTTGGAAGCATGTTGAAGCAACGGTGGAGAAACGGCGACGAAACGACGAACTCACAGCTGTTGCTGAGGTGACGGATGCCTTTGGACAGCGACCGGGCGCGGCGTCCGGTGGTGCTGCGTCCGGTCACAAACAGAGAGCTCCGAAATCGGGCTCAGGGCTGACCGGCGCGTCCGGTCGGGTGACCTGACGCTGGCCCGAAAGTCCGTTCGGTGCCGGTTTGAATGGGAAACGACCGTTGGCCGTTTTGTCGCTCGACCGACCCGCTGGACGTATTTGGCGTCGTGCACCGGCACGTCGGTCGGGGCCAAAAAGTTGGGGATTTTTCCCAACGGCCACATTTCGTGTGAGGGAGTATTTATACCCCATTGAACGGCTTTGGCTCTCTCTCTTGGTCATTTTGAAACACTCCTAACTTCCTAGAGCTGAGCAAAAGCCCTCCCCTCTCTCATTCTTGCTTGTGAGCTTAATTCTTGAGAGATTGTGGAGTTCCAAGTGCATTGCATAGAGTTCTTGCATCTAGAGGCACTTGGGGATCGCCGTGAGCTGGTTAGTTTCTTGTTACTCTTGGAGACACCGCTCCTAGCCGGCTTGGTGATTTGGTGGAGGCGTTGGCAAGAGAAGGTGCATGTTCTTGGCCACCTCCGGTGATTTGTGAGAGGATCACGCACTCCTCGTCGGGAAGACAAAGTGCAAGGAATACATTGCTCGTGTCTTGGGTACCTCACTTGTGTGTGGTGGCTTGGAGCGCCCGGGTGGCCAACTAGCGAGTGCAAGTCTAGTCCAAGCATCACCCTTGTGTTGGTCGGCACAACCGGAGACTAGCTTGTCGGTGTACAAGTGAACTCCGGGTCAACACATCGACGTGTTCATTGTCTTGGTGATTGGCTTCATTATCTTATTGTGTTGATTGTCTTCTTCATTGGTGATTGGTTCATTGCTCCTACACATCGTTATAACAAGCTTCTCACTCTTGCAATTACATTCCTAGCTTACCTTGTGTAGAAAAGCTAGCACTTGCTTGTGTAGTTGTTCTTGCTAGCCTAAGGACCCTATTTAGGATTGTTCACTAGATAGAGTAGTGACATAGCTCTTGTGTGACATAGAGATCATAGTATATATCTAGAATTGTCACTAGTTGGCTTGCAAGACACTAGAGCTAGCGAAAACCGCTATTTCGCCATTTGTTATACTAACCGGTTTGTTAAGTGAAGTTTGTAGAAAATTTTATAGGCTATTCACCCCCCTTCTAGCCATCTAGGACCTTACAGCGGGGCCGGCGACGGCGATGGCAACGCTGCTTGCCTAGCGCCGGGCGCACCTAACCATACCTCAGCTGGGGCGAGCGAAACGCCGAGGAGCCAAGAGACGGAGATGACCCACGGCGGGAAGTGGCGAGGCCGACGCGGGAAGGCGAGCGCATGCGGAGTGCTCCGCGGCGGCGGCGCATGGGATCCACTCGAAACCACTCGTTTCTCCCCAACGGCGTTTGCCTAGTTTCCATCTGCATGATTGCTAGCGTGACGTCGTTCCCTGCTCAAGAAATCGTTTCTATGTTTCCCGCTCTCTCTCTCTCTCTCTCTTCTTTAATTCCTTTGCCACATCAGCAAAATGCCAAGCTGTCCAGATAATTAATGCACATAGAAACCACCATAAATACGTCATTGGGACAGCCCTAAGCAGACTTAAATGTGGTTTCTCTTACTAATAAATGATATGCCAGCTAAGCAAAATGATGACATGACAACCTAAATAAATGAGGAAAGAGGGAACAAACGTAGGAAATGATTTCTACTCAAAGAAACGACGTCTTCCCTTGCACCGATGCACAAAGAAACGGCGAAATCGCCAATGGGAGGAAAACCGGTCGTTTCTACCGGTGACGGACCACCAACGCCGCCGTTGGCTCGCTGTCCGCCGCCGCCGCCGCCACCGCGACCTCGCCCTCCGCCACGTGCTCGCCCGCACCGCGAGCTTCGTCGTCGTCCGCCATGCACCACGCCGCTTGCCGGCTGCGGAATTCGATCCGCCCACGCTCGCCGTCCGCCGTGTGCCAAGAGCTCGTCCGCATTCAAGAGTTTGGGAGAGACAGAGTGAGAATACGGCAGGATAAGGGAGAGAAATAAATAAGTCATATATTTATTATATAAGGAAACTTCCATTGTGATAGTTTGTTTCTATATTTAGATTTTTGCTGAGTTATTTCCCTTGGACTCCGCACATGGATTCTATCATAGGTACTGCCCTAATTTAGACTTGATTTTTTATGATTTTTGCTATCTCTCTCTTTAATAACTATCTTGCTACAACAAAAACGCTTACGTGGTAGTACAATTAATGTCTATAGAAACTATGATGATTTCTGCATTGTGAGGGCAGTCCCAATGGTTAAGATCATGCACAACATCCAAGAGAAAAAAGCCATGTATTCCTTGGCAGACGGCGGCGGGGAATGCGGACGGCGAGCACGGCGTGGCAAGGAGCGCGTAGGATTCATCGGCCGGCCATCCCATCACGGGCCCCACCACATAGAAATGGGTAGTTTCTTCCCAATGCGGATTTGATGGTTTCTTCATGCATCGGTGCTGGGGAAGATGTGGTTTCTCGGAAGGAAACCGTTTCTATAAATTTTCCTCTCTCTTCATTAATTAGGGCTGCCATATCAAAATTTTTTGCTTAGCTGGCAGATCAATT
Organism: Hyparrhenia diplandra; assembly: GCA_015847255.1. NCBI lineage: Eukaryota > Viridiplantae > Streptophyta > Magnoliopsida > Poales > Poaceae > Hyparrhenia > Hyparrhenia diplandra. Next base: position 751,797 of record JADLZK010004968.1, on the reverse strand, counting down.
AATAAGGATAGAAACTTCCATTAATTCACCATTAGGGCTGCCCTGAGTGTCCGAGTAGATATAGTTCACACATATCACATATGCAAGTCTAATACAAATAGGTTCCTAGGCCATCCTCTAGCATTGGCCCCCGGCCGTCGCCCCTCGCCCATCCGGCCTAGGCTCAGAGCCAGCCCTGGTCCTGAACAGTAGTAGATTTAGCACCCCGACCCCTCGTGTCGGGAGCAGCTGGCGGCCAAGGACGCGAGAGGCAGCCGGCCCAGCATGGTTCCAGCGACCTTGTTCTCAATGCCGACCACTATCTGTGGGCCTGGTGATGTCGCAAGCAAGAGCAGTACTCCCTTCATCCCAGAATGTGTGTCGTCCGAGCATCCACCCCAGTTACCGAGGAGACTCGCAAAAGACCCTGCTACCCCTAATACCAATGATTTGTCATCTGAGAATTTGGATGGGCATGCCATCAATGCTACCCACCGAATCACTTTCTTGCAATGCTACCCAGCGAATCACGCGCCCGTGCGCGGTGGCGCTCACGCGGATGCACTCCCCTGTGGCAAACTCACGCCCACGATGGCATCACTGGACAATGCGGCACAACGCGGTGATGAGGCTGGTTCCATCTCGCCGGGCGGAGCCACCATGCCTGCGGCGGACTCGCTAGGCTCGGCGGTGGCGCCCGGCGGCGCCGCCCTGCCCGAGGTCGCCCTCGCCCTGCTTGTAGCGGCGGTGAAGCCCCCACAGCTTGGCCCCAGCTCTCCCGGATCCCATGGTCCCCGCTGTGAGTCCGAGAGGCTGGGAGGGGAGAGGAACGGATGAGGTTGGGGATGTGGGTGGGATTTTTTTGTTTTTTAAGGCCGGGGTTTGCGTTACGTGGAGAGGGCTACGAGGGGAGGGGGGACAGATAAGACTGCCTCGATCGGGCGCAGCTATGGTCTAGTACGGGTTAATAGGCAACGACACACATTGCGGGGCGTGCTACTATCGCTCCGACGACACACATTGTGGGACGGAGGGAGTACTCCTGATGCCGCCATGAGCAGTAGGGCACCAAGGCACCAGCACGGCGAGCCGGGCGCGAGTCCAGTGATATCATGTCTGCTAGAAGTTGGCTCCGGTGATGTTGCCAGCACAAGCAGCACCATCATGTTAAGCTTGAACTTATCAGCCCGCGACCGTATAATATTTTTTTCTCTCACAAGCCGCTTTTTTTAGAAAAGAGAATATATTAATATCTCAGCCTCTGCATCGAAAAATGCATATAGCTATTCATTATTACACCACAAACACACACGCACACTATAGATTCCAGCAACCTAGCTGCCTAAAAGAGTCGAAGTACCACCGGAGTCCTCTAGCTACCAGTCAGAAAAACCTTCTTGCGTCAGGACCATCCGTTGCCAAAACGACGCAGGTCACTTCAGCAACGCACATCTGCTAGCCACCGTCTCCCCACGCCCGGCCTCGTTGCCAATTTAGGTGGGAGCCACATATGCCCACGCCATTCGTGGGCGCAACTCTGCCAAGCGATTCGCGAGGCTCTCCGATCACCACGCCAATGATCTTCTACTGGCCGCCTTCCTTCACCGTGGACACTGCGAACCTGGATCCTTAGCTAGGGCCTCCAACCTCCAGGCCAAAATGCCCGTCAACAAAACAGTTCGACGAGAGGGACGGCACGACAGACGTGCTCCAACAAGGCCTTCAAGAAGGGAATGACAGCCTGAGATGCCATCAATTTTGGAGAAGCGCCGCGAGGACTTTCGCCCCGGGACCTGCCCCTCTCTCGCGATGAGTAGCACCTTGGGCGACGTCTCCAAGAAGATCGTGACACATTGCGCCACCGCCGCCCACCCCACGGGCATGGTTTTCACCAGAAACTACTCGGCAGGAGACCGATGGAGAGGAGGGCACCTCACCACGGCCCCCGCACGCATCTGCAGAGGCCCGAACGCGGCCACGGCCACCCACGGAGTACGCCATCGACGCAGCAGGGGTGGGGTCTGAATCCAGCCTGAACGCTTGGATCCAACGCACCGGCAGGCCATCCCGCCGGAGCAAGCCGCCGCCAGGCCACAACGCCAGCGCCTGTACCCGCCGTGACCACCCGATCCGAGAGGGGAAGGCGGATCCGACCCAGGGAGGCCTAGATCCGCCTCGCCGGCCCGTCGAGCTTCGCCGGAGTTCGCTGAGGAGAGGAGAGGCACGCTGCAGCCTCCACAAGGCTGCCGCCCGCGGGGCGCCGCTGTGCCCCGCCGTCCCCGCCCAGATCCGGCGCAAGCAAGCGGTCACCATGACACAAGGTCCCGCCGTCGCCATCATAGGGGCCGCGCGAATTCCGGCGGTCTCCTCTAGCGGCGGCAAGGGTGGGAGAAGAGAGGGGAGGGCTAGTGGCGGCGGCTAGGTTTCGCCTCCCGAGTCGCTAGAGGGGCGACGCCTGCTCGTCTCACAAGCCGGCTTATCAATCAAAAACGACTAGCCGGACAGGAATGTGTCTCTGAGCACGACGAGCCGGGCAAGTCCGGTGGTCCCGTGCCAGCGAGGAATCGTGTCTCTGAGCAAGTGGCACTGATCGAGGAGTGCAGCCGGTCGGGAAGTGCATGACGACTCCGAAGCAAATTTTTTTATCGGCCGAAGTTCAAAAAATTTCCAAAATTTCCCGTGCGGTCCGATAAAATTGGATATCTGCCGATTCTTCTAGGTTAGGTTTTTCCTGCTCCCACAATTTACCCGCGCGACGTCTCAATAGTGCATATAGCTCCTCCCAGCCCACATCCACGCTCATGGCGGTGGTACCGTAGTAGCCACGACACCATTCATAATGTTTAATAGCTTAGGAATAGTTTCAAGTCAAATTCTACGATTTTTTCAAAACATTTTGATTTTTTAATTTAGTCCGATATTTCTTGTTTATCCTATTTATTTGTCCATGACCTCCGATAAATTTTTATTCCCGATAATGAAAACCCTGCCACTGGCAAATTTCAATCGCCTGAATGTTTTGTGCGGTTGTGGGCTTGTGTGTAACCTTTAGTTTGTTCTTATATGCATGTATGTAGAGTGCATTAGAAGGTGCCGGAGACTCTAGCAACATCATTGCGAAGAAGACGAACACCGATCCAACGCCGCCGCTCAAGAAATCGAGAACAGGGACACCATCACCATTGCCTACCTTAAAGGTATAGGTACCAACAATTAGTTTAGAACCTATTTCAACATGTCAAACACTCATATTCGTGGTGGAATTGAGTTGTTTTCCTTGAACTTCAGTTCCAGAACTTACTGTATGGAATGAACACAGATTTCCCTTCATAAAGTTTCTGTACTATACAGTCATTCATGTGTACTCCACTTTGATTTTATTTATGCTTCAGATGAGGAAAAAGATGCTTGGTGACAGAATCACAGCACTTCAGCAACTAGTCTCCCCTTTTGGAAGGGTAAGTGATCCAGGTCTTAATTTGGTTAATGGTCCTGCACTACTACACGCACTAGCTACATAGGAGTATTATTCTGGAAGCTGAAAACTTGGTCCAATACCAAGTCTCGTTGCAAAGACCCACACCTTTTAACAAATTGATTTCTCTACAAAAAATAAATGATCGATCAACCTCGGCGTGCTTGCGTGCTGCACAGAGGGAAACGGCATCGGTGCTCCAGGAGACCATCGAGTACATCAAATTCCTGCATGGCCAAGTTGGTGTAAGTGCGACTGATCTAGCATCTGCAGCTCTGGTTCATTATGGCTTTAATCATAAATTAATATGTAGAAATTTTGATCTACCAGCTTTAATTTTGCTCACAGTTGAATGGACTCTTTTATATATATGCAGGCACTCAGTGCTCCTTGCCTAATGATTGAGCAGCAAGTGCCCCATCACAAGGTACTGCCACAGTAGTACAGTGCCGCTGTATACCTGCAGGGCTCATCTGATCTTATAGCCTCATGCTGCATGGCGCATTCTTTGTGAAGTAACATATATACACAACGCCTTCCTGCATCCAGGTATTGAGGGACGGAGGCAAGGCAGTGGCGGCAAATGGAGAACTCGCTGGCCGAGGGCTGTGCCTAGTCCCGGTATCGACCGCCTTGTCGGTGGCTAGCGAGACGCCGCTGCTCGATTTCTGGACGCCGTTTGAGGCCGGCCCTGCCTTCCGGTAGTAGACGTGTATCATCCGGGAGCCATCTATGGCTGAAGTATGGAGTATATATAGTTGAATCTTTGGAATGATTTCTTGAAGACTTGAATTCGTTCTTCAGGTTTTGTTTCGACGAAAAGAATTGTATGACTGTACCTGGACCGGTTCGCCGCCGAGGTGGAACGCAAGCTGCGCCCCGGGGGTGTTGCCGTGCTCCACGTCGCCGTTCACCCCCGTGGGGATAAGTAGTCGGCGAATGATCTGCTAATCTGCTTGATATGCGAGGGCTTGTGGGGTTGTTCCCGCGGTGTGAGGTTGTCAGGGTGGCCAAGGTTGATGCGTTTGGGCTTGATACTGAGGTGTAATCCTCGGCAAGAAGAGTTAGGTCGGCGTCTCGCCGTCGTCGTCGGCGGCGGATCTAGCTACCTGTGCGGAGATCGATCCGTTTCTTGTGTTGGGTCCTCTCGTCCAGAACAGTCACCGGCCGACCACACGATTCGATCTTGGTTTGGCTTGGAAATTGCGAGCGACAGAGAAAAAGGCAAGTTTTGGACATGGATTTGTTTATGTTTCTACTACTAATTGTGGACTTAATTGTAGACTACTAGGTTTATGCACGTGCGTTGCTCTGGGATAACTATCTTTTATATTAAAAATACATGGATCGCACAATAAGATAGCAATACTAAAATTAAATAACAACATTAAAGTGACATATAATCCAAAAGTTTAGCATAGTTCGTGAAATGAACACAGTCACAGAGAGCACGGTGTCGCGGGCTCACAAACTCTATTGTATAGTACTTTCTGTGATGTGGATAAGATAATGTTTTATATCGGCATCAAGAAAACTCCAATATCTATTTCTTTGTGCGCCAATAGGTCCACTAATAAGTTCCACCAACCGTCTATATGTTCGAGTATATAAATAAATATTAGTGACCATAAACCCGAGAGTAGAATGCTCAGATTTAATCAAGACTTTTGGCTAGGTGCCCTGATCTTGCTCGTACACTAATTAAGGGCGCGTAACCAAACCATTTCTCTCAGATCCTGGCTGAGTAGAAATGGCAACCAAACACATACCTGTTGCATCTGATGGGCCTGGTAAGCACGACCATAAGGTGTTTGTTTGACAATGCTAAGATATTAGCACATACCAGATTTAGATTGCGGCTTTTAGAAAAATAAATAAAATTCGTAAGACCACATAAACATACACGAACTTCTTTCAAGTACAGCGACAACTGACTCAGGCAAGTTTACTTCTCCATCAAACACAATTCCAGTCTCATCAAACACAATTCCAATCCCACAATGACCATGGGAGCATCGCTGAAGCAGTAATATATATTTGAGATTAACTCAGTATGAATTGAATGTTCATCCGTTCTAAAACAACAGCTCAGATTCTTCAGCAAAATGGATACAAAACTGAACGCAATCTTCCAGTAGCAAGCACACTAAGAAACTTAACAAAGAATGGCCTACAAAGAGAATGCCAAGTGCTTCCTTCATTCGAAAGCAGCTGGACTTTGAAAAAACAAACTCCGATCTCTTCCATTTCCTAGCTGCAATTAGTGTCCAAGAGAAGGGTTGGAAACTGGATCAAACTAACTATTACATGGCAGCCAATGCTCTGAATTCCGGATTGACGTCCATTGACTGTCCAAATTTCGTAGTTAACTTGACCTGTAAGTACAACATTTATAAACACTGATACCAGAAGAAAACAATACATTTACATGAACAGCTCTAAGCATCCATGCAAACCTAAGAACTTTGAAAGAATGGACAACTGAGAGTCTGAGACCCAGTAGGTAGGACGGATTTTATTTCAGCTCTAATTAGATACTTGCAGCATCATCCACTGTTCAATGGCATCAAGTTCAGAAAAGGTAGAACATCATCGCCCCTCATGAGCATGCCATTCACTGATTCAGGCACATTTCCACATCTGTAATTAGATCAAACACAAATAGTCAATTTCACACATCATAAAGCGAAGATAAGATTGGTATTGTAGTTCACAAAGAAGAACATAAGAGGCAACAAACATGGTTGATAGCTGAAAGTGAAGATTCCCATTTTTATATTGTTCACAAATGAGCATCTAAGCTGAACCATTTGTGCCTAACTGCAGTAAAAAAAGTTTGATTAATCAATGTCATATTTCACAGACATGGCTGCATAACTGCACTAAAGAAGGATAAGTGAGACAAGCCATCAAGGCGCTCTAAAAAATTATGCAGTGTTATGTTTCAGAAAACTTGGTAGCTGAGATAAGGTCTAGGAATATTCAGACAAAGAAGATCAAAGCAACATTGAACTGCAGACGTGGATACAATAAAGGACATCAGGGTGTGCACATGTATTGCTGATAATCTCTGAAAGGGAACAAAGTGGGTACAGTAAAAGAACACTGGGTGTGCACATGTACAGCTGATAATCTTTGAAAGGGACTAAACTATCAAAGTTAGTGGCACCTATCGATCCCAATACAATACTACCTTAAGCTTGTGATCCCAATAGGATGTAGACGGCAGTCAAAGCATATTATCTGTAAAGCAATAAGAGAATATCTAAATATAGGTAGAAGTTAGGACAACATTGAGATATGCAGTTTGCTTCTAGCATGCCAGCTTATAAAGACAGACCATAAGATAAGGACATCAGAATATAGGCTTCTAGCTTACCATTGCTGACTCATATCGGAAAAGCCAATCATATTTAACTTGCTTTTCGTTCTCAATTCAAACCCAACCAACATTTCAGAACAGGAATGTTCTGACATAAACCCCACGTGGCTCAGGCATGCTTGAAATTGACCATACTATTTCCGAGTGCAGAACCTTCTCTCTATTACTATCAATTGCCAAACAAATTGACCATACTATTTCACTTTACAATATGATAAGAGGCCATCTCATATTAGATATGTGCTGCTTATTAGGGGGGGGTGTAAATCATGCTGCAGGAATCTCATTACTTGAATATCTTTCTTGTGGTCTTAGGAACCTGACAACACTGTGCAAGGCTGCAGCTAACCTGACTTTTTGTTCAAACTGCAAACACCATGCATTCCATTTCATAGGTGTCAATACTTAAAGTTCATTTGTTCAAAATTAACAAAAATCGATCTCTAATATGAAGCATAAGTGAGTCCAAATTTATCAGAACTTATTGAACACTATTTTACTAATATCAGGCTCATCATTGATGCTGCAACTTTTACAGAAGATCAAAAGATTAACAAGTAAAACTGCTGCAATACAAAAGCTCACAGGTCATATTGCTTACCTTGTCAAAAATAGTTAATGTTGGTTTCACATATTGACTGCTGCTAGGCTCCCTGACCAGCAAATTGATTACAAGGGGAATGCATGTATCGCAAGGCCTACATGTAAGAGTAAAAGGAAGCCAAGAAAAATGAGATAAATTCATTTTGATAAACATATATTTTTATATTGTTTCAGATATTATTCTACATGAGAACCCTATAGTCAAAGAACAAACCTTTCTCTCTGTACTTCTCATACAAGACATTTAGTTGTTTCTTTCTTTCTTTCAACAGATGAAAAATTTAAATAGAGATTACTCTTGATACCCCTTCTAAAGAGGGATGAACACTGTATCTGCCATCTATGAACCCGAAAAGAATCAATAAATATATCAAATGTATAATATTTTAAAGAGAACGTCAACTCCTGAGCCGTAGTCATGTTTATGCAAGCACAGAAGAGAGCACATAAAAAACGTGTACTTGTGCCAATCCTTGCTCGCACCAGCTGCAAAACCAAGAATATTTCCAATAGACATCCATGAGCAGAATATTGCATTTGTAGAATTACACTGATCAGGACCTGCATAATAGAAGGATCATTGAATAACTAACACTCGATAGTGAATCCATAATAGAAATCCCAGCGGCGATCATGCAAGTGAGAAAGAGCTTGGTCCGGTCGACGGCCCGCGGCTGGCGTGGGTAGGACAGGTCCGCATCTGCGTCCACCAGCGGCGGCGTTTGGCCCACATCCTCGGGAGCTCCATCTCAGCGTCGTGGAGGTGCCGGTAGGCGGACGCGGCACCAGGCGGACAAAGTTAGCCAGCCACCACAGGAGGCAGGACGGAACTCACCATGGCCAGCGTTGCGACCTCGTTTGTCGTCACCATCGGGGCGGGGGTGTCCTCAGATCCGGCCGGCGCCGCGTCCTCGGCGGGGGCGGCGAGATCCCCGCAATCAGCGGCATCGACAGCTAGATCATCTTCCCAATCCGTGGCGGCCGCCTTGACGACGACGTAGCCCTCTCTCTCGATCCAGTTCTCCGCGGCAGCAGCGCCCTCGCGGCCGGCATCCGTCGCGTGGTCCGCCGATCATCGTCGCCTGCGCACGAGGGCTGGGTGTAAGGGAAGGATACTTGGGGAAGAAGAAGAAGAGCAGGAACAGAATTGGTAGGTTCGGGTAGAACTGAATTCAAAACGAATTCGAATTTGGTTACAATAGTTCATGATCCTTTCTCTCCATTCTCACTGATACTTATACTACTAAGGTATCCAGAGTGGACCGCCGTAACGAGTGCTGGGCCGGCGAAGCCTCTTGGGCCTTGAAGACGACGCTTCACCAGGCGAGTCCTTGGCCGAGCCTGGTGTCACGTCACTGCTTCCTCTGTTTCGTCTCCGTGTTGGCTGCTGACAATCCACCGCTCTTGAGAACCGGCGTGCGCCCATGCCGGTGCGCGAGGAAACTGATGGCGCAGGGCGACCAAACGCTCCCAGGAAGCCAGCTCTGGCGTTGAATTGGACCATAAGACGAGCCCTTCTTCGACCGGCGGCGTATCCGCAGACCAGCGTCGTTGAAGCACACGAACAGGGACCTGCAGGTGAGACAATCCAGATGGTAGAGCAGAAGAAACCTGATCAACACCTGGAGAGAGACGCAGCTGCGACACGTGGAACACCGGTGGACTGAAGAGCCTGGAGGCAAAGCCAACTTGTATGCCACTGCACCGATTTTATCCAGGATGCGAAAAGGACCAAAGTAACAAAAACAGAGTTCGTTGTTGGAGCGGCGAGCGACAGAGGACTGAACATAGGGTTGCAGCTTCAAATATACCAGAGCACCACATCACCAAAAAAAAAGAGCACCAACTGGAAAAGTACTCTCGAACGGCCCTTGTCTGCTTGGCGCTTCATCCGCAGCTTAGTGCAATGCAAATGCTGCACAACTACATCCTGCATGAGCTGGCGGTTAGACATCCATGTCTTCAGGTCCGGCACCGGCGACAGAGAGTCCACATCAATGCCAAAGTGACGAGGCGAGGCCATACAACACCGAATGGCGAACGGCCGAGAGCTGAGTGATCAGAAGTATTGTACCAGTATTTCAGACAAGCATTGGCGAAACAACAAAGGAACGTTTCCATACACTGATTTACTCTCTCCGTTTGACCATCAGACTCTGGGTGATACCCAGAACTGTGGCGCAAGGTTGTGCCAGACCCCTTGAACAAATACTCCCAGAAGTGACTTGTGAAGATGCGGTCTCTGTCTGACACGATGGTGAGGGGCATACCATGAAGGCGGTAGATCTGGTCCAAGAACAGCCGAGCCACTGAATGCGCCAAGAATGGATGACGGAGGGGCAAGAAATGTGCATATTTGGTGAACAAATCAACCACAACCAAGATAGCATTGGCTGAACCGGACAGAGGCAATCCCTCCACGAAATCCATCGAAATGATCTGCCATGCGCCGTCCGGAACTGGAAGTGTCTGAAGAAGACCTGGGTATCGACTGCGGTCCGGCTTAGCTTGCAAACAGGTTGAGCAGTGCTGTACGAAAGACCAGACATCCCGCTTCAGGCCAGGCCAGAAGAACAAGCGCTTGATTCGCTGGTGTGTAACAGGGGCACCAGAGTGACCGCCGACTGGATCAGAATGAAGAACTTGGAGTACAGACTGCTGAATAATCTTGTTGGATCCCAGCCAGACTCGACCTTTATGATGAATCACGCCCTGATGAAGAGTAAATGGTGCCGCAGAATCATTGGAAATGGCCAATCGAGTCAACAGATCAACCGCGACAGGATCTGATTGATATCCAGCAACCACATCGGCAAGCCATTGGTGCTTAATTGATGAGATGGCCATCAGAGTAGGAGAATGAACACGGCGAGAAAGAGCATCGGCGGCAGCATTCTCAGAGCCTTTGCGGGAGAGTACTTTGTATTGCAACCCCATCAGTTTGACAAAGACTTTCTGTTGCCAGGGGGTGTGGAGACGTTGTTCATTCAGTGACGCCAATTGTCAACAGCCATTAGAATTATTCTTTCTCGTAGACAGAGAGACCCTGATTTCTGGAACACAGCGGTTTACTAATGAAAGCTATCGGGTGACCTTTCTAAAGAAGAACAGCACCGATGCCAGTGCCAGATGCATCCGTCTCAATGTGGAATGGGATGGTAAAATCTGGAAGTGCCAATACCGGAGCTATCGACAGCGCCTGTTTGAGCAACTGAAAGGCCGATTCTTGTTCTGGTGTCCACACAAACATTTGATCCTTCTTAAGCAGGTCAGTAAGGGGCCTAGCAATGATGCCGAAATTCTTAACGAAATCGCTGTAATAGCCTGCCAAAGCCAAGGAATCTGCGCAACTCCTTAACTGTTGGCGGTTGCGGCCAGCGAACAACTGCCTCTATCTTCGCAGGATCCGTAGACAAGCCTTCAACGCTGACCACGTGGCCCAGGTATGAAATTGTCTGAAGACCAAAGCGGCACTTAGATAGTTTAAGCTTCCATTGATCAGTCTGTAACCATTGAAACACCTGGAAGAGATGATTGGCATGGTCCTCAAGAGTTGGACTATAAACCAGGATATCGTCAAAAAATACCAAGACAAACCTGCGCAACCCGGGGGCAAGAGTGACGTTCATCGCACCCCAGGAAAGTGCCAATGCGCCTGTCAATCCGAATGCCATGACCCTGAATTCGTCTTGACCAACATGCGTTTGAAACGCAGTTTTGAATTCTTCAATGCTCTTCAGCAAAATCTGGTGAAAACCCGCACGCAAATCCAGAGTAGAAAACCAACGAGCACCAGCAAGTTCATCCATGAGTTGATCGAAGACTGGGACAGGGTATTTGGACTTCTTGGTGATGGTGTTTAGCTGCGGAAATCAACACGTAACCGGTAGGAATCACAACAACAACAACAACAAAGCCTTTTTTGTCCCAAGCACGTTGGGGTAGGCTAGAGATGAAACCCAAAAGAGAAACATAGAGCTCAACCACTAAAGAAAAGAAGAGGGAAAAGAAAGGCAAAGGAGAACCGCAAAACGACAAAACGGGAAACTAAAGAGATAAAACCCACAAGAACCAGCAAGAACTAAAGAGGGTACAAGAAAAGTCAAACGATTAAGGAGGAAAAGCGAAACTACAAATCGGGGGTTACGCACACGTGAATTGCACACTTCCACCCCTTCCTATCCATAGCGGGCTCTTTATCAATATTCCACTCCTTCGAGGTCCCTCTTCACGGCCTCGGCCCACGTCAAGGTTGGTCGACCTCTACCTCTCTTCATATTTCTGGGACGCCTAATTATTCTGATGCGCACTGGTGCCTCTTCAGGTCTTCGTTGGATATGTCCAAACCATCTCAGACGATGTTGCATAAGCTTCTCCTCAATTGGCGCCACTCCTACTCTCTCTCGTATATCATCATTCCGGACTCGATCTCTTCTTGTGTGGCCACATATCCAGCGTAACATACGCATATCTGCCACACTTAGTTGTTGCACATGTCGTCTTTTAGTGGGCCAACATTCTGCTCCATACAGCATTGCCGGCCGGATTGCTGTCCTATAGAATTTTTCTTTTAGTTTGTGTGGCACCCAGGGGTCGCATAAGACACCCGAAGCTTGCCGCCACTTCAACCATCCAGCTTTAATTCTATGACTGACATCCTCATCGATGTCTCCCTCCTTCTGAAGCATTGATCCTAAGTAACGAAAAGTGTCTTTCTTGGGTACCACTTGACCATCATGGTAAACATCGCTGTCCTCATACCCCATGGCACTGAAATCACACTTCATATATTCTGTTTTAGACCTACTAAGCCTAAAACCTTTTGCTTCCAGCGTCTGCCTCCACAATTCTAACTTTTGCGAGACACCATCCCTACTCTCCTCAATAAGTACCACATCATCGGCAAAAAGCATACACCATGGGATATCTCCTTGTATGTCCCTTGTAACCTCATCCATCACCAAAGCGAAAAGATAAGGGCTCAAAGCCGACCCTTGATGTAGTCCTATGTTAATTGGAAAGTCATCGGTGTCTCCATCACTTGTTCGGACACTTGTTACAACATTAGTGTACATATCTTTAATAAGATTAATGTACTTTGTTGAGACTTTGTGTTTTTCCAAGGCCCACCACATCACACCCCTAGGTACTTTGTCATAAGCCTTTTCCAAGTCTATGAAGACCATATGCAGGTCTTTCTTTTGTTCTCTGAATCTCTCCATAAGTTGTCTTAGTAAGAAAATGGCCTCCATAGTTGATCTCCCAGGCATGAAACCAAACTGATTTTGGGTCACGCTCGTCATCTTCTACAGGCGGTGTTCAATGACTCTCTCCCATAGCTTCATTGTATGGCTCATGAGCTTAATTCCACGGTAATTAGTATAACTCTGAACATCCCCTTTGTTCTTGAAGATTGGTACTAACGTACTCCGCCGCCACTCATCGGGCATTCTGTTTGTCCGAAAAATGGTGTTGAAAAGCTTAGTCAGCCATACTATTGCTATGTCTCCAAGGCATCTTCATACCTCGATAGGGATACCATCGGGGCCCATCGCCTTTCCTACCTTCATCCTTTTAGCCTCCCTTAACTTCATATTCTTGTATCCTTCGTACAAAGCCCCTGTTATTGTCATCGAAGGACTCGTCCAATTCTATTGCAGAACTCTCATTCCCTCCATTGAACAATTTGTCGAAGTACTCCTTCCATCTATTCTTGATCTCTTCATTCTTCATTAATAGTTGGTTTGCTTCATCCTTGATGCATTTGACTTGGTTGACATCCCTCATCTTCCTCTCACGAATCTTGGCCATCCTATAGATATCCTTTTCTCCCTGCTTTGTGTCCAACCATTGATAAAGGTCGTCATAGGCTTGACCCACGGCTCTACTAACCGCTCGCTGCGCCTTCTTCGCTATCTTGTACTTCTCTATGTTATCCGCACACTTGTCATGATATAAGCGTTTGCAAAATCTTTCTCCTCCTTGATAGCCTTTTGGACATCTTTGTTCCACCACCAGGTGTCTTTAACTTTCCTTCTGTTTCCTTGACTCAACCCAAACTCTTCTAAAGCTATATTTCGGATGCATGTCGCCATCTTCCTCCACATGATGTTTGCATCACCCTCTTCTACCCAAGGGCCTTCCTCGATAACTCTCTCCTTGAAAGTTTGGGCCATATTCCCTTTAAGCTTCCACCACTTTGTTCTAGTGACCTTGTTATGCTTATTCCATTGTAAACAAATCTTAAAACGGAAGTCAGCCACCACAAGCTTATGTTGGGTTACCACACACTCTCCGTGTATAACCTTGCAATCTAAACAGGGCATGCACTGTCCTCTTTTCTCAAGAGGACGAAATCAATCAGCTAGTGTGTTGGCCACTACTAATGGTCACCGTGTGGGATTCCCTCTTCCTAAAGAAAGTGTTTGCTATAAACATGTCATAGGCTAGGGCAAAGCTCAGGATTTCCTCTCCTTCTTGATTCCTAGTCCCAAAGCCAAAGCCTCCATGCACACCCTCAAAACTGGTGTTAGATGTACCCACATGGCCATTGAGATCTCCTCCTATGAAGAGCTTCTCGCCAACTGGCACACTACTAACCATGTCCTCCAGGCCTTCCCAGAACTCTCTCTTTGAGTTCTCATTAAGGCCTACTTGAGGAGCATATGCACTGATGACATTGAGAACCAAGTCCCCAATGACCAGTTTGACTAGGATGATTCTATCTCCTAGCCTCTTAACATCTACTACCCCATATTTAAGGCTCTTGTCGATCGGGACGCCTACTCCGTTCTTGTTTGCTTTGCAGTCCCGTGTACCACAACTTGGAAGCCTCAGACCCTCCCAATCCTTCGCCTTCCGTCCTTTCCACTTGGTCTCTTGGGCGCATAAAATTTTTTGCCTTTCTCCTCACCGCAATGTCGGCTATTTCTCATAGCTTACCTGTTAAGGAATCTACGTTCCAACTACCCACACGGGCCCTAGTTGGCTCGACTAGCTTCCTTACCCTTCACACCCGCCGAGGAAGATGTGAAGACCCTTCACTACACCACAACACCCCAATTACCCTCCGGATGGTCCGGACGTCAGAAACCACATATAGCGTCGGATGATCCGACCCTAAGAACATATAGCGTCCGGACTTAAGGCGACGCTTTGTAAGTCCCGACGCTAAAAAATCTATAGCGTCGGACCAAGCTTTTTGGCGTCGGATAGTCTCTTGCTATGAATATGTTTAGCGTCGATAGCTTGTCAGCAATCTATAGCGTCGATAGCATGTCGGACTATCTACGCGTCGGACAATTTGACATTAGAAATGCTTTTAGCGTCGGATGGTTCGACGGGATCATTTAACCGCATTTAAAAAATAAAATGCCATTTGGTTGCAATTTAAAACAAAAATTACATCATTTTTCATACAAACAGATTTATTCATGATCAAGTGCACACACCGATCAGCCATTACAAACATGAAACATTAATCCATCAATGATAGTGTTCAAACAGAGAGTAACACCTAAATCAGCTAAGTGGAAAATTATCCACAAACTAGCTAACTAGCACCGTATGGCAGACTTGTTAACTCTTTGGTGAAGCTCCTGAAGTCCCAACATTAACCATTGTCCATTTGCTCTTCTTGGTCCAGCAAGACCACCAACAAGAATGAAGTTTATCCACCACTAATTTAGTAGTCTGGATGGTTGTTTGACATTCTACAAATTTGAATGAAAATTCATAAGTTCCTCAAAAGAGGCATAAATTGAACTGATGACACTTGGAATGGAATGGCAACTGCTTTCACTAGCAAAGTAAAGAGCAAGGCTGTGTAATATGTTGTCGTAGTAGCAAGTTCCATATGATTGACCAAGATAAAAATTTAACTATTAATAAATATATGGACAACATACAAAAGTTAGGATCTTACTCGCAGCAAAAAAGCATGCTATCATCATTAGGATAATTAACCATATATAAGAAGCAAAGTAGTACAAGAGATTTCGATATTATAACATAGCAGCTTAAAAAAACAATGACACCAAGAGTTCAATAAAATTTCTGCTCTTTGAGTTGAGTCTATTATTGGACTGCTCTATATCTTTTGGGTAGATATAGAACAGGTGTGAGCCTTTGGTCTAAAAAGAATTGCACTCATCCAAAGGCATCAAATCAGTAATTTAGTGGTTGGCCCTTCTATATACACAGCTTGTAAAACCTCTAGCACCAATCCAAGCAAAAAAAAAAATGTCATCAGAGTCTAAGTTTGCAAAACACATTCATTGTCTGAGATATAGAAGGCAAACGGTAGAAGGCTGAGGCCCAGGTCAGAGCTTGCAAGAGTTTGAATGACTAATCCTATGTGTTTCATTTTCGAATATGTCACACTTAACTGAAACCCACTAAATGGTGGAGCACATTGGGGTCAGCAGGTTGGTTTCCTGGGTTTACATTACTTTCTTGTCACTCCTAGAATCTGGTTCCAGCTATAGCCTGTAGTTACTAATCTTTCATACCTATCAATTGCATGAGTTAACTAGCAAGAAGCACCTAGCAGTACTTGACTAAGTTACTGCAACCCGACAAGCATACTTGCTAAGCTATGTCAATGAAAAATCAAGACAAATGGCTTAAGATGAAACATAATAGCATGCTTAAATCAACTATAATAATTTGTCTATGTCTTATAGTAAAATCAAGATGGAGTATCACAATTATGATTTATCTTTTCTGTAATCAAGATGGAGTATCACAATTATGATTTATCTTTTTCTGTATGCAGTAAAGGAAGTTGAATCTTCCATTTTGTACTGTCAGCATGTATCCTTACTCGTATTCTTATTTAGCTGATGACTGAACCAAGCAATCAGTCAAGCAATGGCAATTAATAAGAAAACATATGGTTGTGTATAGATAGGATCACCCAAGTGTATGACTGAACTAAGCAAGTCATTTTTTTTCAATCTTGAAAAAAAAACATGCAGACTAACACAAAGAATGGATGTAGATCCAATAAAAAATATGGGTGAACCTAGAGTCCAATTTAGAAGGATCCACTAAGAAGGTAAGCAAGCCATGGTTATTGTGAAGTCTAATGCCACATACACCCCAGCTGACAAATACCGATAGGACAATAATCTGTCTACAACTAGCTTGTGGAGTAAAAAAAAACCAAGTACATTACCTGAAAATGTTAACATGTAGATGGAGTCTGAATTGCACTAGGAGCTACACAGCTGCCTCATGAATTGGACCAAGAGCTGCACATTTGACATGTAGATGGAGTCATTGACATGCTACGATCCAATTTGGCTTCAAATAAGTGAAGGCCAGCATATACAAAAAAAAGTTATCTTCTGTGTAATTGGTACCCATAGTTTTTCGATTTAATATATGCAGTCAGGACAAGACAAATGCAAAGGCAAGAACAATTATAGGGACTAATCTGTGCTTAAAGTTCATCAAGCGGTGGAATAGACAGGTGTTTCACCAACTCATGTGCAACTAACTGGCAGTTTACTGAACCCAAGTTGGATCAAATAAAATTTGACACATAGACACACACTAGCTCTGATCAAGAATTAAAGTTCATTGCTAAATCTACTTGTTTACCTGATAAAGAAATTAAAGTTCATTGCAAAAATAAATGACAGAGAACATATATGAAATTGCAGTGTAGTGGAAGCTTCAGCTAAACAGTTCATCAGCAAACGTAGTCTGGGACCCTCCAATCCATCAAGTATTGAACGAACTCAGCTAGGAGCATGCAAGTACCTATTGACAAGATCTAGGAAGCTCCAAATCGTATTCACGAGTGGGCAGCTCCAGAACCTGCACGAAAAACGACGACTTCCCAAGTCACCGGATCTGAAGCCACGACGGAGAGGGGAGGGAAGGAGGGTGCAGGAGAGCGGATCCGCCCGCGCCGCCATGAGCGCCGCCGACACCAGCAGCTCATGCGCGCGCCGCCGGATTCGCCGCGGCGCCCCACTGCCCCGAGCCACCGCCGGAGGAGGAAACCCGCCCCGCCGCCGAAGGAGACCCGCACGGAGGGAGGTGGCCCCCGCCTGGATCCACCGCCAAGGGGAGGTCGCAGCGCCGCCGCCCACATGCGCATCCGCGAGAGAGGTCGGGGGCGCCGCTGCCAACGCCCGTGCGAGAGAGAGGGGCACGGACTCTGTACAGCGCAGCAGTGGAGGAGACCGGGAGAGGGAGGGAGCGGCTGAATGGGTATGAGCCGGGTGAGAAACCCTAACTTGTGGTATATATACTAGTGCTTTCGATCCAATGGCTCTGGTTCATCGGAGGTTCATCCAACAACTGTAATGCACTGGGCCAAAATAATGGACTGAGCAGGCCATGATTTGGGCTATAGGCCTGCATAGTAATGGGTTGAATTACACCATTTTTTCTTCTAAAAAATTGTGAACTCTAAATTAAATAAGACATAATTTTGAAGGCCTAAATAATTTCTTAATATTCGTTTTTCTTTTTTCTTGTTTTTTAACTATTATTTTTTGGTATCTCAGATATTATATAAGTCATTGAGAGGAGATGTGTGTGTAAACGGTTGTGTTTTTTCTGCTTTTTATAAGTTTTATTAATTTTCGTAGTTTCCACTAATGGCATAGGGGCGTAATATGGGTGTATAAGCTTTCCATAAAATTTTGAAATCATTTTATCAAACTGAACTATACATTGTTCAAAATTTATACACCCCTCAAATAGTTTCATATTATACTATGTGAGAGATGTATCATTTATGAGAAATGGATTGTAAATTGAATTAAAAACTTTGAAACTTGCACGCAATAGCATTTATGTATTCTATTTAGGTGCGAAAGTTTAGAGTATAAAAAGACATTCTCTAAAGTTTGTTTCACAATGTGCTTTCTATATACATAAGAATGGAAAACAAGTCATATACAATAAAACTGAGAAAAATAATTAACATCCAAATAAAAGCTCTCTATTGGTAGAACACGATTTTAGAGGAGTTTATAAAAAAAATCATCCCATTTGAAGTTAGCATGAGGGAGAAAAACTTGTTACAAAATTTGACTACAAATTAAAAAGAAAAAAAGCTTGTGTTCATGTTCAAGATATGTGGGCCCATTTATTTTTGGCGTCGATAGTGTGACGTTGTACCAAGTTTTAGCGTCAGATAGTTCAATGCTAAATCTAGATACTTATAGCGTCGATAACGCATCGGTAAACATGGATTTAGCGTCAGATCGTCTCTTCCGAATCTTTAGCGTCAGATCATCCATCGATAAAGAAAATATTTAGCGTCGATGTTCGATGGTGATTCGTGTTGTGGTGTAGTGCTTGCTCATTTTCCACTACACCCGGTGCCGATGTAGCGCACCACAAAGGATGCGACGACCCGATCCTTGCTCTCTTAACACCGGCTCCGGATCAAGAGAGACGGTCGGCCACTTAAGGGGTGACGGCCCGCCCCTTGCTCATTTAACACCATACCCGGGTTCCGATATGGCGCTGTCGCTAAGAGGGTTACGCCCCAACGATTTTCTTTGTGGTTTTTACGCTGGTTCGCCACACTATAACGCAACCCTCCACATTTTCGCATCCGGGCTTGGGACCGGCAAAGGCAGTGTTAGAACCGGTAGGAATCATCCTTCTTTTTAACCAGAAGCACCGGTGACGAGAATGAACTAGAGCTCGGCTGTATAATACCCTGAGACAACATCTGCTAAACCTGAGACTCAATCTTGTCTTTCAGTTTAGGAGGGTAGCGGTAAGTTCTGATAAAGATGGAGTTAGCACCGTCGATGAGTGGAATCTAATGATCACATGCCCACGACGGCGGCAGTCCTGTTGGAGCAGCAAACAACTCGAGAAACTGATTGAGCACCTGCCGGATAGGCTAAGGCAACTGTTGAGGATCAGAAACCTAAGAACCATTGAAACCAGACTCAATCTGGAGTAACAGATGCAACGGCTGCTCAAGACGAATCCCCAACAGAAGCTTGTAACTACCATGATAAGGAACTGTCAACTCCTTGTGTTGCCAATCAATCAACATCGGGCTGTGAGACTCTAACAAATCCATGCCAATGACAATGTCAAATCGACCCAAAGGCAGCACTCTGAGATCAGAAATGAAGGTACAATCACTTACAGTCCAAGGCACTTGTTGCAATATTGCTGAACTCTGAAGATGAGCGCCCCCAGCAACTTATACTGCAATAGCTGCCGGCTGTATACGCACACATGTTAACTGCGGAACCCAGCGCTTCATTGATGAAAGATGAAGAGCTGCCCGAATCAATCAAAACAATCACTGGAACTTGCTGAATAGACCCAGCTAAACACACTGTGCGTGAAGCTTGAACACCCGATAAAGCAGACTTATAAATGGCCAACATCAAGTGCTCAGAAGGGGCAGTTTTAGAGTCTGAACTCGCCAATGAATCATCAGAAGAGAATGAATCCCAGATAGCCTCCACAGCATGTAAAACCTCAGGCGCACAACGGTGGTCACGAGACCATTTGGCATTGCACTTGAAACAGAGCCCCAATGCTTGCCGATATGACTTCAGAGCTTTCATGGCAGCATCTGAACTAGGAAGAGCTGAGGAAGAAGAAGACATTGTAGAAGACATCGCTGCCACCGGGCTTTATTAGCTCAAGGTGGAGGCGGAAGAGGGGGAGCCGGCAATGCCAGCGGCACCCGAGGCGCTGGTAGAGCGCGCGGAACCGATGAAGACCAATCACCGGGATGATGGCCGCGAGACGGCACCACGGCAGCAGCTTCCTCCTGCAATCGAGCCAATGAACAAGCAGTATCGAGATTGTGGGGGCTCATAACCATTACAATGGGCTTGATATCAGGACGGCGGCCATCGATGAATCGCATCGTGAAAAACATAGGATCGATGGAAGAGGTATAAGCATTCAGATGATCCACAAGTTCATAGAACTAAATGATATACTCATGCACCGAAGCGGTTTGGTGGACATGAAACATTTGCCTCATCAGAAATTCCTTCTGATTGCGGTCGAAATGATCATGGAGAAGCTAACAGAAAGGAATCCAGGACAAGGATGGAATCTGAGGAATAATGGATTGAAACCACAGGGCAGCAGGACCATCCATATGCATCTCCACGATAGAAAGACACAAGTTCTTAGGAACGCCATACATAGCGAAGTACTTCTCACTGCGCGAGCACCAGAGGTGTGGATTGTCCCCAGTAAACCGAGGAAAATCGAGTTTAGGCATACGACCCATGACTGAAATATGGTTGTTCAGGGGAGGAGGTGGATTTTGTGACTGGTGGTTCATAGGAGAACTTGGATTTGGTGTATGATTTAGGCAGGGTGAAAGCTGAATTGGGATTGTGGTTAGGCAGGGAAGGTACTGAGCCTGGCAGGGTGTATATGAAATTCTGATTTGGCTGAAACGATGGAGGAGGATGAAACGACTGAGCTGTAGGTGGTGGTGGCGGAGGAGGAAACGGCTGAGATGTAGGTGGTGGTGGAGGCGGAGGAAACGGCGGAGCAGTAGGTGGTGGAGGTGGCTGGGGAAACGGAGGACGAGAAAACTGAGAATGTAGATGGGGGTCTGGAGGCTTACCCAGTGCCGGGACATGCACCATGGTCGTGACCGAACCATGGCCACTATCCTGCGTGAGCGGATGTAGCGTAGTGCCCGCGGCCTCGGCTTGAACCGGAACCGGGCAGAACGCGCGGGACGCCGCCGAAGGTGAACCCATGATGCTGGGACTCGTCTACGGCATTTTGTCGAACACCGCACAATCCCAACCAACATCCAACTTCTTCACCTTCAAGCGAAGATTGTCGATGACGCCCTCCATCTCTGGACGCCATGAAGCGAGATCCGCGACGGTTGCTTCGAGGGTGTTGACAGTAGTTATCGTCAACTTTCTAGCATGAAATAATAGATTATTTAGAACTAGAACTATAGTAAATAAGGTTTATACTAATGATTTCCACAAGTTTTGTATCTACTAAGTTTTGCGCAGGAGAACTTTGGAAAACACCGAATATCGAGAGAAAAGAGAAGAAATAAAGAAAATGAAGAAAAGGACTGAATCAAGGGGATTAATATAAATTCCAAGGGTCTTAAGGACAAAACAAGACACCTCGCGAAGGCCGAGGCCCACATGTTGACATGTGGGGGCCGGGCGGCACCTCCTATGGGGCCAAGCAGCACCCCCTATGGAGACACATGCCCTTCTTTCCGAACCTTCCTACAACCGACCTATGGAGTAAATCTTGGCCGTCCAATGAAGTCGGTTTGATCCAAGGGCTGAGATTCATCCTATTGGGCTATAAAAGAAAGGCGCACCCCTGAAACCCTAAATTCATTCTCAACAATCAGCCTGAAGAGAGTTCCAAAGATCAAAGTCCGAGCCATCCACCATAGTTCTTTAGATTAGTTCTAGTTCTAGATTTAGCTACGTAGTAGAATAGAAGGAGATCCAAGTCTAGGAAGGCTTGAGCTTCAGATTCTATCAAGGTGTTCATAGGTACTTTGTTATATCCTCAATATATATTCAATTACTCATTGTTCATCTATGATATTATTTTTTATATTCTTTAATTATCATTTGCATTGTTTATTGTTTGCTTTAATATGTCCAAAGTAGAGTTAGATATTTATTATGGATTGCATGCTTAGGATTATATAGCCCTCATCTTGTAACGTGCAAGATAGGTGTTATAACTTATATAGGTGTGGTGCTTATATATGTTATATCTCGCAAATGTCCTCTATATATTGTTGACGGTAACCAACTACATATCAAACACCATCAACATACACCAAAACCACCTAGAGATAGGGCTTATAAACTAACAAATTCCATAGTTTTGGTGTATATTTGGTTCTTGCAGGTACAAGACAAGACATGTGCACTTTGGGCCAAAATACAAGGAAAAAGAAGAATAAAACAATAAATAGAAAAAGCCCAAAAGTGACAAATGGCAAGACCAATCCAACTTACCTCGGCCAGGCCATCAACTCAGGTTCTCCACGCCAGAACCGGGCCCAAGATAACGAAACAAGACGACACGACGAAGATGGGCCGGTTTGGGGCCGACCAGGGTGCGCCCGCACCCTGGGGTGCGCCCGCACCCTTCTTCTCGACAGTGGGGCGGGCGGTCGTGGCGGTTCCATTACTCAAAGGAATGACGGTGGCGCCGTGGACCAGGTGTGCGAGAACCTCCAAACCGCCTATTCTTGGTCGGTTTGGACATTATGGTGGTGGTGGCTATTTTCCAAGGACCCCCCTCTACTCAAGCTATAAAAGGAGACCTCCTACCTCTCATCCAACAACACTTCAAAGGAGAATTCAGCACACTTGAGCAAGAGGAGTAGATTAGTCTTCTTCCTACCTTGTAAATTCTAGAGAGTGAGAGAGGGAAAGCTAGAAGGAAACTTTGCTCCTTCTACTCGGAGTTGTCGGAGTAGCTTCGGTGATCCGCGGTTCCTAGGAGGTCGGAGTGCCGGACTTGTCGGCACCACGACGCTTGTACCTCTACGAGCTTCTTACAATTTGGTGAGCAAGCTGGTGTCCATCTCTCGCTTATTGTCTTTCCGATTATATTATCTTAACTTGTTATAGTCTTATGGGATCGGTAGATTGTCTCGTAAGAGCGTTAGTTCTTGGTGAAGGAACTCTTTGACCGGGAACCTTGGCCAACATCAAGAACTGCGATCAATAGTGCAAACGTGGTGTTTGGGCTAGCGTTCACCTACCTTTTCTGCGAAGCATCCCACGGTCGTGAGGGTAGGCGGCAGGTTGTGACAGCCTTGTCCGTCCCTTTGTAATCCCTCCACGCTCGGGTGTGACGAGCTAATTGCCTGACTCTGCCCGGTTTGGGCGAGGGCCGGTGCCCGGCGCAAGGAGATAACAACGCGAGAAATCCTTGTCCGGAAATCTAAGCCCATAGAGATACCTCATTACTCATAGAACCTAACCTTGCCTTGGGAAGACACAGTCCAGAAGCCTCAACGCAACCGCCCTTGCGACCATTATACGATACCCTCGTTTATCACCGGTGAAGTGCTACAACGGTATTTCCCGTGCGCGCGGACTTTGTCGCTTTAAGCTAAGAAACACTAACAAGCATTTCTAAAGGCGCCGCTGTCGGGACGGTTGTCGTAGTTGTATTTCAGACCTAGTCGACCCGTGTGTCTAGAATATCTCCTATAAAACAAAAACCCAAAAACCGTTCCTTACCCATGGAGCAACCCACTATTCAAATCCTATCCGCTCCTAAGGGCGAGCTCAGAGAACCTCTCCGATCTGCGAAGCCCATCACAGCTTCCGATTATGAGCTCCGCCCCGGCTTTATAGCCATGGTTGAGCCCGAGCCTTTTTTCGGGCTCGGAATATGAAAACCCATATCATCACCTACGGAGTTTGAGCAGCTCTGTGTGGATGCTTGACTATTGCGGCATAACACATGACACGTTGAGGTGGAAGTTGTTTCCGTTCTCTCTCTACTGAGAGGGCGACTCAATGGTACGCCCACAATGTAGGGTTGGTAAATGGAGACTGGGAAGAATTGTGACATAGGTTTTGCCTCGCGTTCTATCCTTTATCCAGAATCGCGGCCCTACGACAAGAGATCCTCAACTTCCAACAAAAAGTGGGTGAAACCATAGGTGCAGCCTGGGACCGTTTTACCATTCTTACCAGATCCGGCCCAGATCTGTCCATCCCAAACCATGTGTTGTTACAACACTTTTGGCTAGGTTTGGATAGAGCAAATGCACTACTGCTTGATTTAGCTGCCGGAGGGTCGTTCGCACATAAAACCTCAGCAGAAGGAGAAGCTCTCCTAAACCGTATCCTTGAGAATACTCCTCCGCTAGAACCCATCTGGAGTAGAACCCAAGCAGAAGCAAGAGGAAGTCTCTTCGCCTTTGCCGAACCTGAAACATCTTTAGAGAGACCCTCGCCTGAACCAGAACCAAAGGAGACCGCATGGTCGGATCTCCCGTTTTTCGAGGAAGACCCTACTGAGCAATTCGGTAATACCTTGAATTACGAACAATGGAAGAAACCACTTGTCCCAGTTGGCCCTGAACCACCCCTGGACGAACTCTTTCTCCAGGAGTCTATTAAGGAGCTAACCGCTATCATGAGTACGGAATGGCTACAGAGGAAGGGCCCTCTTTCGAAGAAATTCGATTGAACCATCTCTCTACGCCTATCTCATTTGCAAATATCAAGGGACGTAGTGGAGGTCTTGTATAACCCCTCGCCGTGGGCATAAACATCATGTCCAAATCCTTTGCACAACAATGTGACAAGGATGCACCTAGAACCCACACAAAGACGGACTTTGCGCATAGCACCCCGAACCATCGTAAAATGCCGTGAGGTTATACACGACCGCATTCTTCTTCATAGGAATGTCAAACTCTCTTTGGATTTTCATATTTTTGGTATCCAAGATTTTGACATCCTAATCGGGCATCCCTTGGAAAAGATTCTTGATCTACCACAATCCGGGATTTAGATGTCAAACCGGGAGGAAAATCATTGTCCATACCAGCTTACTCGAGCCAAAAACTCGGAACGGACTCCCTCCATGAGTATGACACGCCCGAGGAGGTCAAAGGAGTCATGCTCTATGAAAACCCCGAAACAGACCTAGAACGTGACGCCCAATTCTTCATAGAAGAAGAGGACGACTCAGGAGAAACCATAGAACTTCCCTAAGAGGAGGAGCTGACTCGGCCTCCGCTTGAGCTTAAACCCCCGCCCCGGCCTACGCGCTATGTCTTCCTAAACGGTGACACACAAACTCCGATTATTATTAGTGATGAACTTAGTGACCAGGAGACGACCCAACTCATAGCCGTTTTAGAGAAACATAGATCGGTCTTCGGGTATTCCTTACAAGACCTAAAAGGGGTAAGCCCAACACTCGCACACATCGCATACCTATTGACCCTTCCAAGACCCCATCACGCGAACCACGTAGAAGGCTCAACAATGCGACGCGCGTGAAGTCGTGAAGAAGGAAGTTCTCAAACTTCTTCACGCACGGATAATCTATCCCGCACCACATAGCGATTAGGTTAGCCCGGTCCAAGTGGTCCCTAAAAAGGAGGAATGACGGTCATTGAGAACTCTAAGAACGAGCTCATTCCGCAAAGACAAGTCACAGGGTGGAGAATGTGCATCGACTACAGAAAAACTTAACATGGCAACTAAGAAAGATCACTTTCCGCTTCCATTCATTGATGAGATGTTGGAACGGTTAGCGAAACATTCTTTCTTCTGTTTCCTTGACGGGTATTCTGGCTATCACCAGATCCCGATCCACCCCGATGACCAAAGCAAGACCACCTTCACATGCCCATACGGAACCTATGCCTACCGTAGAATGTCATTTGGGCTGTGCAATGCACCTGCTTCCTTTTAGCGGTGTATGATGTCTATCTTCTCAGACATGATTGAAGAGATCATGGAGGTCTTCATGGATGACTTCGCCTATGGTAAGACTTTCGAAAGTCGTTCAAGAATTTAGACAAGGTCTTGCAAATGATGCCAAGAAAAGGACCCGGTACTAAATCGGGAAAAATGCCATTTCATGGTCCGAGAAGGCATCGTTCTTGGACACCTAGTGTCCGAGAGGGGGATTGAGGTAGACAGAGCTAAGATAGACGTTATCGAAAAGCTACCTCCCCGGTGAATGTCAAAGGGATCCGCAGTTTCCTAGGCCATGCAGGATTCTATAGGAGGTTCATAAAAGATTTTTCACAAATCTCGAGACCTCTTACAAACCTCGCTAGCCAAGGACGCACCCTTCGACTTCACAGATGAGTGCATGCACGCTTTGAAACCCCGAAGAAAGCACTCATCTCGCCCGATCATCCAACCCCGGATTGGTCGTTGCCATTTGAAATCATATGCGATGCTAGTGACTATGCCGTTGGTGCGGTCTTAGGCCAAACCAAAGACAAAAAGCAAAGATGCAATCGCATATGCTAGCAAGACTCTAACAGAGCCCAGCTTAACTATGCCACCACGTAAAAAGAGCTCCTTGCAAAGAGTCTCGCTATAGAGAAATTTCGCTCTTACTTAGTGGGTGCAAAGATAATCGCATACACCGACCACGCCGCACTTAAGTATCCGCTCACTAAGAAAGACGCTTGAAACCTCGCTTAATCCGCTGGATTCTTCTACTCCAAGAATTCGATTTAGAAATAAAAGATAAAAAGGGAGTAGAAAATACCGTTGTAGATCATTTGTCGCGTATGCGTCACTAACATGCAGAACCTCCTATCAATGACTACATGCGCGACGACGACATGCTACTAAAGGTGTCGGACTCCAATCCATGGTATGCAAACATTGTCAACTTTATGGTTACAGGGATATGTACCACCCGGGAGGACAAGCGGAAATTACAAGTAGAAAGCCGACGACACCTTTGGGATGAACCATACCCGCATGCAGTATGTGGTGACGGCTTGCCGAGAAGATGTGTACCAAGGGAAGAGGGGATGCGCATCATTGAGAAATGTCATGCATCACCCTACGCTGGTGTTGACGCTTAACGTCGCAGAAGAATCCGCAAGCGCATGAATTGTCGTTGTAGCTTTCACCCGAAATATTCGGGGTATCGTATTTTCCACGAGGAACGGATGTACTCTCTCCTAACTAGTTCGCCCAAGGACACAGACGGCCAAAGATGGGGAGGATTAGCGAGAAGGATCCCTACACCTTTAGGGTCTATGGTTAGCCGCCTCGAGCTACTTGTTCACTTCGGGCACCGGCCCCGCCTGCCGGGCAGTAGTCCGGCAATTAGCTCTACGTCACACCCGAACGTGGAGGGATTACAAGGGACGGACAAGGTCATCCACGACCCCGCCACCTACCCTCACGACCGTGGGATGCTTCGCAAAAGATAGAAAACCACTAGCCCAAACACCACGCCTATGCTAGTGATTAACACTCTAGTGTTTGCCGGTTCCCCCGTCAAAGGGTTCCACCACTAGAGTTCCGCCCCGAAGGTAACGACTATCGCCCGCAAACAAGTAGATAAATCGTGGATAAACAAAAGACAATAAAGATTATCGTAACCATGGAAGCTTACTTAGCCAAGATCCCGTGAAGGAGCTAAGCCCGAATCCACCGAGGTACAAGGTTGGGGAGACACCGACAAGTCCGGCACTTCCCCGCTCTCAGCCCTTCACATCTGTCCTCCGCCGATCTCTCTAGTACTTAGGTAGGGCCTAGACCCATTGGAGTGAGGTAGAAGAGTAGAGGGTAGCTCTAAGAAAGAGCTCTTGCCTTGGAATGGTGTGTGGAATGGAGGAGGAGAGGCTCCCTACTTATAGGATGAGAGGAGGGGGGTGTTTGCATATTTTCTAGTGCATTCAAAGGCCTCCATGCATCCAGTGCCCTCCCGTACTCCCCTACGCCGGGTACAAGAATTGCAAGACCGCCGAGGTGAAAACCTGCCAAGAACCGGTCTCCAAAGCAAAGAACCGGAGGTGAACCGGCGGATCTCGCACCGATTTGCCTTTACCGCGGAAGTAAATCAGATCCCAGACTAGCGAGACGGGCGAACCGCCATGGACCGCTGGCCCAGCGCTGAAACCGGATACCGCCGGGAGCCACTCGCTGGGCGCCACGCGGTCCAGTAAACCGCCGAATCACGCCGCGAAGCGGCGCTGGCGCGCGTTCTTGGGCCGCCACGTGTCACCTCGATTGGCCCGTTTGAATCCTCGCCGGGCGGGCGTCGCGCCGCAAGCACCGCATGCGAGGGAGCGGCGTCAGCGGCGACAGGCCCGCCGGCCCCGCCATCGGCAAGCAGCCGTTGCGGCCGCGTGCCCACGCAGGGCAGGCGGGCCACGTGCCCCCGGCTCGATTGGCCGGGCGCGGGCCGACCGCGCCCCCGTGGGGGACAGGGTCCCCGCGCGGCGTGGGCCGCTTTGTCGGCTCTCGCCACAGGCCGGGCCGACACGTGGCCCGGTTGCATGCTACTGTTCACGTGTGAGACCCATATTTCATGTGGATTCTTATTTGTATAATATCTCTTCCATCCGAGTCCAAATATATCAAGTAATATGTCCATTTCGATCAGCGACGAGCTCTCCGTGATGGTGTACTCCGTTTTGCCATATAAGATACTTTTTCTTGATGATAAATGGAGAATTCCTGCATTGCACTTTGAAATTCCAAAACTTGTGGAACTTGTTAGATTTAAACCCTACCACTAAGTTTGGTGGTCAAAAGTGAATGTTTTATGCAAGTGCTTACGGTATAAAATATGTAGTTAATGACCGTCAACAAACTCCCCACACTTAGTCCTTTGCTCGTCCCTCGAAAGTGAAGGTTGAGGACTAAGATGGGTCATCTCCTTGATATGTAACATGCATACAAGTTATTCCA
The DNA here is from genome assembly GCA_015847255.1 of Hyparrhenia diplandra. Taxonomy (NCBI): domain Eukaryota; kingdom Viridiplantae; phylum Streptophyta; class Magnoliopsida; order Poales; family Poaceae; genus Hyparrhenia; species Hyparrhenia diplandra. The sequence goes on along the minus strand of JADLZK010004968.1, from coordinate 722,954 downwards.
AGCTTCACCTGCACTTGTGAACTTTTTTATGTGTCTACCACATTAATCTTGGGTAATTGAAGTATGGAACAACACGGATTCAAATCCCCTTGCTTCTAATAAGTGCAGGAACTTGGGTTTTTATTTGATTTTGCAAATGTAAATATAGCATTGCCCCTCGAATGATTCACTCGGATCACTCAATTTTTGTAGGTGTTGATTCCTCACCAAGGCATATCAGAGGTTTTGCCTTCTTTCTTTCCTACTTCTAAAAAGCTTATGTGGATCTTTGGGTAAGGAAAGAGATGAAGGCATACTTACTCTGCATATGTTGCTCGGTCAAAGCTCGGATCCGAGAAGAAGGATGGCATACCCCTAGATCAAGAAGTGCATGTGTGTGGATATTATATAGTGGAACCTATACTATACTCCTTGATGTGTGTGATCTCCCTTGTGATAAAACTTTATTCTTGAGATCATGGCTATCTTTTTTGCATGAGCCTTCATGTGCTCATCATTTTTTTTTTTCATTTCGAACACTTGGACCTTCATGTGTCCAACTTCTTTTTTTTTTTTCATGGGACCTTCATGTGTCCATATTATTATTTTTTTTCATAGCCATGTCTCTTTAAACCACAAATATATATATATAAAGAGAGATCACTATCTGGTAGAACATGGAGTATTTTATTTCTAAGATAACTCTTTTTTTTTGTCTACTCCTAGTGTAGGAGCAGAGCTTTTTGTATGGTGGACTAAAGCATGTTTTAGCGTATAGCTGGTATATGTGGAGTGTACGTGATTCTTGATTTTGGGGCATGACAACGATCTCAACAAGGGTCAACAAGACTTGACATAAGCTCAATGCCAAGATAAGTAGCATATGTGTAAGAGTTTTTGCACTTCATAAACTTGATATGGTCGTCGTAGGAATTTGCATATCACCGAGGAGCATGCTATTTGAGTTTTGAATTTTTGAAAACAAATCCCAAGTTCATATAAAAGAGCAAGGTTCAAATCATCCAGCTATATCACATATCCCAATCACCTAGATAACATGGGGTCCCTATGATAGATAGCTCACAAGTTATAGGAATATTAGCGAGGAATAAAGAGTATGCAAATTTTTATCGAAGGATAGCATGGAGATGGGGCCTCAAAAGGTTTTGTCTTTTTTCATATGTTCAAATTTAAACTTCAAAACTTTTGGGAGATGTGAGAACGAGAGTTTTGCACAAACCACCGTTTGAAGAGGAAGGAGTTAATGGTAGTTGTTTGTCTCGTCCTTCTCCATCATGAATTGCTCGGTGTTTGTGCATTGTGTTGGGGAGATCTCAAAAGTTTGTTCATTGTGTTTGGGAGATCTCCCCCACACTTGGTCTTGTACCTGGTTTTATTCAAAAACAAGAAAACAAAACAAAAGAAGAAAAACAGATGGCTCTATCGGTTTGAACATCGTAGAGCCTTTATTGTGAGAACTTTATTTTATTTTATTTTATTTTATTTGTTCACAATAGCATCATTCAAGCAAGGCTAATCATAAAGAAGCAGTGAAAGCATAGCCTTGATTTATCACCAACATAAGATACTTCCATAGACCATGACAACAATACTCTAAGCTCATTAACCAAGATCCAACGCCATGTCGAATTTTGATTAAAGGAGGTCTTTTTAACCTAAGCACCATGCTCAATTTAGAAAGACCTATGGATGTGCTGTATACGAGCTCATCCAAGCTAGAGCATAAATCAAAAACATGGGAAGCATAAAGTTTTAATTTCATGGAGACAAACATGAGTAAGAGTGTTGGTGAACGTTACCTTTGCATACCTGGATATATTTACCGGCAACATTTATGGATGAAGCATCGGGGTTGTTGCTTGTGGTTTGCATCGTGGCTCAGCCCAGGTGCACCTCAAGGCTAGGCTACACACATGTGTGTATGGGCCATGGGCCTTGATGGTAGTAGCAAAGGACGAGAGAAGAGTCCTTCTTGCTTGTTGAAGCATTGAAGGGTGGAGTCGAGCAAAGACATTGGTATTTGTCTTGACCATGTGGGGCCAACCTACTCCTCTCTTCTCTTATTGTTTTTTTTCTATTCTATTATATTTTTTTTTTCTTTTCAACAACACTTTCTATCTCTCTCTCTTTTTTTGCTTCTTTTCTTTTTTTTCTCTCTCTTTTTTTTCAATCCTTTTCTCTCTTTCTTTTTTTTATCTATATTCTCTCTTTCTTTTTTTTTATAACTCTTTTTTTTTTTTTTTTTTTTTAGCAAGGCAGGGGTGACATCATTTTTTTATTCACCATCATTTTTTTTTTGTATGACGCCTTGGTGTATGGAACTTGAGGTTTCACCATCTTTTCCCCACACTTGGACTTTTGTGCAAAAGTCAAGTGTGCAAAGTCCGGTCTCCTTTTGAGTGTGTTCCACCATCCATGAGCATCAAAGTTTTTTTTTTTTTCGATGTCGCCCCATGCTTTCAAGCATCGCATGCCTCTTTTGATCTTCTTAATCGATCTCCACCTAAAATGGTTAGCGACAAGAATACCCGAAGGTGCATACTATCTTGATAACATGCTCTTGCTTTTATTAATAAGAGAAAGAGGAAAACTTTTTACGCTTTTTTTTTTTTTTTATGATGACAACAAGAGAGAATTATTCATCTTTTTTACGATCTGGGTTATCTCCCTAAGCAGTGCTTTGTTTATGGTCATAAGCTTGACCGTGGGAAAACAATCTTGCGGTGGTGGGTGGTGGTGAAGTTCCCAATTTCACCACTAAGAGTTTAGCATTACGCTCAAGCCGCAAGTTTAGTGTCATCGTGCCACTACGAGATCGGCAAAACTTGTGATAGACGAAGACATCCACAACCATCCTCTTAAAAAGTTTATGAGTGAGGATCAAGAGAAGGTTGGGATCCTCGTAGGGGCACGTCGTGAGAAGCAAGACAACTCCAGAGATCCAAAAAAGGTGAGCATGTATCATGTGAAGTTTCGAATGAAAACTTGACATGCTCAATAGCGTGTTCATGCCTGGTCTCAAGAGTTGTTGCTTCGTGCATGTCCATGGCACATGATTTCTTATCCTCAAAAGATATGTCATGAAGAACGAACATTGAATCTCGACCTTTGTCAAGAACAACGTTTTGTTGGCTAGAGGACATGCCTTGTGTTCGAAAGTGAGGGCGACGAGTGCTTCGTTTCACTAAGATGCGGAAGCAACTTAGGTGAATCGAATGGAGTCATGAACTTCTCCTCCTCGAACAGGTTTTGGTTGGGAAGATGCTTCGCCGCCTGGGATTTCTAGGTGATGTTGATATTTCTTACACGATCCCAATTAGGAAGGCGAAAGAAATATATATGGGATATCTATCTAATCATGTTAGTTTGGATATGGGATTAACCTCATGATCCAATAAAGCGGAGTTAGGCGGTGTTAGTAGTGGGATGTATCTTAGCATCATTATCCATAGTGGAGTTAATCTCACCAGGATATGTACTCAAGGTATACCACTCATTTCTAGGCATTACCTATACACTAGTCTGTCACCCTAGCAATAACGCTCTAAGAAATGCGAGGCATGGTATTCTTGATTGGCCTTGATAAAAGAAAGAACATGATATCTCGCAAGCGCCTACGATAGAAATACCAATTGTAGCACTTCACCGGGAGTAATTCAGGTATCGTATTTATATTTTACCACAGGGGAAGGGAGTCTATAGAAAGGTAGAGAGAAAAGGGATGTCTAATGATTTAGATTATAATTTAGTTATGAGATCATCCACTTTACAAGAATATAATGCAGAGAGTAACCATATGCATAACTCAACAGGTTAAGTCACAGGGATAAAGATAATAATATAAATGATAAATACCCAAGTCTAAGATCATCATAAGCCACTAGAATCATACGAGCTATTAACATGTTATAAATTAGAATAGAATGAATATTCCTAAGTTACTCCTAATCATATATGTTAATGAATACTACAATTAGTGCAATACATCTAGCTATCATGGCAAGGTTGGATTACTTCTACACATGGCAAGCATTACCAATGACAAACAAGGATCTAAACTTATTCATCATCATAATTATAGGCTCGACGTGTCCTACATTCGGAGGGTGGATTCCAAAGGACTCAACAGAGCTGTCACACCCGCGATCTACCACACGGCCCAGAATGTAGGGTGCAATTGCAGATAAACGTTGTATAAACACCACGTTTACACATTGCTTATCACCCACATAGTGATCATCTATATGGATGCTATACAATTCCATGCATAAAATATAAAGCAATCTTACTAAACTAAATATATAATCATAGCAAGCATAAACACATATCAATAAGAATATAATATTTATAAAGATCAAAGCCATAACAATTGTATTCTAGATATAAGAGTACTTACAGATTGAATACAAGAGAGAAGTCTCAAGAACGATGATCCTTGCTACTTCTTGACTAATCAGGAACTCAAGATGAACTTGATCTTCAACTAGAACTAGTTATGTAGCTAATTACTTCTAGTATGAACTAGGGCTTAGGTCTAGACTTGGCTGGACTAGATGGGTATGAGTTGATTGATGAATATGATAATGAAATTGATATGAGCCTCAAGGTCAGCTGGTCTTCTTATATAGTACTTGGTGATGAACGTGAACCCTTGGATCAAACCGACCTTGGCAACGGTGTAGATACAACCTCAATGACGGTAGTGAACCGACATAAAAATGTGAGGCTGACTGGGGGACCCCACCTGGCGGCCGCCAGGGTGGACCTTGGCGGGCGCCAGGGTGGCGTGCCACCTCGACATCTCTTCTTTTACTCGTGTCCTCTGGTATCTTCTAGAATGTTTTAGTTCACTTTTCGGGTTAAGTTGCTTCACGGACAAGTTTGGTCTTCATATGCCTTGTATATTCCGGAACTTTCTCCATTATTCTCTGCATTTATCTATTAAGTCCCTGCAAAGTCACAGAATACCAAAACTCGTGAAATTATGTTAGTTAGACCCCTAGACTTATGGTTGGTCTTTGACTTGAGCCCTTAATTCATGTTTTTTAACTTGTAATTTTATGCTTTAACAGGTGTCAACAAGCTCCCTCAAGCTTACCTCTTGCTAGTCTCTTAGCAAGACACAAAAATATTATAAACTACTTACTTGGATCGGGGAGTTGCCGCAACGCTATCACACCTTTAAAGTACACATGCTTTCAAACAAAACTTCTCTCCGTATAAAGATAAACTTTTTCAAACTTTAATTATTCAATTACCTCTTTTTAGAATTTTTATTATATATATATTTTTTTTTCTGCAATCTTGGGTAATTGAAAGATAGAACAGTCAAGTCAAGCACTAAATCTCAAACTCTTTTGATCAACTGTCCTTCCGAGTTTTTGCTGATTTTCAAAATAAAACTCAAAGTTCCTCAAGATGACTCTCTCTAATCTCTCACTTGTGGTATTTGTGGATCCTTTCTTAGGCAATAAAGTAATGGTTGCCTTTCTCTTATAATAATAATATATTTGACTAAGGCAATAGCATACTATGCCTTCTTTTCTCTCATCCTATATATCTAAGGCTTATATATGTGGAGCTTATAAGTAGGAGAAAAATAATTTATTTACTTACTAAGCATATATTGTAAATTCAAACAATGGATCCAAAGATACAAGTCACACCGATCAAGTGGTGCATGTGTATGGTGGATAGAATATATATATGATATGGAATGTAGTGAAGTGAATAGAATAGATAGGGAAAATCTTACTTTTGCTCCTTTTAGGAATCTTCTCTCTCTTTATTTTGAAACTTTATAGAGAACCTGGGTTGTATCTTTTTCTTTTTCTCTCTTTTTTTTTTTTTTTTTAGATATATAGAGAGGTGGACTCTGCTGGCCCTAGACTTTTGTCTGCATTATTTTCTCTCTTATAAAGATGTGGGTTCTATCGACCCTGGACACTTGTCCATTATTCATCTTTATTTTTAGAGATGTGGGCTCTACTAAGCCCTCGAACACTTGTTCATTTTTCATCTCTATTTAGGGAGGTAGGCTCTACTCGCCCGTAGGACTTTTGTCCATTTTTCATCTCCCTCTTTTCTTTATTTTTAGAATACAACCCAGATCTCTTTTTGTAATAACTTTTGAGAGGTATAATTGTTTTGGAGCTTTTGTAAGATATTGGCTAGCAATGAATGAGTAGATAGATATATATATATAATAGGTGTATATGGAGTAGATATAGAGTGGAATGAAATGAGTAGAATGAGTGGAGTGTACATGATCAGCATGATAAGTTTCTAAGGGTCGACAAAGATTGAATAAACTCAATGCAAAGCAAGCAGCCTATATATATTTTTCAAAAGGTTTTCCTATTCTAATGTATATATGGCTGTGGTAGGAGGTTCACACTCTTGTCACACAGGAACTTATCATGTGCATTTTCAATTTTCAAAATATAAATCTCCAGAAATCTAGTGTCACTAGGAGTAAGATCAAATAGCAGCTCAGACTATCATATATCATATCCGTCAATTACCTAGACTTTTTAGAGCAAGCATTTGCATCCCATAAGTTTCAGGTTTCAGAGTAAAAATTAATTTTGCAAATGGAGCTCGAGAGAAATTAAGCTTGAAAACTAGGTACTAAAAAGTATAACAACGGAGCAACTATTCATCATCTCCTTGTTGACAGATTTTAAAGTTCCTTTTAGTTGAGCAAAGTAAACTTTAATGTGCACTCTCTCTTGATCCTTTATTCTCACTCTAACAAAAGACTTATTAAACTATTAGACTCTATAAAACTAGACTCATAACAAATTTTCTAGCAAACAAAATATTTAACTAATAATATATATAATATAGATAATAAGATAGTAAGATACTTATCTCGGATAATCTGGGGTTGCACTCCCCAAGCTAGATTGGAGTGTAATCTTCAATGATGTAGAAGTTGAGGTAGTTGGCATCGAGATGGCGCCTAACATATCTCTTCTCCTCTTGAAATCTGTTGATCTCAAAATAGACAACAAAGCTAGTGGAACTTGATTAAGCATTAGGAGTTAGCCACATTGCTTAGGTCGCCTGGGAAATATTTTTAGATTTTTATTTTCTAAATTTTTATTTTATTTTTATATGCAAGATAATATAAAATACTTGATACATCTTTATTTTATTTTTATGCCACCACAAAGAAATAGCCTAGAGGGATTAACCTCAGAGATATTAGCATGGGGCTTAAAAGTTTTCACAAAACAAAAGATAAAATATTTTTGTTATTTTCAAATGCATATATAAGACACTAAAAAAGAAAATATGCAATGCAAGAATTTAAATATGGATAACTTACCGACTTACCTTTCGGTGAGGATTCAGTGTTTAGAGTCCCCCGAACAAGACTTCAAGTTCTGCTCTTTACTCCCATGGTATATCGGTTGTCACAATCGGTGGTGGCTTATCGATGATTCTATTGTCTCTTCCGATGATTTTCTCGAGAGATGTCTTCTTCTTCCTCCATTTTTTAGATGATGTACTCTTCTCTGGAGTAGTTGATTCTTCTTTCTCCGTAGATGTAGTAGGTGTAAGAGCTTTAGCTTCTTCACTTACCTTTTCTTCTAGATTCTTCATCCATCGTCTATTATGACGGCGACGAGCCGACCTGGTTTTCCCCAGGGATGTATATTCATTATAGCTATTAAAGTAAACACGTTACCTTCTCTTTAGGAAATTGGAAATGAATCTCTCCTGTATAGATGTAGATGATTGCACGAGTAGTGTTGAGAAACGGTCTCCCAAGCACTAGTGGAGGGTCTACTTCCTTCCCCATGTCCATGACTATAAAGTCAGTGAGAACATAGTGGTCCATAATCTTGACCGGTACATTCTTGGCAATTCCTTCAGGAACTCTGTAAGATTGATCTACCATCTGTAGCTGCACAAATGTTGGTTGCAATGGCAATTTTCCAAATAACAATTCATATGTAGCCTTTGCCATTATGTTAACACTAGATCCAGTATCGCAATATGTATTGTAGAAAGTTAAGCATTGAATAGAGCATGCGATAGTAGGAGTACCTGGATCATCTTGCTGAGGAAGCATTGGATATTCAAGTAAATGGTCATTATAAGATGTTGTTTTATTTACTACCATTACCTTTGTAGACTGTGCCGTCTTGTTCTTGTTTTGATTCGATTCCTCTTTCTATTCTCGATTGTAGCTTTCCATCTTCGATTCTAAAATATATTGATTGGTGTTCGGGAATAAGTAAGAGAGTTTTGTACCTTGTCCTTGAAAGTGAATTTCTCCTTCTTCCCTTTGATATTGAAAACAATCTTTGCACTGTCTGCGTAGATGATAGCTTTAGCTGAGCATAAGAATGGTCTACCAAGTATGATTGTTGCTCTTTCATTTCTTCCGGTGTCTACAACTGCGGAAGTCTGGCCGGCACGTAAGAGCCTCGATTCCCACACACACATCTTCAAGGATCCCCTGGGGATAACGAGAATGATTGATCTCGCAAGCCGCAAGCACATATTCGTTTTTCCAAAGTGGTTCACTATAAATCTTTTCATAAATTACCTTTGGTAGTATGTTGACGCTTGAGCCGAAATCACGCGAGAGCATTGTCGAATGTGTGTTGTCCAATCTTGATTGTGATGACCGCCTTTCCGGATCTTCCTTTTTAGGTGGCATTGAGTCATCCAACCAACAAACTTCCCGAGATCTCTCTATAGTAACGACCTGCATTATAAATATCGACAAGGTTTGCGGTTTCTAATTCTTCCGGCTGCCCCGAATCTTTCCCCGGTGTGGTTAGTGGAACGTATAACCGAGAAATCTGAGATTCTATCATCTTATTAAAACTGCTGATTCTTAATAGCCGAAGAAAAGCTTTCTAGACGAGTATTGATAAGTTCAAGAGCTTTATCATTGGTTGCTATCTTTCTAGATAGATTGTCCATAGTCTTACCTTGGTTAACAACAAGATCTCTTAAAGAAGGTTGATAAGTATTAAAATTGTTACCGGATTATTACCTTGGTAATTGCCTTGATAGTTGCTTTGATAATTGGGCCTCTGTTGGTTCCAACCTTGATTACATTGAGGACGGAAATTATTATTGTTGTTATTAATGAAGTTGATGTCCTCCGGGATCTCTCGGACAATTCTCGCCGGTGTGGCCTAAATTTCCACATTCTTCACATGTCATGCAGAGTCCCGAATTTGCATAAGCTTTGCTCCGGGTTGAGGTTCTCTATCCTCTAGCTTCTTCATGATAAGGTCCATTTTAGCGAGATAGCATATCTACTTCTTTTCGGTGGTGCATTCCTCTCTTGCGAGATTGACGCTCTTCACTCCAACCTTGGTTGGAAGCCATCTTCTCCACAACTTCGTGGCACGCGAATTAATGTAAGTGATAAGAAAGCACCACCAGTGCAAAGCATCCATAGTTTCACGAGCACCGAACAAGCCCATGATAGAAAGTCCGCATCAACGACCACTTCTCCATCCCATGGTGTGGACATTCTGAAATGTATTCTTGAAAACGCTCCCATGCTTCGGGGACCGATTCATCATCTTTGTTGTTGAAAATTTGATATCTTCCCCTTAAGGCATTTGTCTTGCCTACCGGAAAGAACTTAGCAAGAAAGGTCGTGGAACATATATCCCATGTAGTATTCTTATCTTTGGTAGCATAAAACCATTGCTTAGCTCTTCCCAATAGTGAGAATGGAAAGAGACGGAGAACAATACGGCATCTGCTGGTACGTCCTTCATAGTAAATGTACCGCAAATCTCCGAGAAAGTGTTGGAGATGAGCACTAGCATCTTCATGTGCCTTTCCACAAAATTGATTAGCTTGCACCATATTGATAAGCCCCGGCTTAAGCTCAAAGCCTTTGTCTCCAACCTCTACCTTCGGACCGGTGAGAATATTGTCTATGGTAGGAGCTGAAAATTCACGAAGTGTCATGGTTGCCATAGCTTCAAATTGAGATGTCAAGTCTTTAGTAACTTGATTAACTTCCAATTCAGTAGGTCTTGGATTCTCGGATGATGATGATGATGATGTAGGTGCTTTGGAGTTTGTCCGAGTTTTTGCTCGGCCTTGCCTGATTAATTTTTCGGGATCTTCAATAAAATTCTCGGAAGGTTATTACTCATACATATAATTTTCTCTCGCATAAGATCAAAAACAAAATAGAAAAAATGGGGTGAACCTTGTTTGAGTATGTGATAATGGGTTCTCAATGCATTAGGTGATGTAAAGGGATCTCTCTTGTTTCCTTATATGATGTGTTTATAGGATTTTTGGCTAGCACCCTTTCTAACTAGTAAAGTTAGAAATAATACTAACTTAATAGGAATAACACTTGTCTATGTTTTGGCTAATACCCTCCAAACTAGAGATAGCCGAAAAAAAGCACTAGAAAAACTTTTGAAGTTTTGAAAACATCTTTTGAATTAAGATATTGACTATGCTCTCTAAACTAGAAAAGTTTTGAAAAACAAAGCCAAGAAAAATTATTTTTCTAAATAGACTATGCCTTTCCAAGAACGGCGCCGAGAAATGCTTGTTGATATTTCTTACACGATCCCAATTAGGAAGGCGAAAAGAAATATATATGGGATATCTATCTAATCATGTTAGTTTGGATATGGGATTAACCTCATGATCCAATAAAGCGGAGTTAGGCGGTGTTAGTAGTGGGATGTATCTTAGCATCATTATCCATAGTGGAGTTAATCTCACCAGGATATGTACTCAAGGTATACCACTCATTTCTAGGCATTACCTATACACTAGTCTGTCACCCTAGCAATAACGCTCTAAGAAATGCGAGGCATGGTATTCTTGATTGGCCTTGATAAAAGAAAGAACATGATATCAAAAGCGCCTGAGATAGAAATACCAATTGTAGCACTTCACCGGGAGTAATCCGGTATCGTATTTATATTTTACCACGGGGAAGGGAGTCTATGGAAAGGTAGAGAGAAAAAGGGATGTCTAATGATTTAGATTGTAATTTAGTTATGAGATCATCCACTTTACAAGAATATAATGCGTAGTAACCATATGCATAACTCAACGAGGTTAAGTCATAGGATAAAGATAATAATATAAATGATAAATACCCAAGTCTAAGATCATCATAAGCCACTAGAATCATACGAGCTATTAACATGTTATAAATTAGAATAGAATGAATATTCCTAAGTTACTCCTAATCATATATGTTAATGAATACTACAATTAGTGCAATACATCTAGCTATCATGGCAAGGTTGGATTACTTCTACACATGGCAAGCATTACCAATGACAAACAAGGACCGAAACTTATTCATCATCGTAATTATAGGCTCGACGTGTCCTACATTCTGAGGGTGGATTCCAAAGGACTCAACAGGGCTGTCACACCCGCGATCTACCACACGGCCCGAATGTAGGGTGCAATTGCGGATAAACGTTGTATAAACACCGTGTTTACACATTGCTTATCACCCACATAGTGATCATCTATATGGATGCTATACAATTCCATGCATAAAATATAAAGCAATCTTACTAAACTAAATATATAATCATAGCAAGCATAAACACATATCAATAAGAATATAATATTTATAAAGATCAAAGCCATAACAATTGTATTCTAGATATAAGAGTACTTACAGATTGAATACAAGAGAGAAGTCTCAAGAACGATGATCCTTGCTACTTCTTGACTAATCAGAACTCAAGATGAACTTGATCTTCAACTAGAACTAGTTATGTAGCTAATTACTTCTAGTATGAACTAGGGCTTAGGTCTAGACTTGGCTGGACTAGATGGGTATGAGTTGATTGATGAATATGATAATGAAATTGATATGAGCCTCGTGGTCACCGGGTCTTCTTATATAGTACTTGGTGATGAACGTGAACCCTTGGATCAAACCGACCTTGGCAACGGTGTAGATACAACCTCAATGACGGTAGTGAACCGACATAAAAATGTGAGGCTGACTGGGGGACCCCACCTGGCGCCGCCAGGGTGGACCTTGGCGGGCGCCAGGGTGGCGTGCCACCTCGACATCTCGTCTTTTCTGGTGTCCTCTGGTATCTTCTAGAATGTTTTAGTTCACTTTTTGGGTTAAGTTGCTTCACGGACAAGTTTGGTCTTCATATGCCTTGTATATTCTGGAACTTTCTCCATTATTCTCTGCATTTATCTATTAAGTCCCTGCAAAGTCACAAAATACCAAAACTCGTGGAATTATGTTAGTTAGACCCCTAGACTTATGGTTGGTCTTTGACTTGAGCCCTTAATTCATGTTTTTTAAATTGTAATTTTATGCTTTAACAGGTGTCAACAGGTGACAGGCACAAGCATTCTTTCCCAACTTCTCATCATGGCTCTCCTCTATAGGTTTTTCATGAAAAAGCTTCTCGAGAGGGTAGCCTATGAGAAGATCAAAGTCGAGGATGGGATAGATATAGAAGTCTAAGTGAACCTCGGTTTCATGAATTTTTATTGGCACGGCCCTAGCAATCCCACAACATGCAAAGATGAGTCCGAATTGACCCTTGAAGTGTCTATCGGTCGAGGCTAGCGGCAAATTACCCAAAAGGGTTTCCGCAAGATATTGTGACATGATATTTGCCTCGGTTGTTGGGTTGTGTAGGGCATCTAAGGAATTTCCTCGTAATGAACAAGATATAGTCGTGGAAGGTGAAAGAATCTGAATTGCTTCAGAAGAACGTTTCACCTCCATTAACCATTCTTTTGAAGGTTTCATGTTAGAGGAAGATTCCTTAGGAGGAGCTGTGCTCCATTTGCTCCATTCGTGCCATAGAAGGTTCAAGGTTCTCCCATGATCCTCAAATTTGATCGGGAACTCCGAAGGATAAAGCATCCCTTCCTTCGGTGTTCGTGGTTCGGGTGAGGGCTCGACAGTCGGTTCTATTGGTGGTAAAGGGGTTTGTTCGACCGATGAGGGCTCCTCAAAACTTGACATGCCCTTGTTGTGGAGGGGAGTAGGTTCTACAACGGGAGAAGCATGCTTCTCTAGGATGTGATCAAGGATTTTCCTCTGTTCCGTTGTAGGTTTGCGTGAAAACGACCCTCCAGCGGTCATGTCAAGGCATAGGGCAGCGTCTATGTCAAGACCCGAACAAAAGATATGCAAAAGCACATTATCGGGTAATGACAAGTCTGGGCTAGAATGTATTAACATTGTAAACCTAGTCCAGGCTGCACCTATGGATTCCTTCTCATCCTGCTTTCGAAATGGAGGATTGTCCTTGGTAGGGTGTTGATGGGGAAAAATGCTAGACAAAAATTGTCTTTGAGTTCTTTCTAATCCCCATTCAAACTTCCTACGACATTAGTGTACCATTGTTCTGCTCTCCCGTGAGGGAGGATGGAAACAACTTCCACATGAGAGTTTCTTGTGTCATGCCGGAATGCTTAGGCATGCACATATCTCCTCAAAAAAACTTGTAGGTGGCTACATGGGTTTTCGGTGTGGTAGCCGAGAGAAGGGTCCATCCGAACAATGGATTTTGAATATGGATGGAGTTCATAGCCAGGTGAAAGTTTTGGTTTTGAAAAAGATTGCGGCTCTATGAACTCCTCCGTTGAAGCGTAAGAATTTTGAAAATGATTGGATGGCTTCATTTTGAAAAAGAAAATAAATAACTATTTTGAATTTTTTAATAGATAGATACGAGGACTCACTAGGTTCGAAGATAATAGCAACCGTTCCCGCAACGGCGCCGAAAAGCTTGTTGACGTTTCTTAACGTCGCAGAAGAATCATAAGCGTCATGAGGTTGTCGTTGTAGCTTTCACCCGGAAATATTCAGGGGTATCGTATTTTCCACGAGGAACGGATGTACTCTCTCCTAACTAGTTCGCCCCAAGGACACACACGGCCAAAGATGGGGAGGATTAGCGAGAAGGATCCCTACACCTTTAGGGTCTATGGTTAGCCAGTCTCCAGAGCTACTTGTTCACTTCGGGCACCGGCCCTCACCCAAGCCGGGCAGAGTCCGGCAATTAGCTCTACGTCACACCCGAACGTGGAGGGATTACAAGGGACGGACAAGGTGTCACGACCACGCCGCTGCCCTCACGACCATGGGATGCTTCGCAAAAAAGATAGAAAACCACTAGCCCAAACACCACGTCTACGCTAGTGATTAACACTCTAGTGTTTGCCGGTTCCCGGTCAAAGGGTTCCACCACTAGAGTTCCGCCCGAAGGTAACGACTATCGATCCTGCAAACAAGTAGATAAATCGTGGATAAACAAAAGACAGGAAAAGATTATCAGAACCGTGGAAGCTTACTTAGCCAAGATCCCGTGAAGGAGCTAAGCCCGAATCCACCGAGGTACAAGGTTGGGGAGACACCGACAAGTCCGGCACTTCCCGCCTCGACCCTTCACATCTCTCCTCCGCCGATCTCTCTAGTACTTAGGTAGGGCCTAGACCCATTGGAGTGAGGTAGAAGAGTAGAGGGCAGCTCTAAGAGAGAGCTCTTGCCTTGGAATGGTGTGTGGAATGGAGGAGGAGAGGCTCCCTACTTATAGGATGAGAGGAGGGGGGCGTTTGCATATTTTCTAGTGCATTGAAAGGCCTCCAAAGGCGTCCAGTGCGCCCTCCCGTACTCCCCTACGCCGACATGCGATTGCAGCACCGCCCGAGGTGAAAACCGCCAAGAACCGGTCTCCAAAGCCGCGTGAACCGGAGGTGAACCGGGCGGGATCTGCACCGATTTGCCTTTATGCTGGTAAATCGGATCCCAGACCCGGCCAGACCGGGCCGAACCGGGCCGTGGACCGCGGCGTCGCTGCGTGAACCGTGATACGCCTGGGGGAGCCACTCAAGCGTCGCCACATGTCCAGAGCAAACCGGCCGAACCGCGCCTACGGGCGAAGCGCGCTTTGGGCCGCCACATGTCGCCGTGGGATTGGCCCGCTTGAATCTCGGCGGGCGGGCGTGCACGCGCACCACATGCGAGGGAGCAGCGTCGGTAGGCGACGTGGGCCCGCCGGGCCCGCCATCGGCCGAGGCCCGTTGCTGCGCCGTGCCCGCGTGGGGGCGGGCCACGGGCCACGTGCCCCGCCACGATTGGCGGGCGCGGTCGACCGCGCCCGTGGAGGGACAGGGTCCCCGCGCATGGGGCCTTTGCTTGTCGGCTCGCCGGCCGTCTTTGGCCGACACGCGGGCCCGGTTGCATGCTACTGTTCACGTGTGAGACCCATATTTCATGTGGATTCTTATTTGTATAATATCTCTTCCATCCGAGTCCAAATATATCAAGTAATATGTCCATTTCGATCAGCGCGACGAGCTCTCCGTGATGGTGTACTCCGTTTTGCCATATAAGATACTTTTTCTTGATGATAAATGGAGAATTCCTGCATTGCACTTTGAAATACCAAAACTTGTGGAACTTGTTAGATTTAAACCCTACCACTAAGTTTGGTGGTCAAAAGTGAATGTTTTATGCAAGTGCTTGACGGTATAAAATATGTAGTTAATGACCGTCAACAAATGGCCATACCGGAGTATTCCGTACACAAGCCAAAATCTGGCAGTGCGGATTTTACTGGCCAACGATGTATGAAGACACAAAAGAATTTATCAGAAGATGCCCAAGCTGCCAAAGAACCGGAAATATCACTGCTGCGTGATGCAATGCCCCCGCACTACAACCTTCAAATAGAAATATTTGATGTGTGG
The DNA here is from genome assembly GCA_015847255.1 of Hyparrhenia diplandra. NCBI lineage: Eukaryota > Viridiplantae > Streptophyta > Magnoliopsida > Poales > Poaceae > Hyparrhenia > Hyparrhenia diplandra. The sequence continues at coordinate 707,237 of JADLZK010004968.1, read as the reverse complement.
GGCATTGATTACATGGGGCCATTCCCTAAGTCCCATGATTGCGAGTACATCCCGGTGGCGATGGATTATGTGTCGAAGTGGGTAGAAGCAATACCATGCGAGTCAGCGACGCCAAACATGCACGCAAGATGTTTCACGGTGATCTTCCCCGTTTGAACACCACGCATGGTGATAAGTGACGGAGGATCACACTTAGTGGACAAATCATTCAGGGCATTCCCGAAGGAACTTGGCGCCAAGCACAACATTGCTACCCCGCACCATCCGCAAACCAAATGGCAAGCCGAAACCTCAAACAAGCGGATCAAAAAAACATACCCGTAAGACGGTCAATGAGATGGGGAAAGGCTGGAAAAACAAGCTACCGGATGCTCTCACGGGCATACCGACAGCATATAAAGCCCCCATCGGCATGTCACCTTACCACCGGTATATGGCAAAACTTGCCACTTACCGCTTGAACTCGAACATCGAGCTCACCGGGCCATCAAAAAGTGGAACATGGACGCCAAACTCGCCGGAAAAAGAACCGACGAGGGCAAATCTCTCGAGCCGGAAGAATGGCGGAAAAGGCGCACTACGCGTGCAAAGCTTTACAAAGAGCGCACAAAAAGATGGCATGATCAGCGCATCAAAATCAAGGAATTCACCACGGGCGATAAAGTACTCTTATTCAATTCCCGGGTGAAATTATTCGACGAAGGAAAGCTGAGGAGCAAATGAAAAGGACCGTACACCGTCATCAACACCTCGCCACATGGCGCGATCACAATCCAAGATGACGCCGGTTCGATCCAAAAGAAAATAAAATAGGTACAAAAACAAGTGTGGGGAGGCAACCGTCTCTCACAAGTCAAGGTATGCAATGTATAAATTCAAAATTTGACTTGTGGCATACTTTCTCTACCACCCATGTTTAAACATGATGCTAAACCTGAACCTAAGTTGGCAAAACTCCATCTATGATCTACCAATTGAGAAATGGCATGCATACATTTTATTCCTCGCCAAAAACCATTCTTTGTTGAGCAACTACCTTATAGGGACCCATGTTCATCTAAACAATTGAGCTTTGAGATATGGTAGAATGACTTGACACTTGCTCTCTTATGCAATGAGACTTGGTTTTATTTCAAAAATTCAAATGAAGCATGCTCCTGGTTTGACTTAGACAAATCCCACCAAAGCCTGATCAATGACATGAATATCCACTATAGCTACTACCTACTGTATTGAGTTTTGTCAGGCTCCGTTGATCTGCGTTGAGAGAGGCTCATACTCCCAAGATCGAAAAACACGTACACCCACATATACATGCCGATTCTCACAATGAGAATTGCGCACAACATATATCGTTTCCATCCACAAAATAAATACTCCATCCATCATACCATGATCATCTCCCCTCAGATCGTAAAAAGTATCATGCGGAAAAGAGATACAAAAAGCTACAGAAAAGAAAAGAATAAGAGATGAAAAATGGACAAGTGTCCGAGGGCGAGTAGAGCCCACATCTCCAAAAAAAAAAAAAGTAGCCCCAGTATCTTTCAAGAAGCATACAAAAAAAAAAGAGATCATGAGTCAAGGAGTAACCACAAAAATAAAATACCACAAATATTTTCCACACACTTTTGCACATTTCGATCTAGGGTATGGCACCTCTTTCCAACGATCCGAGTTTGACCCGACAAAACATACAGAGGTACGTATGCATCACTCCACTCAAAGATCCACAAAACCCTGCAAAAAGATAGGATGAGTGAGAGCGAGAGTGCTTTGGCAAGGAAACACAAAATGAGTGACTATGTGAGAATCAACAGGTGACAGGCAAGAAAACACTAGAGTCTTTGCACATGAGTAGAAGCAAGGAGATACGATTTCATGCCGTTCCATTGCTCAATCGTCCAAGATAACATGATAGCCACTCTTGAAATGCACACAAAGCAGGTGAGGCCCGGAATAACTTGTATGCAGGTCTAAATCTTGGAGATTGAACCACTCTAGTCCTTACGCCTTCACTCGAGGACGAGTAAAGGGCTAAGTGTGGGGAGTTTGTTCACGCTAACCAACTACATATCAAACACCGTCAACATACACCAAAACCACCTAGAGATAGGGCTTATAAACTAACAAATTCCATAGTTTTGGTGTATATTTGGTTCTTGCAGGTACAAGACAAGACATGTGCACTTTGGGCCAAAATACAAGGAAAAAGAAGAATAAAACAATAAATAGAAAAAGCCCAAAAGTGACAAATGGCAAGACCAATCCAACTTACCGGCCAAAGCATCAACTCAGGTTCTCCACGCTAGAACCGGGCCAAAGATAATGAAACAAGACGACACGACGAAGATGGGCGGTTTGGGGCCGACCAGGGTGCGCCCGCACCCTTCTTCTGACAGGTGGGGCCGGGCCGGTGCGTGGCGGTTCCATTACTCAAAGGAATGACAAAGGTGCCGTGGACCAGGTGCGAGAACCTCCAAACCGCCTATTCTTGGTCGGTTTGGACATTATGGTGGTGGTGGCTATTTTCCAAGGACCCCCTCTACTCAAGCTATAAAAAGGAGACCTCCTACCTCTCATCCAACAACACTTCAAAGGAGAATTCAGCACACTTGAGCAAGAGGAGTAGATTAGTCTTCTTCCTACCTTGTAAATTCTAGAGAGTGAGAGAGGGAAAGCTAGAAGGAAACTTTGCTCCTTCTACTCGGAGTTGTCGGAGTAGCTTCGTGATCCGCGGTTCCTAGGAGGTCGGAGTGCCGACTTGTCGGCACCACGACGCTTGTACCTCTACGAGCTTCTTACAATTTGGTGAGCAAGTTGGTGTCCATCTCTCGGCTTATTGTCTTTTCGATTATATTATCTTAACTTGTTATAGTCTTACGGGATCGGTAGATTGTCTCGTAAGAGCGTTAGTTCTTGGTGAAGGAACTCTTTGACCGGGAACCTTGGCCAACATCAAGAACGTGACCAATAGTGCAAACGTGGTGTTTGGGCTAGCGTTCACCTACCTTTTGCGAAGCATCCCACGGTCGTGAGGGTAGGCGGCGGGGTTGTGACAGCCTTGTCCGTCCCTTTGTAATCCCTCCACGTTCGGGTGTGACGAGAGCTAATTGCCTGGACTCGCCCCGGTTTGGGCGAGGGCCTGTGCCCGGCGTAAGGAGATAACAACGCGAGAAATCCCTCGTCCGAAATCTAAGCCCATAGAGATACCTCATTACTCGTAGAACCTAACCTTGCCTTGGGAAGACACAGTCCAGGAAGCCCTCAACGCAACCGTCCCTTGGGAATTATACGATACCCCGTTTATCACCGGTGAAGTGCTACAACGGTATTTCCGTGCGCTTGCGGACTTTGTTTGCTTTCGCTAAGAAACACCAACATATATCAAGACGTGGGGTAGATCGTAGGGGTGACACCTTATATTGAGTCCTTTGTAGTCCCTCCTCGCTATATAGATTTTGGTAGGTTGTGTGTCGCTAAGAAGGTGAAGATCTCATTATTGAATCCTTCCTAGTTGATGACCCTTAAGCTATGCTATGAAGTAGTAACAACTAGTTATGATAACTAGATGTTTGCACATTAGAGTTTAGCAATAGCATGTGATGATAGTTACTAATAAGTTTTCCTTATATTACCCCATGTTAGTCCTTAGAATAGAATAATCTAATTGAACGTTATTATTTCATGATGGATTGATCTCGATTTATCATTTATCTTATTGATCATTTATCATATATATCTTTATCATTATCTTTATTATTTTATGTGACATTAACCCTGTTGTTGAGTAGAGAGCATTAGTTATTGGTTATAGATATTCCATATATAAGGACATTATTAGTGTTACGCCTATTTAGTTGCATTTGCCTTCCTTGTGGATTCAACACTCTTACTCTTTGAATTGCTATAATGGTATTTATTATTCTGTCCGCTTGCAGAGTTTTGTTCTATAGTTCTTTATCTTATCTTGTTTCCTGCCTAGTCCTATTATTTTATGCCATGTTATACTCTCTAGTTGCATAAGATAGGTATGTGACAACCTTCTTTACTAGAAGTATAGGTTCTCTTAGACTAGTGTATAGTGGCTTAGTAATTGTTATAATACCAAAGACTACTTGGGGATTGTTGCTAGTATAGTGTTGTCACTAAGCATTTGATTGGCACAATTGTTGCTTATAGATTATACTAGTGATGTCGATTAGCGGGTCAACAAGCATTTCTGGCGCCGTTGCCGGGGAAGGTTTCAACTAGATAGCAAAGGTTTCTAAACTTAGGTATCTTAGATAGCACTAGTATAGCTCATACGCATGGAATTAGTTAACCAATAATCCTCTACTCACAAATGACTTCACCCCTTTGTTTTGTTATTTTTGATCATTTTATTTCAAAGTTAATGTATGCAAAGTGCTTATTTGCTAGAGAATTTTCTTAGTGATCCAGAAAAGTTATTAAAAAGACAAAGAGAAAAGCTCAGAAAAGCACAACAAGAAGGAAGTTTCGAAGATCAACATTCGAAGAGAAGCTTAGCACTTGACTTTTGAAGCTATGGCTAACAAGAGTCTACGCGAGTTCTCTGCTCCGACCACCAACAACATCCGTACTGGACCAACAGTTGATGTTGGAGAGAATGGCTTCGAGCTTAAACCTGCACTCATTACTATGGTGCAAGGAAGTCAGTTTTGTGGGAAGGCACATGAAGATGCAAGTGCCCATCTTGAGCACTTTCTGGAGATCTGCAGCACCTTCACCATCAAGGGAGTGACACGTGATGCCACTCTACTTCGCCTGTTCCCATTCTTGTTGCTTGGAAAGGCTAAGCAGTGGTTCTAGACCAATAAAGCTAAGCACACCACTTGGGACCGGCTGCTCAACCGAGTTCCTCGCCAAGTTCTTTCCTACCGGGCAAGACCAATGCCTTGCGTGGGAAGATATCAAGCTTTCAAAGAACAAAGACGATGAGTCGCTCCCGTAAGCTTGGGAGTGCTTTCAAGACCTGATCTCGTGAGTGTCCTCATCATGGGATGGAGGATCGGCTATTGATGCAGACATTCTATCACGGGCCCACCACTAGCACCCGTGAGACAATGGACGCTGCAGCTGGAGGAGCATTCTTAGCTCTGACTCTTGCCAATGCCACTATGCTTATTGAGAAGATGGCGTCCAACCAGAGTTGGAATGTAGAGCGCAATACCACTCATAAGAGAGGAGGAGTCCATCACCGGCTGAGGTGGACATGCTATCGCAAAAAACTTGATTTGCCGATGAAGAAGCCGGAGAACCAAGACCATGCGAAGAGGGTGGTCATGCATGTCAATGACTCTCTCATGACTTGTGAAGAATGCGTAAGCTTTGGACATTCAGGGGAAGAACTATCCGAAATTATTGAGGATGTGAGCTACATCAACAACAACAACAACTTTCGTCCTCAACAACCTCAAAGGTGGAATTAGCAACAGAGGCCAAACTACTCAGCTAATTATCAAGGTAATTACCAAGGTAATAACTTCAATCAGCCTCCTTTGAGAGAGATTCTTGCTGGTCACCTAAACTTATTAAGCGAGATCAATAAGAAGGTCATAGCCAATGACAAAACCTTAGACACCATCAGTACCAGGCTAGACACCTTCTCCACTGCCATGAAGAACCAGCATAGCTTTAATAAGATGCTAGAGTCGCGACTTGCTTAGTTGGCCGCTACTGTTGCCCCACTAGAGCCAAATAAGATCCCAAGCCAGCCAGAAGAGTTAGAATCTACAAACCTTGTCGATATCTTTAATGCAGGTCACTACTATACTGATAAACGAAGGTAAGGATGGAGAGATAACTCTATGCCAATCAAGAAAGGAGATTCAGGAAGACCGGCCATCACTATTCAGATTGGGCCGCACACCTTCAATAATGTTCTTTGTGACCACGGATTCAGCATTAATATAATGCCCAAGGTAATCTATGAGAAGATCCATGGTGCTCCTTTATTATATACAACCATGTGCTTGCAAATGCGTGATCGATCACGCCGTCTACCCCAAGGGAATTCTTGATGACATCTGCATAGGAATTGGCAATTCATATGTGTCGGCAGATTTCGTCATCCTTGAAACTGGAGGAGATGAGAAGTCAACCATCATACTAGGCCGACCATTCTTGAACACAGCCAAGGCTATCATCTATACTGCACAAGCAAAGATCTGTTTTTACATTCAAGGGAGGAAGGAGATCTTCTACTTCAAGAACAAGAAGCATGAGTCCTCTGCTCACCCTCAATATAGCTATGAGTATAAGGAGCCCACCAAGAAGAACAATAGCAGGAGATGGAACAAGAAGAAGCAGCCACAACATGTAAACATGATCAATGCTGTTGGATCAGAATGGGATTTCGCTGCTACTTCACCGTTTCTGCCAAAGTTAGATGACCCAGGTAACCCTGAGATCGATATTTCAATCAATCGGCCTAACCTTCACAAATACCGCCTGCGTGATACAGATCCGAGTCAACATAATGCCAAAGGTAATTTATGAATTTATATATGGTAAACAACCCTTGTACGAAACTTGGATGCAGTTGCAGATGGTAGATCAGACCTTCAGAAGACCAGAAGGCATAGCTAAAGACATACCTGTCCAAATTCGTGGCCACTATGTGCCCACAGACTTTATGGTCCTAGCTATGGAAGATGAAGACATCAACGCACCTATAGTGTTGGGAAGGCCGTTCCTGACCACTACTAGTGCAATCATCTACATGAAGACTTGAGAAATCCACTTCCAATTCCTATAGAAAAGGTATGCTGTCATTTCATAAATTATACTAACTATGAACAGCCCAAGAAGCCTCAAGAACAAAAAAGGGCACGCAATGCTCGCCCGTGGACACATCCCGATATCGGATGAAGAATGGAGAGAGTACGCGCGGCAAAGATCGAGAACCGATGTAGGATGGGAAGATCGACATAAAGACCAAAATAAGAGGCACAAGGAAAAGAAGAAGATAAGGAGGAGACAACAAATGAGGGGACACAGAAGAAGTAACACCCCCGCGCCCAAATCACCTACCAAGAAAGATGAAGACCATATATTGCAAGAAATTTTGGGAATCAAGGTAGAAAACAAGAAAGATGATGAACTTACACTAGAAGAAATTTTGGGAGTCAAAGCCGAAGACATCCATATTAGTTCAGCCATCTTTCAGTCTCCTAAAAACCAAGAAGGTTTGGAAGAAGAAGCAAAGCCAACCTCGTTGCAACTGAGAGACATCCTCTCCTTCGACTTCGAGGTAACTTCCTCGAGACCTCAATTTATGTGCCAACAGACATACCATGGGAGTAAGAACTCCCTACGCACTGAGGTAAGTGCACAAGTATCCTTTACTTTAAGTTTTGCATTTTTATTTTCCTTGCATGATTAGATTTCCCTTTAGCATATTTATTTTGTTGCATTAGTTTCATGCATAATTTCTAAAGCCCCATGTGATTATCTCTCGTGGCATAAACACCCACAAGACTTTTTTGTTGTGGCGGCTTAAAAATAAAAAAGATTGCATTTGTTCTTATTTTCTTGCATGAATCTTAAATAAAGAAAATACTAAAACTATTAGCTTATGCTTAAATCCTTGTTCAAGCTTAATCTTTAATTTTTCTTTAAGGAACTCAAAGACAATTAAAGCTTAAAAATATCCAACAGCTAATGCTTAATCAGTTCCACTAGTTTTGTTTGTCTATTTGAGTTCCACGATTTAAAGCATCAATGAGCTACGACGAAAAGGAGACGATCGACCACTTTCGACAAAAGCATCAATTCAACAGTCATCATCAATGCTTCATAAAAAGGACGACATCGCCTCCATTCGTCTACCTCACCCGAGCACCTACACAAAAAAATCTAGCTTGGGGAGAGCACCCCTGCTATCGAGATAAGTATTCCTTCACTTAGTATATTTATTTATTTATTAGCTTTCTTTTTAAAAAGACCATAAAAAGATGTATAAAGTTTTAAATTAAATAAAGAGTTAATATTAGTTATATTTATATATTTGCTTGAGGTGTGGTTAATAATAAAAAGTTTGCCTTGGAAATGATGAATAGTTGCTCGCTTCTAATTCTTTTTAGTACCATGTTTTTAACTTGAAATTCCTTCGATGCTTTAAATATGTTTATACTTTGCTTTTAATTTGCTCTATACCCGACTTGTGGGTAGCATACACTTGAACTAAGTCTAGGTAATTGGGAGATGTGATATATGAGAGTTTGAGCTGTTGTTTATCTTGTCCTTTGTGAAACTATATCCGAGATTTGCTTTTGAAAATTTAAAAAAATCTTTCATGATAAGCTCTTGTTTGGCGAGTGTTAAATTCCTACCAAAGTCATTTTTATGATATTTAGATTAGGAAAACATTCCAGCTACATATGTTGTTTGCTTTGATTGAGTAGTTCAAGCTCATTGTTACCCGTGAGAGTTCAGTCATGAAAAATACATGTTTTATCCACCCACCTTCCACAAACACCCATATGCATTATTCCTACAATGGGGATGATTGCAATACCATCCTTTTTCCACAAATATATCCATTTGTATATGTTTCATTCCCTGCCCTAGGAATAAACCCTCCATCAAACCATAGGAAGCCAATGTTTTATTTACTCCAAATAGCTTCGTTGTTATCTCTCAAAAGTTTATTAATGGAAAGAGATATGGGTTGTCGCTAAAAAAAAAAAGAGAAAAGGGAGATGAAAAATGACAAAGTGTCCTACTGGCAGTAGAGAGCCTACCTCCCTATGTAAAAAAAGAGAGAGAGAAAGAGAGTAAAAAAAGGACAAGTGTCCACAATAAAACAATGGGTACTTAGATGCCCGCCTCTCGAAAAAGAAAAAAGATAAGTAAGCAGCCCATAGTTCTCTAAATTCCAAGTTCAAAAAGACAGATTTTATTTATTCATACAAAGGAGTAAAAGTAGAATTAGTTTTAGCCACCAAATAAACACCTATCCACCATATTCCACCATACACATGCTATTCCTATTTTGACCGGGCTGAACTCTCTATGGATCCATTGTTTGAACTATAAATATATCCTTTGCAAATATGCAATATATTTTAAAAGTGCCACTCCTATGAACTCCACATAAGCCATATTTAGATGGAGAGTGAAATGAGAGAAGGCTTAATACTTAGCCTTGCGCCACAATTTCCACATATTCAAGATAGAAGGCATACTTATTAATGCCTAGTAAGAGACCGAGAGTGCCATTCAATTGAGCTTTGAGTTTTATTGCAAAATCTTTTGAAAAACTCCGAATATTAGTGATCGAAGACTTGAGACATAGTGCTTAACTTGATTGTTCTGCTCTTTCAATTACTCAAGACGTAAGTAAAAGTAAAAGCACCATAGTTTGGTAATAAAAAGTAAGTTTAAAGTTGGAATTAATCTGATCCGGAGTAGAGTTTCTTTTTTAAATGCATGTGTACTCTATAAGAATAAAAGTATTATAGCAACTCCCCGATCCAAGTTTGTCCTACAAAGATATGTTTGTTTTGCTAAGGGACTAGTAAAAGGTAAGCTTGGGGAGCTTGTTGACGGTAGTTCTCGCCAACTTTCTAGCATGAAATAATAGATTATTTAGAACTAGAACTATAGTAAATAAGGTTTATACTAATGATTTCCACAAGTTTTGTATCTACTAAGTTTTGTAGGAGAACTTTGGAAAACACCAAATATCGAGAGAGAAAAGAGAAGAAACGAAGAAACGTAAGAAAAGGACTGAATCAAGGTGATTAGTATAAATTCCAAGGGTCTTAAGGACAAAAGAAGACAACCCGCGAAGGTCGGGGCCCACATGCCGACATGTGGGGCCGGGCGGCACCTCCTATGGGGCCGCGCTGCACCCCCTCGTGGAGACACGTGTCCCGCTTCGAACCTTCCTACAACCGACCTATGGAGTAGATCTTGGCCGCCTAATGAAGTCGGTTTAATCCAAGGGTCAGATTCATCCTATGGGGCTATAAAAGAAAGGGCGCCCCCCTCGAAACCCTAATTCATTCTCAACAATCAGTTGAAGAGGGTTCTAGAGATCAAAATCTAGAGCCATCCACCATAGTTCTTTAGATTAGTTCTAGTTCTAGAGAGATTTAGCTACGTAGTAGAATAGAAGGAGATCCAAGTCTAGGAAGGCTTGAGCTTCGATTCTATCAAGGTGTTCATAGGTACTTTGTTATATCCTCAATATATATTCAATTACTCATTGTTCATCTATGATATTGTTCTTTATATTCTTTTATATTATCATTTGCATTGTTTATTGTTTGATTTAATATGTCTAGTAGAGTTAGATATTTATTATGAATTGCATGCTTAGGATTGTATAGCCCTCATCTTGTAACGTGCAAGATATGTGTTATAACTTATGTAGGCGTGGTGCGGCTTATATATGTTATATCTACAAATATCCTCTATATATCGAGACGGGGTAGATCGTAGGGGTGACAGCCTTTATTGAGTCCTTTGTAGTCCCTCCTCCTATATAGATTTTGGTAGGTCGTGGTGTCGCTAAGAAGGTGAAGATCTCATTATTAAATCCTTCCTAGTTGATGACCCTTAAGCTATGCTATGAAGTAGTAACTACTAATTATGATAACTAGATGTTTGCACATTAGAGTTTAGCAATAGCATGTGATGATAGTTACTAATAAGTTTTCCTTTATATTACCCCATGTTAGTCCTTAGAATAGAATAATCTAATTGAACTTTATTATTTCATGATGGATTGATCTCTGCTTTATCATTTATCTTATTGAGCATTTATCATGTATATCTTTATCATTATCTTTATTATTTTATGTGACATTAACCCCCTTTGTTGAGTAGAGAGCATTAGTTATTGGTTATAGATATTCCATATATAAGGACATTATTAGTGTTACGCATATTTAGTTGCATTTTCCTTCCTTGTGGATTCGACACTCTTACTCTTTGAATTGCTACAATGGTATTTATTATTCTGTTCGCTTGCAGTTTTGTTCTATAGTTCTTTATCTTATCTTGTTTCCTCGCTAGTCCTATTATTTTATGCCATGTTATACTCTCTAGTTGCATAAGATAGGTATGTGACAACCTTCTTTACTAGAAGTATAGGTTCTCTTAGACTAGTGTATAGTGGCTTAGTAATTGTTATAATACCAGCACTGCTTGGGGATTGTTGCTAGTATAGTGTTGTCACTAAGCATTTGATTGGCGCACTGTTGCTTATAGATTATACTAGTGATGTCGTTAAGCGGTGTCAACAGAGGGCGGAGACCCGTTCATCACGAGCGGTATGTATCTGCTCCAGGTACATGCTCTCGAGCTCGGTGACGACTGCTCGATGGTAGGATCCGCGAGCAACAGGACGCGACTCGAGCTCGGAAAGGCGTTGATCCACGGCAGACGCTACGCACGTATCAGCGGCCGAGGTCGGAGAAATGATGTTCCCACTTGGCGCCGAGGTTGACGGGTCCTCTCGCCGCATCTCCAGCTTGACTCGCGGATCTCGTCGAGCAGCAACTGCAGAGACGGATCCATGGCGCGCCGACCACGATTGAGACGGGTATAGTGGTGGTGAGCTGGAACAGCGGCCAGAATCGACGAAGCTGGATGCCAATTGTAAGGGAAGGATACTTGGGGAAGAAGAAGAAGAAGAAGAGCAGGAACAGAATTGGTAGGTTCGGGTAGAACTGAATTAAAACGAATTCGAATTTGGTTACAATAGTTCATGATCCTTTCTCTCCATTCTCACTGATACTTATACTACTAAGCTATCCAGTGCGGGCCGCCGTAACGAGTGCTGGGCCGGCGAAGCCTCTTGGGCCTTGAAGACGACGCTTCACCAGGCGAGTCCTTGGCCGAGCCTGGTGTCACTGCTTCCTCTGTTTTGTCTCCGTGTTGGCTGCTGACACTGGGCTAGCGCTTGGGGTCTCCGCGTGGTGGAGCGAGGGGAGGCGAAGGGGAGACGGGAGGAAAGCTGCAGGAAGTGGGGAGAGCGGCGGCATTACGGGAAGAAAGGAGGAGGTTCAGGCCGTGATTTTTTTCCTTTTTTACTGTGGGAAATTGCGGTGGAGATGGGCATCGAACCTGCTCCGTCCTGTCGCAAGCTGCATAGGCGGGGTGAGGTCGCGAGCGTTGTTCGCACGGAGTGGGCAGGTGGACAAACGAAATTTTTACCGCACCAAAAAATTGCCTCCTCTTAGTCTTTTTATGTTGTATGTAGAGAGTAGAGATTAGGTAGGGGTGATTTGATTTTTTTGGTGACCAAACACACAGTACGCATCATCCATATTGTTCTTGTATTTGTATACCTATATACCTAGGAACTTTGGCAGTGAACTGGTAGGGAAAAGGAAAACAGTTGAATTGAAATCAAGCGTTTGAAACTGTGTGCCAAGAAAAACCAATTTGACTAGGAATGCATGGGTTTGTTTTTGTTGGCCTTTTTTAGACTTGTTTTCAGAGTCAGAGATTCTTTTGATCCAGTTAGGCCGTGCATGCCCGCCCCAACCTCGCTTATCGATGCGTGCGTACGTACTGATGCGTGATGAGCAGCTGCTGTAGCTTGCAGTTTATTGCAAACTTGCAGAAGATGGGTCTTGTTTAGATTGTAAGTTTTTGCAACTTTGGTACTGTAGCAAATTTTGTTTGTATTTGATAAATATTGTCCGATCATAGTCTAACTAGGCTCAAAAAGATTCGCCTCGTGATTTACAACTAAACTGTATAATTAGTTATTTTTTGTTGAGTTTCACTTTCAATAATCGTGTCAAATGTATCTGCATATAGTTGCATTAGAACTTGGCATTGGTAGTTAACGTTTTGTAACACTTGTCATGTTTGTATTAGCGTAGAATCAGAGTGGGTCGCCGGTGTGCACGATCGCGCTCTGACCGCTTCTTCAGGATAGCCCCCGCCATGGCCGCGTCTTGCATGTCCGCTCGGTGCCGAGAACAACGGCGCACCGATCAGTCGTGGAACCGCGGACGGGTGGGGCCGAGCCCGTATCTATCTATCGATCAATGCAAATGCGCGCCGAAAGGCCGGGCGTGAAAACCATCTCGCGGTGTTGTTCTTGTGAGCTTCAAAAATGCCGCCGCCCACGATCACCTTCCCAGCCGCCGCGATCACCACCGCCGGTGTCGGGCAAAGCCGTTGCCGGAGCTTCCTCCGCCGAGCACCGTTCCAACATTCCGCATCGTGAGCCGGCTCATGCAATACAAATGTTCCGTCTCCTCCATCGCCGCCGCCAAGAAAGAAGTACGCCGCCCGCCACGTCACCGGAGAAGGAGATGGGAGACGGACCAAGTTCGACGCCCGCCGCGGAAGGAGAGAGCTTCGCTTCCGCCGATGCCCGATCGGGCCGAACTATGGCGAGTGGGTGATGATTATGCAATGCAACCGAGGCGCCGAGATCCGCATGCCGCCGATCCGCACCAACGCTGCGGGCACATGATCGCGGTTATGGCGGCGCCCCGCTGCGTCCATGCCGTGGAGATATGTGCGCGGCGCATGCTCGAGGAAGAAGACCGCCAAGGAGGCGTGGAAGCGTTGACGACGCGCGCCTCGCGCCGATCAAGTCAAGGAGGTGCGGGCTCAAAGGCTCCTCCGAGACTTCAAGAACATTATGCTCAAGGGAGGGCGAGACCGCGGACGAGTTCGGCCATCGGGATCACAAATCCGTGGGCGAGCTCAAGACATTGGGGGAACGGGTGGAGGATGCGCGCTGCGGATCAAAAAATTTCTGGCGCGTGACTCAGCCGCTTTCTTCGTCCGTGGTCTCGACGAGATGTTCTCGCGACACCAAGAAGATGACCGTAGAAGAGCTGGTGGGAAGTCGCGCGACGGAGGAGCGGTTCGGCGACAAGGTCGAACAAGTCGCCGACAAAGGCAGGCGCCTCATGCTGGCCGAGGAGGACCGGGTTGGAGAAGAACAAGCATCGTTTCCACCAGGGCCCAAAGGAACTCGGCGGCGGATCCGGGCGGTGGATCCGTGGCGGTGCATCAAGGGAGTGGACACGGTGGCCACAAAGGGTCATCGTGGCCACAATAAGAACAAGGGGCCGGCGCGGATCGAGGACGGCGGCGCCACGCCACTCCTGGGCTAACCTCCGAGGGGACACCAAGGAGGAAAGGCCGTTGCAAAACTGCAACATCCGGGGCACTGAGCAAGACCGCAAGCGTCCCAAGAGAGACAAGAAGAAGAAGGAAGCCAAACAAAACCGAGGCCAATGTGGTCATCGGTGGTGCCGACGTTGAGCGCCATGCCGGGCGGCGCGTGACGCTGAAGCCGTACAAACCTACACAAGTCGCACCGCCGAGAAGGTCATACCGATGGATGTTCCTGGCGGCGCAGGGTGTAAGCCGGACACAAAGCCAAGAATCACATGACCGGCACCAAGTCGGTGCCGACTCAACTTGATGAAGGGGTACGGGAACAAATCCGGTTTGGTGATGGCTCCAAGGTGGAAATTGAAGGAATTGGCTCCATGGTGATGCAGGATCGAAACATCGGCCAAAGGTACCGACTCAAGTCTATTATATCCCTAAGCCGCGTAGTAACATAATTAGTCTTGGTCAGGCTTAGAGGAAAATGGTCTCACATGGAAAGGAGGAAATGGGAGGTGTTTGGTGTTTGATCGGGGGTGCATCGCTGATTAATGCTCCTAGAACAAAGAAATAGACTCTATTTGGCAAAATTTCAGTTAAGCTCTCCAATTTGTCCGCTTGCACATTCTCAAGAAAATTCTTAGAGATGGCATGCTAGATATGGCCACCTTAATTTTAGGTCATTGAATGATCTTGTTGCAAAAGATATGGTGGAGGGAATGCCAATAGTTCAGAGAGTTGAAAAAATATGTGATGGCTGTGTCCTTGGCAAGCAGCACAGAAAACCCTTTCCTCAAGTGTCTAGTTACAGAGCTGAAAAGGGGCTAGAGTTGGTGCATTCAGATCTGTGTGGGCAAATCACTCCTAAATCCTTAGGGGGTGCATCCTATTTTCTGTTGGTGGTTGATGACTTCAGTAGATTCATGGGGGTGGAATTGCTCAAGACAAAAAAATCAGGCTCTGGAGAGTTTCAGGAAGATAAAGACCAGGGTTGAGACTGAATGTGGTGCCAAACTCAAGGCACTAAGGACTAACAGAGGTGGTGAGTTCATCTCTGGTCTATTCACTGTTTTCTGTAATGACAGTGGGATCAAGCATTACAAAACCACTCCTTACTCTCCCCAACAGAATGGGGTGGTGGAAAGAAGGAACCAAACAGTGGTTGAGATGGCTAGATGTATGTTGAAAGCCATGAAGATGCCAAGTGAATTCTGGGGTGAGGGAAGCCATGAAGATGCCAAGTGAATTCTAGGGTGAGGCAAAGGTGCACACCGTCTATATTCTCAACAGAGCTCCAACTAAGGCCTTGAACTATCGACACCTTTTGAGGCCTGGTATGGAAAGAAACCCAGAGTATCACACCTCAGAATTTTTGGTTGTGTTGCCAGTGTGAAGCTAGTAGGCCCACATCTGACAAAGCCGTCGAGCATCAAGAAAGATGATTTTCATTGGCTATGAATCAGAACCAAAGGATACCGGTTCTATGATCCCCATCGCTAAGCCGGGTAGTGAGTAGGGATGTGATATTCAAAGAGACCGAGCCATGGAAGTGGGAAAATGCAGATGGTAGTGCAAAGCACAAGTTTCGTGATGAGCCGGTTATCGAATACCAGTTGTCTGATGAAAATCCGACAACAGGAGACATGTCTGATGAAATGCAGTCTCCTGCAGATGAGCTATTGCAGCCGAGTCCAAGCAGTCTGGGTGGTGATGGTGCATCACCACACTCACCTTACACACCTGCACACCCGTGGAGTCAAAATCAAGGGGGTGAAGCATCAAATCAAAATTATGGAATTTTTTCTTCAGAAAGTTCAGAAAGTGCAGATGGCCCTGTCAGATTCAGAACATTGACTGATTTGTTTGATCACACTGATGTGATAACCGATTTTGAATACAGTGGTGTGTGTATGCCGGGCTACCGATGAGCCAACTTGTGTTGAGCAAGCTCTAGAAGAAAAGTGCCGAAGGAGGCCATGGAGGCGTAAATGCAGCCATAGTTCGTAACAAGACTTGGGAGCCGACCGAATTACCCAAGGATCATAAGGCCATTGGCTTGAAGTGGGTATTCAAGGTAAAAGAGATCCAACCGGCAATATTGTAAAACACAAAGCAAGACCGGTTGCTAAGGGTTATGCACGCATTCGTGGGTGGATTATGATGAGGTGTTTGCCCCTCGTGGCAAGATTGAGACAAGAAGACTATTGCCGGCTCTAGCAACCAAGGAGAGAGTGGGAAGTACACCACATGGATGTCAAGTCAGCCTTTCTGAATGGTGAGATCCAAGAGCAGGTCTATGTGCATCAGCCACCTGGTTTCTCTGATCCAAAATCTCAAGGCAAGGTGTTCAAACTAAAGAAGGCAATCAGATGGCCTTAAACAGCCCCAAGAGCCTGGAATGCTAGGCTTGATCAAGAGCTTTACAAGTTGGGTTTCCAAAGAAGTGTTGAAGAACATGTAGTGTACAGGAGGGGCACTGGCAGGTCATTGCTACTTGTGGGAGTGTATGTAGATGACCTGATCATCTGTGGGCCTGATAGTGGTCAAATTGCTATTTTCAAGCAACAGATGAAGAACAGCTTCAACATGAGTGACCTAGGCTTACTCAGCTATTATCTTGGGCTGGAGGTTAGGCAGAGGCCAGGTCACATAACAATATGTCAAAGTGCCTATGCTGAAAAAATAGTTGAAGTTGCAGGGATGAAGGGGTGTAATACAGTTGATACTCCAATGGAGCAGCACACCAAGTTGATGTCTGGCAAGCCTGAGCTGGTGTCAAGTGCAACCAAGTACAGAAGCATTGTGGGTAGCCTCAGATATTTGGTGAACTCAAGACCTGATCTATCCTACTCTGTTGGCATGGTCAGCAGATTCATGGAATCACCAAACTCTGAACATTGGGGTGCCATCAAGAGAATTCTGAGATATGTTGCAGGGACAACCAAGCTGGGTTGCAGATTTGTAAAGGGGGCACATTCTGAATTGGTGGGCTATACTGACAGTGACCATGCAGGAGATTTGGAGAAGAGGAAGAGCACTGCAGGCATTGTGTTTTTCCTTGGTGACAATATAGTAATCTGGAGCTCACAGAAGCAAAGAGTGGTTTCATTGTCCTCCCCGTGAATCCGAGTATATTGCAAATACGCAATGGGTGCCCGTCGTGGAGTATGGTCGAAAGGTGTTGTTGGCCGACTTGACTTGTTCAGAGGTGAAGAGATTCAGGCTCATGATTGATAGCAAGTCAGCAGAAGAACTGAGTAGAAACCCTGTTCATCATGACAGAACTAAACACATCGACACAAGATATCACTACATTAGAGAGTGTGTCGGCCGAAAAGTGGTTGATGTGCAGCATGTGAGCACGTATGATCACCGGGCCGATATTCCGACAAAGCCGTTGGGCAGAATCAAATTTGCAGAAATGAGGAGGCAGCTGGGAG
Source organism: Hyparrhenia diplandra (assembly GCA_015847255.1). Lineage (NCBI taxonomy): Eukaryota > Viridiplantae > Streptophyta > Magnoliopsida > Poales > Poaceae > Hyparrhenia > Hyparrhenia diplandra. Next base: position 689,673 of record JADLZK010004968.1, on the reverse strand, counting down.
TCATCAGAGTTGATCACGATTAAGGGGGTGATTTGTTGAGTTTCACTTTCAGTAATCGTGTCAAATGTATCTGCATATAGTTGCATTAGAACTTGGCATTGGTAGTTAACGCTTTGTAACACTTGTCATGTTTGTATTAGCGTAGAATCGAGCGGGTCGCCGGTGTGCACGATCGCGCCTCGACCGCTTCTCAGATAGCCCCGTCATGGCCGCGTCTTGCATGTCCGCTCGGTGCCGAGAACAACGGCAAGACCGATCAGTCGTGGAACCGTGGATTCGGGTGGGGGCCGTGAGCCCGTGTATCTATCTATCGATCAATGCAAATGCGCCGAAAGGCCGGGCGTGAAAAACCATCTCGTGTTGTTCTTGTGAGCTTCGGAAAACGCCGTAAGCCACGATCACCTTCCCAGCCGCCGCGATCACCACCTGCCGATGCGGCGTCTGCCGGAGCACCGGTTCCAACATTTTTTACGTACATTTAATGCTCCATGTAAGCGGCTAAAGATTGATGTGATGGAGAGAGTACGAAAAAAATTCTAACTTTTAGGGGTGAACTAAACAAGGGCCAGATAATGGTAGCTTGCAAAAATGTAGCAGAGACCAGACGGTCAGGAACTCAGGAAATGTGTGTGCTGGGTGACTTTTGCGCAAGGCACATGCATGTTTGGATCCTGTGTGTGCCAACTTGCCTGCCCAATTCTATTGTACTCCCTCCGTCCCCTAAAAAGAATGACATCAAGGCTCCCTTGAGACACAAATGTCGACAATTATATATTAAAATGTAAAAACATTTGTGCTAAGTAAATAGCATATCATCGGAAAGATCTTTAAGTCTAGTTTTTAACAAATTTATTTAAAAATTTAAATGTTGCACATATTTTCTACAAATCAGTCAAACTTTTTGACACGCATCCCACCTGGCACACTCTTTTTAGGGACAGAGGAGTACTACTACTCCTAGGTAAAAATAAAATAAAAGAAATACTACAAGGATGAGAGATGGCATGGATAGCCATGAGTATCTGGTTGGTCTGGTAGCCTATCCAGACTGGCAAGATGTGAATGCATGCCTCAGTTAACCTCGGTTACTGTAACTGAACGATTAATTAAGTTAAATGACATGCAAATCCAAGGAAAAAGAAATGTAAAAAAACGTGCCGCTATGTTACCACTTGTCCACTTGTACTCCCTCCGTTCCCAAATCTCCGTCGCCTGAGCGTTTTGCATTTTTCTATTAATCTCCATCGCCTCAGCTATGTTCACGGGTTTCTAGGAAGCGCAGCTCCTTTCCCGTGTCGGTCTCCCTCGTATCATATGCGGAGTCTTAACTACGCCGCCGGCTCCGTTAGCTTTTATACGATCTGACGTTAGCGAAACTACAGGAGCGCGGCCGCTCGAGCTTACGTACGTGAGCGCGCGGATGTGTGCGGGTTAACGGCGTTTTCAGCGGAATCAGTGCAGTCATTAATCGAGCACATGAACGGGTACCGGCATGCGGCTATTAAAAGCAAATCAGCGCTCCGTCGTTGCTTCCTTGGTCACGGTGCCAGAGCCTAATACGCTGGAGATTTGGGAACTGAGGGAGTACTTACGAGACTTTGAGGGGGACAGAAATTACTCCCTCCGTCCCAAAATAAACAACGTTTTTGGGTTTTAGCCACAAGTTTGACTCGATTTGTAGAAAATACGTAGAAGATTTAAATCTTCAAATAAATTTGTTAAAAACTAGATCAAAATATCTTTCCAATGATACTAATTATGTAATATAAATATTAATCCTATTTTAATATATAATCGTTTGGTAGATGTTTTTACCGTCGAAAACGCCATTTATTTTTTATTTTTAGGACGGAAAGATAGGAGTATCATCAGGAAACAAAGAGGGCAGTCCCAACGGCATTTAATATGCCGTTTCCATCCGTACCCGAGTCAGTGAAGAGAGAGAGTAGAGAGAGAAGAAACCAGAGAGAGAGTAGAGAGAGAAGAAACCGTTTCTCCCTGAAGAAAGGACGTCGTCCCTCGCAACGAGGCACGAAGAAACGGCGAAATCGCCGTTGGGAGGAAACTGCTCGTTTCTATCGCCCATCCCGCGGATCCGGTGCGCTCCCGCCGGGCCGAGCTTCGCGCTCCGCGAATCCCGTCCTCCCGCGCTGCTGCTCCGTGACGCCGCCGGCTCGCCGTACCTGCATCGCCGCGGGCTCGAGCACGGCCACGCCTGATGAGTTCCATGGCCACCAGTTCCATGGCCGCCGACGTCCATGGTGACCTCGACCGCGGCCGTCGTTGCGTCCGCACCGAGGTGGACGGCGTGAGGGTCGAGCTCACCTGCAGCCCGCCGCTCCGTCCGCCGCACCCACATGCAGCGCTCGCCGCGCCCGCCCGCCGCGCTCGACGCCGGAGACGCTCGGCGCCCGCCACGCCCACCTGTCGCGCTCGCCGCCAGAGACGCTCGGCCCCGGCGCGCTGGACGCCCAGACCCGCTCGACCGCGCCTGCAGGTCCCAGGTCGCGCTGGCCTCGCACGCGGCCGCTCGCGACCCGCCTCGGCCTCGCAGATGCCGGACGCCGTGCAGTACGCCATCCACGCAGCAGCCTCTGCAGGCCGCCGCGCTCGGTCTGCAGGTGGAGGCGTGGAGCTCTACTCGGCGCCGCGCGCTCGCCTATGCTCCACTCGCCGGCCGCTGCGCGCACGCCCGCGCGTCCGCCGGCCGCCGCGCAGGCTTGCCCCAGTCGCCCGCTCGTGCGCGCTCGCCCGTGCGGCCCGCGACGCCGTGCCTGCCCGCGCCGCGCGCCGGCACCGCTAGCTTGGCCTGCTCCGCTCGCGAACGCCGGCCCGCCGCCCTGCCGCGTTCGCGACCCGCGGTAGGCACCGCCGCCATGGCGCCTGGAGACTCGCCGCCGCCGTGCCCTGCACACGAGTTCGCATCCTGCCTCCCAGCGCACGGGAGTTCGTACGTGCTCGTCGCCGTCCCGCCCACCACCTCCTCCATTTGCTGCTGCTGCGGGTTAACGGCCACGGCATCCACAGTGACTACCACGGTGCCGACACGGGCGGCAGTGGAGCTGGGGCAAGTCGGTGGTGGTAGAGATCCGCGAGCGCCGCTCCTGCCGGAGTTGAGCTCTGTTCGGGAGGCAGACTTGGGGACGGCCGTTGGTTTCTGCGTAGAGGATCCGGATAGGGAGTGAGGGAGCACCATGAATGATTGGTCTGTATTAAATCTGGACGCCAGCAAAAAAATTTCCACTGGGAAGGATCGTTCCTTGCTACGGAGTCCAATGCTGCTGTAGAAACAGGTAGTTTCATCCATTACGACTGCCCTGATACTATCCTTCCTCCCTGTTTTGCGGTAACTGAATTTTTTTACTGGAAATCACCAGAGCACAACATATTCACGGATTTCCTCCGGTGTCAAGAGGGGTAGTATGATCTGTCTAAAAGTCAACTAGATTGGATCTAACTACTCTCATCACCACTCTGACTAGCTTACTGGAGTTGCTCTGCCTCGTTTGGCGTGGGCTCCACTTCACCAATGAAGCTATATTTTTTTTATGTTTCTACTCCATGAATTTTTTTAGTGGAGCTGGAGCCGTTTTGGTAAGTCGTAAAACAAGTCCTTTCTTATAACATGCTCTCACAGAATGCCACGTAAGATGAGATGAAGCCGGGAGAAGCTATTTTTTTGGCTCCTTCTCATCTCAAAGCCGTGTGAGAGCACGTTTCTACGGGATTTATCGGTGGGAGCTATTTATATTACCCCCGTTTGGAAAAAAAAAAAAAAAACGGCTCCAAATGGTTCCGGAAGCCGCTACATGCCAATATAGAAAGAGGAAGCATGAATTGATAACAAGATTCATCCAATGGAGAAAAAAAGGGTATTGCAAGGCTTAACGAAATGATTATAGTTTTCTTTTTCCCTTTTTTTTTTTTGGCAAGGTAATGGACAAAGGATGAGAATGTAGGTTTCACATTAACTTGTTATGGTCCTCCCCAAGCTAGCTCACTGCCCATCGGATTGGGGTTTTACCCCCGTGCTTTCTGGTTCTTCCTGCATGGTTAGTATATGGTAGATTCACGAAAGTGGACTTACCATCCTTCGCGTGACTACCAAATTTCAAAACATACGCTAGAAAGGAGCAAAAGAGCGACTTGCTTTTCGAGAGATTTTTTTTTGGCAACTTTTTATTATAAAGGGAGGACATAAACTTCACCAAACTTTTTTTGTACTCAAACAAGGCTAAGATAAAAATGCAATGAAGGTCTAGCCTTGACTTAACTCCATCATGAAATAATTCAAATGTTTATGATGTCACTTCGATTCATTAATCAAATTTCAACACCATGTCAAAAATTGATTAAAGAGGGGTCTTTTGTAACCCAAGCACCATGCTTGATTTAAAAGACCAATGGATGTATCACACTCTAGGATGAAAATACATCCAAACCCGTATGCGTGTTTCATAAACAAAGAAAACATGGATTCTTTATATGGAGATAAGTATGAGCAAAAAGAATTGGTGGATTATTACCTTTGCATACCTGAGTGTGTGTGTACCATCCGTGCATGAAGGCGAGAACGTTGAGACTTCCACGGTGGTAGTTTGATGACCCTTCTCGGTGCGCCCACAAGGCTTAGGTGATATACATAGGTAGTATATATGGACCTTGGGCCTTAGTGGTAGCAAAGGTGCAAAGGAGGTGGCTCCTCCTTTCCTTCTTTTTTTTTTATCATCTCCTTTTTTTATTGGACCTTTTGCGTACTGAAAGTGTACGTGGCCGCAGCTTTTGAGGAGAACCGCTGCATCGGTGGCGGGATGATCTTGGTTTGGTTATGACTTCTTCAGCCGGAGCAGAGGGAGGCATACCAAACTCACTCGGGTGAGCAACAAAGCTTAGTCACACATAAAGAATGTGCATGATACATAAGCCTTCGTGCTTGCAAAGAAAGGCCTTGGGAGAGAGATCCCTTCTTGCTTATATGGAAGCAATGCCGGGGTGGAGTCAGTGCCTTCATTGTTTATTTTGACCATATGGGGCCAACTTTCCCTCTCTCCTCTTATTATATATATATATTTTTTTCTATAACACACTTTTTTCAATCTCTTTTTTTTTTTCAACAACCATTTTTTTGACTTTCTATCTCTTTTTTTTTTTCAAAGAACCATCTTCTATTATTTTTTTCTTTTTTTTTCAATTTTTTTTTCAATTCTTTTTCTCTCTTTTTTCTTTATAGCAAGGGGAGGCCAATCTCTTATTTATCTCTCCTTTTTTTTCAGTCTCTTTTCTTTTTACTTCTCTTTTTTTTTATGATCCCCTTGGTGCGCTTGAAACTTGATATTCTCACCATCTTCCTCACACACTTGGACTTTCGTGAAAAAAGTCAAGTGTGTAAAGTCGTATTCTCCTTTTGAGTGTGTTCCTCTACCCAAGAGCATCAAAGTTTTCTTGTTGATGTAGCCCCCATGTTTTTGAAGTCCGCATGCCCCTTTGTTCTTCTTAGTCTCCACCTGAAATGGTTAACGACAAGAATACACGAAGGTGCATAATGACTTGAAAACATGTTCTTGCTATTTTTCTATAAAAGATTTTTTTCTTTTTTAGATAAACCTATTATAAACAAAGGTCACTACACATGCATATCATCATGATGAACATGTTCTAAAAGATGCCTTATAAAAACCAACGCCTTCCCAAGAACGGCGCCAAAAATGCTTGTTGCATTTCTTAAGCGCAATCACTAGAAAAGGTTTTAGAACCCATCTCTAATAACGGCACGAGAAATGCGCCGTTGACATTCTTAAGTGAAACCACCATGTCGGTGATCAAACTAAGAACATCAACGGTGATAGACCTTGCCAAAATAGATATTCATCCGCAGCGCATACGGATCTATCATTGTAGCATTTCACCCGGAGATATTTAGGGTATTGTTATTTATATTTTCCCAAAGGAAGGCATGGTAGAAAAGGATCTAATAGAGACATGAACAAGATAACATGACTTGTGTAAAGGACCAATGCTCATAACAGGGGATATAAGGGAATGGTAAAAGGATAACTTGACACACACACTCAAACCAAACTCAAGGATAAAGATAAATAAGGAATAAAGAAAGTCCTAAGTGAAGCATACATATTCTAATCGTGGGTCAGTGCATAGAACCAGTGATAGTCATGCAACACTCATGAGTAGGAGGTCGAATCGAGTGTGTGATGGACGGGAGACCACCCCGCACCATCCGCCCAATGGGAGGCATTTACGAACTCCTACATCACATGCGAACGTGGGGGGGATTTCAAGGGACGGACAAACTGTCACGACCTGCCGCCTACCCCCTCAACCGTAGCCCCGCTTTCATATCCGAGGTCCCCGCTCACCCGGGCACCATGCCCGCGTGTTAAGGTACAACCCATATCCCCGCGGACCCCCACCCTTCCGGGATGGGACGGGCTAAGATATGGACCGGGCCCGAAAAAGCCACAACAAACCGCCACCTCACTCAATCCCGACACTACTCAATTATATTGCATGAATGGTTTAAGCATAAAGTTCTATATGACTATATCATGACATGGAAACTATAGACTAGTTCATATGTCATGATCATGTCAAGAGAACAACATGTTAGATCATAAGATAAATCATGAAGCATAGAAATAACATGAAGGCTCTAATTCTAATGCACAACCAAGATAAGATAAGGGCAAGGCGTTGGAAGAATACCATAGAGAGATTTATTCCAGGAGTCCATCTTCCAAGGAGCCAAGCCCTCCTTGGTAGCTTTGCCTAGCTCCACATCTCTAATCTACTACTAATCCTACTAGGAGGAGGAAGAAGAAGAATAGAGAGGGAGAGTGGCTGGCTCTTGTGAGGTGTGTGTTGAGAGAGGGGGAGAGGCCCTCTACTTATAGGATGAGAGGAGGGGGCTAAGTGCTAATTTACACCATGAATGCACCAAACCGACGTTCCCCAGGCGTCCACGTTCACTGAACCTGCCCACAAACGTCCGCACCGCCCTCCTCGACACTTAATGCACCGCCTCGGCAAGTTTGGGCCAAATCGGTGCCAAGGTGGGTGCGAGCGCACCTTAGGGTGCGCTGCGCAAGCCCTTCCCCGCCCTGCCTGGCCGGGCTTTGGCGGTGGGCGTGTCTGGACCTGAAAAGTTGTAGGGCGGTGTTGGCTCGGCCCATTTCTGTGTGTTTGGTCCATTTCTCCATTGGGCTTGATGTTCTTCAAGAATGCGCTTTCCCAGATGGCGTCTTTTGGTACATTTTCCACTTGTTTCTTATATAAATCCTGCAAAACATTATTTCTGCACTACAAGTGGAATTATGTCAATAATAAATATATATGTATAGTAAGGTATAGTTTCAACCCCTTATTGGTAGAATGTTGACGTTAAAAATACGTCGTTGGTAACCGTCAACACTCGTCAACCCTTCCGACCAGTACCAATGACGCTACCGCCGTAACATCGATGACCTAACGGCGGACTTCGACCGGTAACACTTTCGGATTGGGTGAGTGCACGTCTCGCTCGATTTGGCTAGATCGGTACTTGCAAACAGGGATAGGGACAGGGATGGCCTTCACGCCAACTCCGATTTGATCGTTGTGGCTACACCGGAGGAACTCACACCACGCCCCCGACCAGTTCCTGCGACCGGCCTGCGAGCCGACGACCTCTGGGACTGGTCGGAGGGGCGCCCTGCGCCTTAAGACTACGTCCCACGCTCCGACCGCCTTCCGATCTGACGATGGGCTGTCGGGAGACTCCAAGATCTTCATGGCTCGGCTTTCTCCGATCAACGAAGAAGATGAGGGGTCTCAAGTCGACGGGGGCATGACCTCGCTTACCACCACCTCCTCTCGACCGCTTTCACGACTCGGAATGCAGGCGAGGCTTGGGTATGACATACCGCTATACCCACCTGGTTTCGAGCCATGGTGGATTGTGAACATAGTGGTGAGCGATGATCAAGCTACTCAAGACGGCGAGACTACATCTCGGCATCTTTGCCCAGCGAGGCCTGAAACGAGGATCGTGCTCAGCGCCGCATGGCTGTGATACAGGAAGCCGCTGATGCGGCCCGTGCCACTGGGCTCATACCTGGCACGAGTGCCGCCGGGGGCGCCATAGCTGCGAGATGCTCCCAACCACCAGGATGGTCCCCGCAATCTCTTGGGCGAATTCAACGAAGTTCGCGACCCTCACTTACTACCACCACACAACAAAACGAAGCTGCAGCTCTGAGTGCACTCAAGCGCCAGAACCCCGACGCGCAAGAAGCCCAGAACATCCTCGTCGCAGCCAATGCGCTCCACAACCCCGCGCCCGATCTACGGCGGCGCAATCGCTGGAGCCCTGCGGCTTCCGCGCGCACGCCTCGTCTAAAGCGCACCAACGTGCGAGCGTCGAAGCGGCGTTGCGCAGCGGAAAGGGCGGAAGCGACTACCTCCTCACAGCCCGCGATCGTGGAGGATGACCCACAATTGGCACTCGTCCCTTACGACTGCGGCGCAGTCGCTAGGCACCCGGCGGTAACGGTGGCAACAACGACCCTCCTCCCCGAGAGGAGGTGGTGTTGGTGGCAACGGCCCTCTCCCCGAGAGGAGGTGGTGGCGGCGGCAACGGCCCTCTACCGAGAGGTGGAGGCGATGGCGGTTGCGGCCCTCCTCCCCCAAGAGGTGGTGGCGGCGGCGGCGGTAACGATCCTCCACCGGGAGGAAATGGCGGTGGTAATGGTGGAGGCCGAGACCCTCCTGGCGGTGGCTGTGGGGGACGCGGTGGCGGACATGGTGGACGAGGTGGTGGTTGAGGAGGAGGAGCTCCCAGGCACCATGATCAAGAAGTCGACCAGCCCTTGGCCTCCAACCTTCGCCATTCTTTGAATGACCTGCGTGATGCCCGCCGCTTCATAACGGCCAGTCAGATGGCCAGGAAGAAGCAGTACTCCGACGGAGGGAGCAGTACAACATGGAGTATGGCAATCCAACAGGAAGGCTCACGTACACTGACGTCAAGCACTTCTCTCAAGGATTGCCGCGTGTCTGGTGGCCTTTGAACTTTAAAGTCCAAGGCTTGCCGGCATACTCCGGCAACATGAACCTGGGTCCCTGGGTTACTCTATACGAGATCGCAACCCGCGTCGCGGGCGGGGGTGAGGATGTCATGTCCAATTACCTTCCGGTGCTCCTTGATGAGGCAGCACGAAAGTGGCTCCTCGCTCTACCTGAGGGTCGCTTAACCTCTTGGGCTGAAGTCCGGGACCTACTGATCGCGACGTACAACACAACTTGCACGCAGTCCAACACCAAGTTTGATTTGGAGAGGCTTCGTATCAGGAATGGCGAACACGTTCGAGAGTATATCAGACGATTTTCTGAGGTTCGGGTGAACATCCCAAACACTACTGACGAAGAGGTCATCGATTGCTTCAAAAAGGGCTCGTCGGTGGAGAAAAGGCGGCTGAGGAGCTTCGCAAAAGCTCCACCGCTCGGAGATCCCCGACGTAACCAAGCTAATGGAGATCACCCAAAAGTTCATCATACAGGACGAGGCAGAACATTGTCTTCGGAAAGATTATGGGCCCTGGGGAAAACGGGATAGCCCTCCGCGATGAGATGTGTATCGCCCCGACAATCGACGTGACGAGCGTCACTCCGACAATAGACACGATGAGCGCCGCGATGATTACCGCCACATTGACTCCCGCGACAATAATCGCCGGGATGAGGGGCGGAGTAATTTCCGCAAGCGCCTCCACGAACGTAATCGTCAGGGAACAGACGCCGTCAACAACGTCAAGCAAGGTGGCGGTGCTGGAGGCAAGGAGCGGAACTTTAACTTGAAAGATCCTTTTGAGAAAGCTCCTTCATGGCGACTGCCCGCTGTTGGTGCAAAAAGCGTCCTGCACCGCACACACAGCAAACCGGATGAGCTAGCTTCAAACAGAGCCCGGGCGTATTGATTCCGGGCGTGCGATCAATTTGACCTACAATTGACAAGGGAAACCATGAGAGCAAGAACGTGCCCGGTATGACCAAGACAGTTCCTCATGTACGGCCCCGGAAAGCCACTTACGACGACATACAGCTATAGAAGCTGTCTGCCAACAGGTTTAAAATGCATTCATAAGAAAACCGATAATAAAGACTTATAAACATGCTTGCGAATGAACATGAACCGACATGTTTGAACAAGTAAAACTGATCATCAAGATATAACATTGTTAAGCACATAGCATAGATCGATTCCACTGTCAACATGACAAACAAAAGTGGGTAAATCATATAAATAAATCTAATCTAAATAACACATGCATTGGCTATTCCAACTAGTCTGCCGCACATCTAGCCTTCCTAACCCGTCGGGGCACAAACCCTAACAAGCCAATCCACCGCATGATACAGACTTGTTACAGATCTAAACCACTCCTTACAACTAGATCAATCCACCGCATGATACAATCCAATCATGAGAAGCTAAAAGCATGCATATATCCAAATAGATCTATAAATACTTATTACTTGTTAAAGCGTAACCGTATCGGTAAGCTTGCGAATCGGGTCCATGAAGAAGGAACAAACAAGTATAACGTAAAAATAACCTTTAAAGACCTGCATCCGCCGCACGATACCCAATCCTATCAAGGCTACCTCTGCATCTAACGTGCATGAACTCACAACATGTAACAACTTAGATTGATCTAACTCGACTAATGATGAACATGAGATCTATTTGTCGTAATAAGATAATCATGAAAGGTATTGATGAACAAAAAGATCTATAAAGATATAAAAGCCGAGCCCTATCAATCTAAATTGGGCAAAGAGTGTTATTGCAAACAATAAATAAATATATAAATATAAGATCTTTGCAACACGTGATAACTTAATGAATCTACTAGATCTTGCCAAATCTAATAGAGCTGATAACTAGCCCCAAGCTAGACCTTAGCCTGCCGCCGCGACTCATGATCTAACAGAGAACCTTCTTGCCAACACTTAAATCCACCGCATGATACTAAGCATTGAAACAAGACTACTTGCACATACCTAAATCCACCGCATTATACTAGACATGGTGCAAGGTTGCCGGTACTTACGGAGGTCGACGGGTCGATGGTTCCTCTCGCAGTAGATCGACGACTCGACTTGGACTCGAAGGATGGCACGGGGCCGGTTTGTTGTATTGATTGTGAGATTGTTTTTACAATGGTCGAGGGTTGATATTTATACCCTGGACGTAACAAGAGTCCAAACCGACTACGATTACAATAAACAAAACCTAATTAGATAACTTAGGCCTCAAGCTTTTCCGGAGTCGACGTGGCATATGCATCGTGGGCCCTCCTTCCTCGGGCGACTTGTCCTCCATGGTCCACCGCCTTGCCGAATGGCCGTGAGAACCCGACCGCATGGATGGCCTGCCGAACGTCGTCACAGGGGTTCGGGTGGCTTGCCGAATGACCATGGCATCCTGACCGCCGCGGGTGGCTTGCTGAATGAGCACTTGCCGAATGACTCCTTACCGAATGCCTTCATTAGCATCTTGCACTAGCCCACCTGTCATCCGGGTTTACCAAATTTCATTGTTAACACATGCCCCCTCAGTTTTGGGATAAAAGTACTTTTATTCCGAAATTGACTGCAGCTTTCTCCATTTTCCCAAGTCAACACTGTTACCAAATTATCCCCAGTATCAGCCGAATGAATCCCAGCCGAGCGGGCACATTGGCCCATTTTAGCCATCGGCCCAACAAGGCAACTGAATCTTGTGTCCTTTGGAATTCCTGAATAACCCTGGGATACGCGCCGCAGTTGCACAATTGGCCTTGAAAATAGAAGACGCTTCACGCTATTGCCATCCCGAGTCAAAGCTGCTCCTGCCTCCTGGTCTCTCTGTTTTCTCGTCTCCCCTTCTCAGTCAAAGAAAAACCCCGGGCGAGAGCTTCAATGGCCAGCGGCGGAGATAATCGTGGCAAGCGCCTCGCTGTCGACGAAGCGGAGGGGAACCATGCACATCAGCGTCCACGATCTGGGTAAGACTTTCACCTTCTTGCCCCTGGCAGTCACTGTTCATCTTCTTGATTTTCAATCTGATCTGACCTTCCTTTGAAACCACCATAATGTCGGGCGGTTCCAACTTCTGGTTCATCTTCATCGTCTGCAGCATCCGACGATTCCCACCATTCGACCCCTTTTCGGACATCGAGAGGGCGAGGAGATGGTACCTTGGTGTTGGTTCCGTCAGGTCTGCGATGAGAAGAACCGCATCCGAGATGAGTTCAGCGCGTTAAGCTAGGGCGTGCGGTATTCGAGAAGCTGACCGGGCGGAGCAGACAAGGGCAATCTGCGCTGCTCTTGCTGGTCCGTTGAGAAAAAAACCCCGCTTCGCCTTTCTTTGAGAAAAACCCGCTCGTCTTGCTTTCAATCTCATCACTTCTCTCTGATTACAGATTCATCTTTTCTTGATGCAGCTTTATCCAATGACAAGCGGTGTCGGACGGATGAGGTTGCCCGGTTGAAAGCCGATAAAGCGGCGCATGCAGCCGCCCGGCCCTGGCGGAGGAGATCGCCCGATTGATGGCTGAGAACATGCGCATGAAGGCGTTGGCCGCCAAAGTTACCAGTAAGGTGAATGCGTAGGGTACCACGGCGGAGGAGCGTCTTGATGATGTGGCGGACCCGCGTGATCGAGCCATCATCAAAGGTATCAAGCTCGGCGCTGCCATGAGCTTGGTGCCATTGGAGACTCGGACCGGCGAGGATTACTCGTCCACCGGTTGGATTTGTGGCGGGAGCTCGGAGAATGTCGAGAACATTGAGGGTCTCATGAACAAGTATGAAGACCACGCCACCGCCATGGCTCAGTCCACCCGGGCGCAATCTGTCCTCAACAAACTTTGAGGATTTAGTTTGTACTTAGGGTGGATCATGAGTAAAGAATTTCCCTTTGTCGCCTCCATTTGGTGCTTGCATTGTGTCTCTGCTCCTGTGTTTGCTAGTCAAGGTCTTCAAAATGCCTCCCGAATGGGGTAACCAAATAGCATCTTGCTGAATGTGTGACGTCATCTTAACCGACTATATTTCACCTCCGAGAAAAATAATAAACAACCCGGTTTCTGGAATATTCATGCGTCGTCCAAAGCATTAATGCGTCTTTACTTTCTCTTTCCCGATAAACCAACCAAGGGCAAAAATGTCTGACCAGGGGCGAACGTTTTAGGGTTTTTCCACTAGAGGCGATACGCAGCGTCGTATCGGCTTCATGTAACATTAGGCCATCCCGTTTGGCACAACAGCGTTCCAACTTCTCGTAGCTTTAAATAGACCCAAACCGTCTTTGGTTGCCAATCCACTTCACCGGACCGCTTACGCTTCCCCTTTTTCTCCATCACCGCCATTTCCAAGAAGAACTCCAAAAAGCCCCGATGGCGGACAAGGGAAAGCAACCTGCCGATGAATCGGCATCCAGCCGATGCTCTCGAGCCCCGAAGAAAGCAAGCATGCCCAGGTGAGTTTGAGTTTGTAAATCACCAGTCATCATATCTCAACCCCTTCCTGACTCAATTGTGCCTTATTGGCAGCATGGAGACACTCCTAGAGTGCATGTTTGGAACCAATCGTATTCCAATTCCAGTCCTCTCAGATTCCTCCGACAACGTCTCCTTGGCGGACGTCGAGAGCCTCCGTCAGGAATTGCGTCAGAAGAAGCGCCAGCGCAGGGAGCTTCAAGCGGATCTGGACACGGCCACATCCTATGCCGACGCAGAGCGCGAGCGTCGCATGGCTCTTGAGGTTCACATCGGCGGTGAGTTCACATCTTGAATCTGTTCTTCCTTATGCTCCACCTTTTCCGTTAGCCAACAGACTCATCATCGACTTTCAGAGATATCTGAGCGCCACACCTGCCTCCGTGAGGCTGTGAGTAGCCTGGTGAGGGCACTCGACCAACCGGCAAACCCGATCGCTCCACGCCTACAAGCTATCATTGACAAGATTAAGGAGGCCATGCAGAAGAAGGATTCCACTGAGTAGCAGTAGGATCTTAGGATTGGGTGTTGTGCACAATCTGTCTCTTGTTTTGCATGTAACTGTCCCCAGTACCATCTTGTAATGAACTTCCAAATAAATGAAATCCTCTTTTGCTGTGTTAATTTTTATTCTGAAGGCGACATACTTCATGTCGGCTGTTCCCGAATGTGGTCAATATTATATATTTTTTTTTACTAAAGGCGATGTTCATCCATCGGCTATTCTTCTGTTTTGAAACTGATTCTGACTTTAGTTTCCAACCTCAACGCTGGGATAAAATTTCTTGAGAAATCTACCATTGATTGCCGTTGTAAATTCTTCTCCCAACAGTGTCTTCAGAAAATATGCATTGCCAGGTACACACCTAAGTACCCGAAAAGGTCCTTCCCAGTTTGGAGACCACTTGCCGAATTCACGGTCCTTGGAACCAAGCGGCAATTTTGCTTTCCAAACCACATCTCCTTCTGCGAATTGCTTCACTCTGACTTTCTTGTTGTAATACTTAGCAACGCGCATTTTGTTCTTTTCAATGTTTTCCAATGCTCTCAAACGAATCTGGTGTAAGTCTTCTAATTCGTCCATCATCAGACTTTTATAGTCTTCATTCTTTAAATCCTTTTGCAACAAGACTCGCCTTGAACCCGACTGCATTCCCAGGGCAACACAAAGATGGTGTCCATATACTAGCTCATAGGGTGATGTTTGAGTTGCCCCATGACAAGCCATTCGGTAAGCCCACAAAGCTTCATCAAGAGCCAAATGCCATTTTCTAGGCCTATCAATGATTTTCTTCTAGATGATCTTGATCATAATCTTGTTTGATGCCTCTCGCTTGACCATTGGCTTGGGCATAATAAGGAGAGGAGTTATATAACTTGATTTCCATCTCCTCGGCAAAGTCACAAAACTCTGAAGAAGTAAACTGAGTTCCCTGGTCAGCTGTAATAGTTTGAGGAATCCCAAAGCTGTAAACTATATGCTCTTTAATGAAATTGACCATGTTTTCTGGCGTAACTTTCTTCAAATGAATGGCTTCAACCCACTTGGTAAAATAATCGTGACCAAAAGCACAAACTGGTGGCCCTTACTAGATGGAGGATAAATTTGACCAATCAAATCAATACCCCAACCTCTGAATGGCCAAGGTTTGATGATGGGGTTCGAAATGGATGTCGGAGCTCTCTCAATGTTTCCAAATCTCGGCGATCCCCGCATCCCTTGTAATATTTGAAGCGGTCTTCCAACATGTTTGGCCAGAAGTAACCTGTCCTTCTGATAATCCACTTCATTCAGTGAGCCGACTGGTGAGCACCACATAGCCCTTCATGTACCTCATACATCATCCTCTTAGCCTCCCTTTGATCCAAGCATTTAAGCAGTACCCCATCCACAGACTTATAATATAACTGATCATCAAGAAGTACAAACTTAAGAGCTTTGTACCTGAGCTTTCGGGAGACCTTTTGTGATGGATTCCTTAAGTAGTCAGCGATCTCTTTTCTCCAGTCATCGTCTGCCTGATCATTACCTAAAGCGTGCTCATCTATGGTGAAGACTTCTTGATTCTCCACGATACCCGGCGCTTTGAGCCAACTTATTTGCTTCTTCATTATGCACCCTCGGGATATGTCGCAAGACTACCACCCGAATGGTTTTCAAGAGCTCTTGACATTCTTCATAGTAGTTTCTCAGGATGTCATTTTTGCATTTGTACTCACCGGTTAGTTGCTTGATCACCAATTCTGAATCGCCAAAGATCTCAACTACAAGGGCCTCTGCTTCGACTAGAAGCAAAAGTCCCTTGAGCAATGCTTCATACTACGCCTTTGATTGTTGGTTACAGAGCAGCGATAGGAATAGCAAATTCAAAAGTTGCCCCCTTGGGTGAGATCAACAAAATTCCAACACCACCGCCTTTACTACAAGACGATCCATCGAAAAATAATGCCCAAGGCGCAATGCTAATCATATCAATAGAGAGATCACGATATTGGGTAACAAAATCAGCCATAATCGACCTTTAACGACCTTCACCGATTCATACCTTAGATCGAACTCGCACAAAGCTAAAACCCTCTTACCGATTTTACCTTTCAAAATCGGCATTGATAACATGTGTATAATTACATCAAACTTGGATACTATTACGCATTGGGCATTCAACAGGTAGTGCCGAAATTTAGTACATGAGAAATAAACATATAAGCATAATTTCTCAATAGCCGAATACCGTGTTTCAGGATCCAACAATTTTCGACTAAGGTAAGCCTACTCGCTCTTTTCCATCTTCTTCTTGTATAAGGGCCAATCCTATCATTAGGCTATCGGCCGCCACGTACAACTTGAAAGGCTTATCAAGTCTTGGAGGAACCAACACAGGTGGTGCCTTCATGTATTCTTTGATCTCATCTAAAGCCTTTTGCTGTACATCTCCCCATACAAACTTCTGACTCTTCTTGAGCTTCAGCAGCGGAGAAAACGGCAACACTCTCCCTGACAGATTGGATATGAATCTCCTTACGAAGTTGATCGTGTTGAGTAGTGACTGTAATTTTGTAAGATCAGTTGGAGGAGCAATCTTGTCTATGGCTTCCGTGCTTTTCTTTCCAACTTCAATCCCATCCTTATGAACCAAGAACCCCAAAAACTCACCGGCGGAGACCTCGAAAATACACTTGTTTGGATTCATCTTCAAACCATGCTTCCTGGTGCACTCCAAGGTTTTCCTCAGATCGGCTAAATGCTTTTCATAGTCCCTTGACTTGACTACCACGTTGTCGATATAGATTTCCACTATCTTGCTGATCAACTCATGAAATATATAGTTCATGGCTCTCTGATAAGTTGCACCGACATTCTTCAACTCGAATGTCATGACCATCCATTCGAACAAACCAATGTGGCCTGGGCATCTGAACGCCGTCTTCGAAATATCCTCAATGGCCATAAAGATTTGGTTGTAGCCTGCGTTCCTATCCATAAAGCTGATGACTTCATGTCCCGCAGCAGCATCTACTAGCAAGTCAGCAACTGGCATAGGGTAACCATCCATAGGTGTGGCTCTGTTAAGATCTCTAAAGTCTATACGAGACCCTCATCTTTCCATTCTTCTTGTAGACGGGAACGATGCTTGATATCCAATCCGCATACCGCACGGCCGAATGAAGTTGGCCTCTAATAACCTTTCAACTTCTTTTTTCACGTCGGCCAGCACCTTGTCCTCAAATATCTTCCGAGGATGTTGCTTGTGAGGATGATAACCTGGCTTGATGGCAGTCGATGTTCAACGATGGAGCGATCCAATCCGGGCATCTCTGAGTAGTCCCAGGCGAAACAATCTTTAAACTCTTTAAGAAGATTTATCAATTTTAACCTGAATTCTGGATCCAACTGGGCACTGATGTAGGTCAGCCTTGGTTTATCACCGTCACCAATGTCTACTTCTTCTAGCTTATCGGCCGACTTAAATCCATGCCCTAGCTTCCCCTTGTTATCGTCGATCGGGTTACCCATTAAAAATTACTATGAGAGCCGACCGCTTCGATCGGCTGTTGGTCCTGACTATAGGCATTGACAGGGCCTCCTTGTTCCCAATTCCTTCCTGAGAAGCACTCTGCACCATCGTATTCCCAGAAGTAGGTGTCAGTGGCAGCGATACTCACAGAATCATCAGCTCCTACCACCTCAATCTCATCGCCATCCCATTGGATAAGGACCTGATGCATTGTGGATGGCACACAGCAGTTGGCGTGAATCCAGTCTCTCCCAAGTAATAAGTTGTAGGATCCCTTGCTGTCGATAACGAAGAAGGTGGTGATCAACGTCTTCGAACCGATATTTAGGTCAACATGCACGGCTCCATGGGTATCTCGAAGGATTGCCCGAAGTCCCCGAGGATCATGTCTGTCTTTTGTAAATCGGCTTCGGTCATCCCCAGCTTCCTGAATGTAGCGTAAGGCATGACATTGATAGCAGCGCCACCGTCCATGAACATCTTTGTCAGGGGCTTCCCGTTGACATATCCCTTCAGGTATAGGGGCTTCAAATGATTGTGAGCTCTAGGTTTGTCAAACACTTTTTTGCCTCCTCATAGCCAGGTGACCCAACATATCAATCATCTCCCTTCTTGTCAAAGTCGAGTAAGCCTCTTCATCAGAGTAAGCGTCTTCTTCGTTGAGGTCCCGAATCTCCTGACTTATAGGGGCTATGAACTCCTTTGGCGTATAGAAGACCATATTCATATCAGCCGATGGTCTGGATTCATCAAATTTCTTCTTTGGGCGCCAGACCTTCTTCTTTTCGGCTGCTGCTTCCTTAAGCTCCTTGTTTCTCAGACGTTGGACCCTTCTCTTCTAACTTTTCCTCGATCTGGAGGGCACCACTTGTCCCTTCTACGCCATGTATACTCCCGAGGAACCTCTTCATCATCATATTCTTCATAGTCGACCCACGCCTGATCTGCAACTCTCTTGCTACTATGGAACTTGCAATCATCATTTTTTAGGCGCCGATCATCCTCTGGGAAGCGTGCCCCCAGTCTTTCCTGGATGGGACGGCGGTTGACTCTAGCCTGCCTGTACCCGAAGAATTGATCACTGCATTCGGGACAGTTGTTCCTAGCAGGCAGTTTAAAGCCTTCATTCCAGCAATGCCTAAAGAAGGGACAATCCCAGTGAGACTCCTATTCTCGCATATATTCCTCTTGCTCACGGCCTGATACATCTCCTCCTCGTACCGGCCGCTTCTCTTGCTGCCCCTGCCACTTGTTGAGCAATATATGCGATGTAACCCAAGGCTTAGAGGACTCACCCCTTTCGGTACGGCTATTCGAACCGAACCCCATTGCTTTGAAGCTCCTCGTCGATGTCGGCTACGGGGATCAAGCGAGCCACTTTGTTTCGCCTGTCGGAGGTCAACACCTTCATCTTTCCCTTCTTTGTTGGCATCAATCATGTTCACGAGAGAAAGAGATCATATTCTGAGGGAAAGGCTGCTTGTCTATCTTCATGTTGTTATCAAACTTCGGGAGGCCTTCTGTATACGCCCTCTGGATACGCTGCCTGAACATTCAGCAATCATTGATGGAATGAGAGTTGGTGTTGTGGAACCCACAGAACTTCTTATCCTTCACCCCCTCAGGTCGTAGCATTGGTGATCTTCTGGTAGCTTGATGCGTCCTTCCTTGACCAAAGAACTCAAAGAGTTTGTCGACTTGGAGATGTCAAAGTCATAGGTCCCCTTGTTACGCTTCAACCGCTGCTTGACCTTCATAGGCTCCTTTCCCCAAACCAGCTCAGCTGCAGCCACTTCATTCTTCATCAGACTCCTCCTCATCTTCCAGGAAGCTCTGATACACGTGGGCAACATCCCCTTTCTTGTAGCGGTTGTCCTTCTTGATGCTCTGAAACTGGTTGCTCATCAGCGATATGCGTCGAGATAGCTGACCAAGGTCATCAAACTCCATGCCGGCGAGCTTTTCCCTGACATTCGGGTGCATGCAGCGTATAGCAACCGGCGGCAGTTGGTTATCAGGTAGATTCAAAGAATAGCAGAAGTTCTTTGTCTCCCTGAACCTGCATATGAACTCCTGGGGCGTCTCATTATACCTCTCGTGTCATTCCCATTAGATCAACCAACTCCTTCTCACTGGAACCACTGTAGAAGTATGCATGGAACTTCTGTTCCAGTTCCGCCCAGGTACCAATGGAATTGGGCGGCAATGTGGTAAACCACACGAAAAGCGGGTCCCTGTAAGTGACGATGAAAAGTAGTGAATCCTCCATGCTTCCTCTATAGCAAGCTCCCCCAGCTGTACCAGGTAATGACTAATGTGCTCTGTAGTGCTGGTGTCATCCTAGCCGGAGAACTTGGTTAGGTCAGTTGGAGGCTTCATCCTTGGAGGCAATGCTACCTTGTTGTACCACTCTGGATATGGAGAGCGATACCCATGAGGCCGATTCTTGGGCTTTATCCCAAACTCATTCTGCATCATATCGGCCATCTTGCTTAGCAACATATCCACTCCTAAACCCTGGGGCACAGCTGGCTTTTCTAATGCGGGTGTGTATCCAGGATTCGGCAAGGCGTTCATAGTAGAGTAGTCTTGGAATTCAGTAAAACCTGGACCAAAAAGATTCCTCTGCAGCCTGTCGTTCAACGGAGAGAAAGTATAATGGCCCTGTGGAGGATTCCCAGGTGTGCCGAACGCCAGATCTCCATAAGTGGTTGGACGGGGCGTCTTAGGTTCCTGGCGCTTATACTTAGACCTTGGCTTTGGTGTCCCTTCCTCCTGTTCTTCTTCATCCTCTTCATCTTCTTCATCTTCCGTTGTTTCAGTCTTCTTCTTATTTTGCTTTTTCGGCATATTGAAGTACACTGGTCCACCGACTGGCCCAAGAGTTTCCTCAAAGTACTGATCAGCTTCAGACCCAAAAGTGCCTTTCATGATGGTGCGGAACGTGTTGAGGAAGGCGCCGTTGTGATTGGTCATGGTTTCACCCATGGCACTATGGATTTCTTCTTGCGGCCTTCGGAAAGCTTCTTCGTCACCAGAATCAGGCTTGCCAGGAAGCCAAATCTTTGGCAGGATCTTCGGAAAGTTTCTTGAGGACCTTGCAACTCTTGTTCTTGGAGAAGGAAAGCAGGCACTTCTCCGCAAACTCGGCAAGACCGGTTGCGCACCAGTCGTTCCATTCGGCGGCGGATCTTCCATGGTGACCTTCTTGTCACCCTCGGCGTTGTTGTTGTCGTCGGGCATCTTAAACTCAAACTTGGGTGTCCCACCGGTGTGCCAAAAAGTGTGTTGGCGCAAAAAGCGTCCCGCACCGCACACCACACAGAAACCGATGAGCTAGTTTCAAACAGGGGCATGGGCGTCTTGATTCCGGAGGCGTGCGATCAATTTGACCTACAATTGACAAGGGGAAACCATGAGAGCGAGAACGTGCCTTGTATGACCAAGACAGGTTCCTCATGTACGGCCCTGAAGCCACTTACGGCGACATACAGCTATAGAAGCCGCCCCAACAAAGTTTAAAATGCATTCGGTAAGAAAACCGATAATAAAGACATATAAACATGCTTGCCGAATGAACATGAACAGTACATGTTTGAACAAGTAAAAAACGATCATCGATATAGCATTGTTAAGCACATAGCATAGATCGATTCCACTGTCAACATGATAAACAAAAGCGAGTAAATCATATAAATAAATCTAATCTAAATAACATATGCATAGGCTATTCCAACTAGTCTGCTGCACGTCTAGCCTTCCTAACCCGTCAGGCACAAACCCTAACAAGCTAATCCACCGCATGATACAGTTTGTTACAGATCGAAACCACTCCTTACAACTAGATCAATCCACCGCATGATACAATCTAATCATGAGAAGCTAAAAGCATGCATATATCCAAATAGATCTATAAATACTCATTACTTGTTATAGCATAACCGTATCGGCAAGCTTGCCGAATCGGGGTCCATGAAGAAGGAACAAACAAGTACAACGTAAAAATAACCTTTAAAGACCTGCATCTGCTGCACGATACCCAATCCTATCAAGGCTACCTCTGCATCTAACATGCATTAACCCACAACATGTAACAACTTAGATTGATCTAACTCGGCTAATGATGAACATGAGATCTATTTGTCGTAATAAGATAATCATGAAAGGTATTGACGAACAAACAGATCTATAAAGATATAAAGCCGAGCCCTATCAATCTAAATTGGGCAAAGAGTGTGATTGCAAACAATAAATAAATATAAAAATATAAGATCTTTTGCAACACGTGATAACTTAATGAATCTACTAGATCTTGCCAAATCTAATAGAGCCGATAACTAGCCCCAAGCTAGACCTTAGCCTCCGCCGCAGACGACTCATGATCTAACAAGATAACCTTCTTGCCAACACTTAAATCCACCGCATGATACTAAGCATTAAAACAAGACTACTTGCACATACCTAAATCCACCGCATGATACTATACATAGTGCAAGGTTGCTTGGTACTTTCACGGAGGTCGGCAATCGATGGTTCCTCTCGCATAGAGATCGGCGACCGCGACTTGGACTCGAAGGATGGCACGGGGGGCGGTTTGTTGTATTGATTGTGAGATTGTTTTTACAATGGTCGAGGGTTGATATTTATACCTCGGACGTAACAAGAGTCCAAACCGACTACGATTACAATAAACAAAACCTAATTAGATAACTTAGGCCTCAAGCTTTTCCGGAGTCGACGTGGCGTATGCATCGTGGGCCCTCCTTCCTCGGGCGACTTGTCCTCCGTGGTCCACCGCCTTGCCGAATGGCCGTGAGAACCCGACCGCATGGATGGCCTGCCGAACGTCATACGGGGTTCGGGTGGCTTGCCGAATGACCATGGCATCCCTACCGCACGGGTGGCTTGCCGAATGAGCACTTGCCGAATGACCCCTTACCGAATGCCTACATTAGCATCTTGCACTGGCCCACCTGTCATCTGGGTTTACCAAATTTCAGTGTTAACACCCGTGCCATCCTGGCATAGGCCATACCATGATCGACACGCGGTTTCGTCACCACCTACGGGCGAGAGGTCAAGAAGAAGAAGAACAATGATGAGAATAAGGAGGAGCACCACGAAAGCGGGTTTACTGGCGAGGTGCAGTTTGGCGATGAGAAGCATCACCGCATTGACTACCTCAGCTTTGTGGTGGCTGACTTCGATAGCCCATATCATGGGCGTGGCTGCTCGGCGCCGCGCCGCTAAACGAACGAACCCGGCGCCGCACGCGCGCCATTTATAGCGGCGCGCCCACCTGCATCTGTTTCCCCATCTGGGCTTCCAATGTCAATGGGCCAAGATTTCTTTTTTTTCTTTTTCAGCCCATCTTGTTTTTACGGTTTCTCTGTCAAAGCGTCATTGGGCCAAAAATTTTTATTTTCTGCAATCTAAAATTTTCTCTTTTGGGACATCGGGTTTGTGGGTGAAGTAAAAGGGCGGGAGGATGCTTTCACATCCATATCGAAGTGAAAGTAAAAAAAACATTGTTTTAAAAAACCATATACCTTATGTCCATCAAAAATACTTATACAACATTAAAAAAATGAAAAAGTGCTAGAATGAAAACAAAGGAGAAAAAAAAAATACAATTTTTATGCTGCTGTTCTACCAAGTGGATCAAAGCAAAAAAAAAAAAAAATGCTGCTGCTCTACCAATTTTATGCACAGAACAAAAGCATAGCACAAAAGGCTATTTTCAGTTGTGCACTAGAAGTCTGAACTATGAAAGACAGAAATGAGATTCATATCAACGAGGTATGATGTACGATCACCCTTGGGATGTAGGCTTCCTTTCTCATGGATCTGCACCAGATTGGAGTCGAGCTGCTTCATTTTCCTTCAGTTCATGGATCATGTTAACTAAAAATACCTGTTGTATATGATAAATAAGTAAAATTGCCTATTGTTAAAAAAAAAAAAAACCCAGCCACAAACACAGAGTGGCAAAATGTTGATTGACAGTTGCGATTGGCATGGAGAAGCATGAGAATCACACAGCCTGCAGATGCAAAAAAGATCGAGTAGTCATTTTCTCTTCAACATTAGCAAAAGTTGTTGCTTGTAAATGCAATCTCTCAGTAGAAATAAATGCCAAAAGGTGGCAAAGCAATAGCTAAAACAGAATTCCTAAAAAGCCTCAAATAGAACTCAAGTAGAGATGAAGAAACCTATTTGCACTAAAGAATGAACAAAAGGGCGGAGTGCCATTGCCAACCAATCCACCGAATGAACCCTAACTGATCTGCTCAAGAACAACGTTGTCAATTGTTCCCACGACAGCCCAGCTGACACCTACATTACCCCAAACACATTGATAGCGAGAGCGAGAGAGAGAGAGAGAGAGAGGCATCAGTAGCAGGCATCAGCAAAATAGACAAGTAGTGCTGGTTGGAGTAAGCTCAGCACTTAGATCCACACTTTCTATTGCTACTAACCTTCATGAAAGAGAGTTGTCCATGCACCCCTGATTGACTGCTCTACACAATACTGAAGAAAAAAATGTGTCAATAGCCAAAGAAAATGTCTGGCAAGCACAAAGAGAGATATACAAAGAGAGATAGACACTCAAACAAACTCAAAAGGCAAAATGCAAAGTCAACCACAGAGAGAGAGATAAACAACTCTGAAAAATTATAGCTAATGCAGACACACATAGAGGGAGAGAAAGGGACTCACACACCACAGACATACACACTCAAACCATACCAAAGCTAGAAAAACGGAGGCAGAAATAGAGGGAGACAAATAGAGGGGAAAGAGAGAGGCACACACAAACACAACAGAGACGCATACACACTCACACAGAGAGAAAGACAAGGAGAGAGAGATAGACAGAGATAGACACACAGAGAGAGAGACAACAACCATTATATGCCTGAGTTCACTAGAAAACACAGCCATTCACTGAAAAAAATAATATACAAACAGCTCTATTCATACATAGCATGGTCAAGATAAAAAGGAAAAAAAGGAGCAGCATAATATTTCATACCTAAAAACATTGTTTCATAACTAAATCAAACCACAACTAACACAAGCCATAACTAAACTTTGTCCTACTAGGTTTGGAACTTTACACTCAGATTTAAAAACTTTCAACCATGACATTAATAAATTAATAATGCTATGTTAAAAATCTGCATTCCTACGTTGAAACTTTACACTCAGAATTTGTTAAAAACTATAAACTATCACATCAGAAAAATTATACTCCTAGGTTGAAAACTTTAAACTTAAAATTTGTATAAAATCTTCGAACTGTCACATAAGAAACTTTGCTGCTAGGTTAAGAACTCTGAACTATGACACTATAAACATTGTAGTGTTAGGTTAAAAAGCTTTACACTCAGAATTGCTAAAAGAACTTTGAATTATGACAGTATAAACTTCGGGCTAATAACGTCAAAACTTGACAATCTAAAATCTTTAAAACCATGACACTACTAACTTTGAAGTGCAAGGTTGAAACTTACACTTGAAAAATGCAGAACCTTTTTTTTTGAACAAAAACCTTTGGGGCAACAAGCCACCTGGCATTTTTCTATCAAAACTTTTAACTACTACATTGCAAAACTTTGTGATAGTAGGTTAAAAACTTTGAACCATCATGTTATAAAATTTATGCGGCAATGTACAAAACTTTACACTATGAAATTTGTAAATTTTGTCCTATCACATAACAAACTTTGTAGTGCTAGGTTAAAAACTTTACACTTACAAATATAAATTTAAAACTACCTTATTACACCCTTTTATAATGTCTAGATTCAAAACTTTGAACTAGCACATTATAAACTTTATACTACTACATTCAAAACTTTACACTACGGAATTTATAAAAGTTTGACCCATCACATTACAAACTTTGTCCTCCTAGATTCAAAAATTTACACTTAGAATTTATAAAACTTTGAACTAGGTATCACATTTACAATTTGCATTGGAAAAATGCATATGAAAAATACTATAAACTGCCATACAATAAACTTTTGCACTGCTAGGTTCGAAACCTCACACTCGATCAAAATTTATAAATTTTAAACTTTACAAACTTTGTACTACTAGACTCAAAACTTTAAATTGTCACACTATAAACTTTATACTAGGTTTGAAAAAGATCCAAAACACTTATGCGGGTACTAGCTAGACCCAACCTATAGGGTGAGCAAGGCGATACTAGCTGTTTGGTCATATTCATCCCTACATAGAACAAGATTCTAAGCAAAGGGAGGACAAAACTAGAAGTAGCACTTGTGTTAGCACTTAGCTCTACTAGATGCATCTAGTCACAGCCGAGAACAAGGTTTTAAATTGTAGATATGGAACATAGCAGTTGTAGTTAGATTACAACGTGGTTAGTTGTGAAATAATATATTCTAAGTTGACCTTTTATAGAAACAAGTTTAGACACCAGAGCAACATTGAGAGCAACATAGAGCAGTATTGACATTTTATAGAAAATAACCGAAGCTAATAAAAAGAATGTATGTCTCTATTGTCCTTGTCATAAAAAACTATAGAATCAATAGCATAAGAAATCCTATAAAACTTTTTAAAAAACTATAGAATCAATAGCATAAGAAATCCTATAAAACTTTGCACTCATAATTTATAAAACTTTGAACTACAACATTACAAACTTTATATTGCTAGCTTAAAACCTTTGTGCTGCTAGGATGAAAACATTGAACTATTACATTACAAACTTTGTGCTGCTAGGTTAAAACTTTACACTCAAAATTAATTAACTTTGTACCGCTAGCTTAAAACCTTTAGGCTCAGAGTTTATAAACCTTGAACTATCATATTAAAAACTTTGTGTTGCTATGTTTAAAACTATGTACACTTAACTTTGGGCTGTGAATTTGAAATAAGAACTACAATATTATTAAAAAAAAACCGAGAGAGAGAAATACACAGAAATACAAAACATAAGGCAAATTTTCAATAAATAAAGGAAACTTAGCCAGAAAATTATCATGTGTAGAAATAATAAGGGAAGCACACTAGCTTGCCCAGATATATAGTGATGGTCTTATTGCAAAACTGGCATGTTTAAAACTATTACTAATGATGAATAATTCTCAGATTTGGCATACTAAAGAATCTAATAGAGCCTATTTTCTCTTTCATATGATTAACCAGGTGTCACTGATTGCCCAATACATTTTCAGAATTCTGAATTTCAGTGCATCCGCTGCTATATATCCAGCCATCACATTTAAAAACTAACAAATCTGACGAGCTCTCACGGAAGACACAACAATACGACATAGATCCAACGGTGGGGCACTTATTAAGGTGTGTGATCCCCCTCGATCACCCCAATTTCTATTCTAAGCTATAAATAATAAAAAAACGTGTACCATCGATCAGCTCCTAAGCCACACCATCTATCCGTCATCCGTGTTCTCGAACCAACGAACATGTAGGCAAAATCTAATCTGAGTAAAATACAGCTTGGACAAGGTAGTACCTCGCGGTCGTCGGTGACGTTGAGCACGAAGCTTCCCTCGCAGTCGCCCGGACTTCATCACGTCGCGGGTTTGCCGAGACATGGGCAATGCATGGTTAGGTAGGATCGGACACGAGGGGAATGAAGCTATCTTTGAAAATAGGCCAATTAACAGTAATACTGAATAAAAGCTATCATTTGTGCTAATGACAAAAGAATAAAATGGGGCAATTAACAAGTAATACAAGAAAATGGGCGCATAGACAGCCAAGATAGATTTTGGCATTCGTCAGAATAAAAATGGAATAAATATCATGCCATACAATACATACATACTTTTGTGCTATTTAAACTAGATGTAGAAGATGCAGGCTATGCAGGAATTGCAAGTTCAGTCTATTACACCTTGGTAGAATTTGCATCGACTAGCAGATAATATTTTTGCAGTCAAGACTAGCAGATAGCAGGAAGGCCCATGCCTGCTTGCATCCCTACTAATCCTTATCAATAAAATAGTAAATGTAGTTTTCACAACATTTTTAAGAGAGCGAATTGCCCACCTAAAATGTCAGACAAAAAATATTCCCTAAAACTAAGACAGTGCTCGTGTTATATGCAAATCTATTGCATCTCACTAAATTGTAAACAAGTATGGTTCAGGATTACAGTATCTAGCATCACTAGCCTACTTCATCCGTATTGAATTGAATCCAGTTCATAGGGTCTCGAAACAACACACAGATGAAGCAAAATAAAATCAAATAAATCCACCTCATACTACCACGAAAGTACCTGCACTTGGTGATGAGCCAACATTCTGTGTCATGATTCGCCTAGACCTTCCCCCCCGCTTTCAAGCAGATGAGCAAGGCGCATTGCGGATCCCCTTCATGCTCCCCAGAATGTATTTGGGCAAATCGATCTTAGGCAGTGGGATCCACGTCGATGTCAATTTTTAGATGCCTAACACCTCCACCTCAGAGAGGACAAACACATGGGCAAAATGACGATTCAGATGACACCTCGAGCTCTCGAGCCAAATCAAATGCTTTTGGATGCAGCATAGATGGTGCGCTTACCACTAGAAAAACCTGAACGCATGTAGCATCCAGAAGACCACCGAGGCGATGAAAATCCAGACTGGAGCAGGGAAATCTAGGCGGGCGGTAGACTTGCAGGGGCCCTCGCTTCTCAGCCCTCAGCCCGCTCGACTCCACCGAGTTGACGAACCCTTGACTGGAGCAGGCGAATCTGGGCAGGCAGTGGACTTGCAGGGCCCTCGCTTCTCAGCCCTCAACCCGCTCGAATCCACCGAGGCGACGAATCCTAGACTGGAGCAGGGGAATCTGGGAGGGCGGCGTAACCTGCTCGAATCTGCCTCTGGCTCTGCTTTGACGGGAAAAACCAGTTGATGCCGCTCCAAATCGAGGCCACACCGGCGGGGATGGAGCTTCTGCCTCTGCGTCGACGGGGCCGCACCGGGCCGACGAAGCCTCTTCCTCCACATCGACATGGGAGAACAATCGGTGCCGCTGCAGGATTTACTATGATTGAGGAATGGGGAAGCCTTTTGCAGGATTTACAAAACAGTGATGCATCAACTATGATTGAGGATTTGGGATTTACTTTACCTCGAGTGTCTAAGTAGTTGACGGGATGGGCCGTGTAGGATTTGCTGGAGATGACCGCCTCTCCGACTGAGTCCGCCCGCTCCTCGTCGGCGACCTCGCGAATCCCAAACTCACCGGCGTCGCCTCCTCCCGCGCCGCCCCTCGCTACCCTCCTCGCGCAGTCCGACGCAGCACGCAGCTCCCACGTATCGGCGTCGCCTCCTCGCAGCCGCGCCGCCCCCCCTCGCTACCCTCCTCGCGCAGTCCGACGCAGCACGCAGCCCCCACGCACCGGCGTCGACGAGGCCTCTAGATCCACCTCCGCAGCAGAGGGGGGCGGCTGGATCTGCCACCCAAAACTGACGCCGGGCGGAGCAACAAGGGTTCCTCCGATGGGTTGGAGAGAGAAGGGGAGAAACCAAGCGAAGCGGAGTTTTTTGAATTTTTTAAATTGCTTGAGTAGAGAAAAGGGAAGGGACAAGAACGGTCACGGGAGGTCTCTAGAGAAGGAAGGCGTGTGCGCCAGCTGTTGGAACAGCGCGCGTGCGCCAAATAACGTTTGGGCCATATCATGCCATCATTGGGCGTCCTGGGCTCGCTCGACTCATGGCGGTTCCCCATTACGCTTACTTGTTAATGAAGATCCCGACTAAGGAGGGAGTATTGACCTGTAGGGCCAACATTCACTTGGCCTATATTTGTGAGAAAGAAGGCTACGACCTCCGTGAGTTCCTCAACCTTTCCATATGCCACAAGGAGGTTGCCAAGGTGGCAAAGAAGGCCTCCCCATCGGAGCTAAAGATGCCGGGCGCAGAGATCAAGGTGGCGTTCGTCGATCCATCGGCGGCAAAGGAGGCCTAGCTGGACGCGGGCACACTTCACCAAAACTACCAGGATAGGAGTCATATTCAGATATATGTACTCTTCTTATCGTTTTTATTTAGTCACTCAAATAAGACACTCTTTCGCATATTTGTTCAGTTGTTTTGCTTATGAATATCAATAATGAGTAATTTTGTCGTTAAATTTCTTCGAGTTCTCACATATACCTGTGTTGCGATTCCCTTGGAGACGGCCCTATCACCGGTCACTTCTCAGATACGTGAACGAGGCTACGGCCCTACGTGTCTGGTGAACCGGCAGTAGGCTCTTTGCGAGGTTGAACAACCCACAAACATGCTAGAGCACAAACACTGGACATGGCGGTTATAACAACACGCAAAGGCCAAGCCCGGAATCAGGAAAAGCAAAGTAAACAAACCACGACGGGTTTAAACGAACTACTCTACGGCATATCAACATCGCATCAGAAAGTGCGTAAGCCACCCGGACGCGGGTGCAGCATGTTATGCGGTTAAAAATGTACAGCCGCCGACAACTGGGTGCAGCACGTCAAAAGGAGCAGTGTTTTGGACCACGCACGGGCATCAAACATAACAATCCTCAACTTAACAGATTACGGCAGGGGTGCATTTTCCACCTGGTCGACCACTTCTTCTGCAGGTTCTGGAAGCAGCGGATTTACCTCGTTCGCTAATTGGGGCCACCTCGTCCACGGATTGGCGCAGCTCTTCGGCGCGCGCCTCCGATGTTCCGAGTAGATATCCTATGGTCAGGCGCTCCAAGTCGATGTCGGGGTAGTGGGATCTGGTAAGCGCCAGGATGTGACGAGCGACGTCGAGCAGGGTGCTGCGTGTGAACTCTTGAAAGTTCACCCACGCCCGCCACTGCACTCCGCTCTGTTACGTTCTCGGCGCGCGTCTCCGACGCCTCAGACCCACAGACCGCATATCCTTGGATGGCGTCGAGCACAGGGCTAACACCCTCGCCAATACTCTCAGTGCGCTACTTCCAGATGGCGATGTCAGCCGCATAAGCTTGGAACTGCGCCAATACGCCGACCTGCCTCACTAGCAGTAAGCCTAACAAGCAATTCGGTATCATTTGTAAGCACTAACGATTTATCGTTTCTCAGTATTATGATGGAGCTACAGACACTTACGTTCATTATCCTTCTCGAGTTTAAGGATATCTTCCCGCAGATTTGCTTTTTCCTCTTTCTCCTTTTTCAGCTGCTCCTGCATCTGAAGTTCTTTTGCTTGAAGCTCTAATCAATAAAAGCAAATGATCAGACAGTGGATGTTCATGGTGCATATTAGAGACAATGATCAAAAAAGGAATATTATACCTGCAATTTGCTCGTTCGATTGGCGCTGGTTGCTCTCCACAAGGGCCTGGAGTGCCAGGCGCTCCTGTGCTAGTGCTGCTCGCTCTTGTTCCAGGCGAGCCCGTTCTTCCTGCACCGCCCCCGCTCTGCTGCCACGGCTGATTGCTCAGAAATGAGGTTGCGGTTCTCGGCTCCCCTGCTGCGCTCTGCTCGTGTCTGGCCCCTCTCGGCGATAAGTGCTGCTCGCTCTGCTAGGAGCTGATCACGTTCTCGGGTGAGTTCTTGTATTTGCAGGTCGGCATGCTTCAAATCAAGGTCCGAGTTGGCCAACTGCTCTTCAAGTTGGAGCACTTCTCCAGCCAGGCGTAGATTCTGCACAATGGGCACAGTTCCACCAGCATTGCTATACATTCACCATGCAAAGAACTCAAAGATAAAAAGAAGGCAGGGCAAGTTTAAAAATCTTACATGATGACGCATGACCGCCTCCGTCGCCAGTGGCAGCCAGTGTCATAACTTCTTCAGGCGCCCGCAAATGGACTTGGGGCTCGATGTCCATTTCCTCTGTCACACCTGGCCATGATCCGCCCATCCAGCATCAGAACCTCCCGGTTCGAGGATTCCCACCGATCGACTTGCATATCATCGGATTGGCTCGGGCACAGCTTGCTCGGCCATCACAATGGCCGGAGGCGATCGAAGGGCACCCTCGTCTACTTCAGGGGACCCGAGAGCTGTTTCTTCCGGTTGCACGACGGAGTCGTGTGGTGGAGCCGGAGCGGGCGCGACTGTTGCTCGCCTTCGCGGGGACTCACTGGCCGCGGATCATCCCCGGGCACCGGTACCGCTAGTAGAGGTTGCAGTGACCTGCGGTGGTGGCCTGGGCGCCCGGCGGGCGCAAAGGTTCCCTTTGCGCCGCTCTACAGATAAGATTGCATTATGCTTCAGTGCTGTCCCTTTCTGAACAAAATTGATGAGGGTGTAACTTACAAGTGGGAGACGCGCCCCCGGCCGCCGGAGCGCCTGCCGCCACCAATCGACTGGCTAGTTTGTTGCTGCTTGGTCCGGATGGTGGGCCGCGGTGTCGCCTGGCCGGCCGCGGTTTGGCCACAAATCCTCACGGCTCGGGCAGCGAGTAGCTGCACCAAACGCAGACACATCTCAATGCAAGGCTCTTCAAACAAACAAGAACGTCAGTACTCAATAGGCATTATAATCCAACTCGTACCTTGGCATCATCATCGCCGTCGGAGTATTGGATCAACCGGCGTCGGGCAGCAGGCTCCATCCTCAGATCTCCACCCGCGCGAAGCTTGGGTTTTTCCTTCATCCTCTTCCCCTTGGGGTCATCTTCGGGGTCGTCGAGTGGTCGTTTCCCAAGCACTGAATCTACAGCAGCGTCAATGGCTGGAGATGGCACGGTCCCAAAATACTCATTCCTGTCCATACCCATGATCTGAAATATAAAGGCACGTTACGATCAGACTGCGCATCAGGGAACACATGTCGGGTCAGGCATTTCGTCATACACTTACCCGGGGTGGAGGATTGCTGTTCCTAAAAGGTGATGCCGCTTTGGGGTGCCGGCGGTAATTTGACATGTCAAAAAGCGAAGACATTCGTTCACGCAGGACCTCTGCCGGAAGCTCATCTTCGGTCAGGCGAGTACCATCGCCACGCCCGGTATAGGCGGAACCGGTGTGGTCTCTCTCCTGGCATGGCTGGCACCTCCGAGTTGCAAACACCACGGCTACTTCGACGGCGTGGATGTGTAGCCCTCGGATCATCTCCACCAATTCGAGCACTCGTGGCATGGCGCTGGGCGCCGGATCTTCATTCCAGCTGGGGCGCCTTACTGGTAGCTGAGCCGGATCAGAGGGCACCAGAGGAAGCGTCTGCTGGCGGAGATAGAACCATCGAACGTACCATCGACTCACATTGGAGGGGAATGGCACAACAATGTACTGACTTCTCCGCCAGGCACGGAGGTTGAGATACACCCCACCGGCGACGCGGGATGCGTCGGCATGGCTCCGGTGAGAGACACAGAAGAAATAGCGGAACAAGTCAAAATGCGGATGAATCCCCAAGAAACATTCGCGCAGGCAAATGAACAGAGAAATGTGGAGGATAGAATTCGGCGGCAGATGGCAAAGAGAGAACCCGTAGTACGCAAGAAGGCGAAGAACGAATGGATGCGCAGGGAGACCGAACCCGCGTGGGAAGTAGCCCTCGAACACCACCAGCTCATCGGTGTGTGGCATGGGGTAGGGCTGGCCGCTCGATGGCCTCCAGCCCGCCGTTGCTCGGTTTGGAAGCACCCCGTCCCTCACGAGCTGATTGATGGAGTGCTCCATCGCTTCCGACTCACTCCACTCCACATCCATCCGGATTTCGTTCGGAGATGGGGCTTACTCGATCGCAAGCGGAGATGGCGGCGGTGGCGTCGGCGTCCTCGCAGCAGGGCGCGAGCGCCTCGCGAGCTTCTTCTGCGCCATGGATTCTACAAATAGCAGCACAGGCGACGAAGGCGTCGGTGAACAGTGCGAAATCGAACGAAGAAAACCCTCATTTTTCCCCAAATCGACCAAATGTGCTATAGATTCGAGTGATTCTTACCAAGACGGATGCGATTCTTTGATCTGTGGCGGTCGATCTGCCGGAACCGGCGAGGAAGCGACGGCGGCGGTGCTCGGCACAGTAGGCTCTGGTAACGGAGGCTTCGAGAGGAAGGGAAGCGAAGCAGCGCAAGAAGAGAAAGCGGAGGAGACGAGGTGGTGCGGCTCTTGGATATTATATCAACTGCACAGTGAACCGACGCCGGCCGCATGGGGAGTCGCACGGGTGGTGGACCCGCGTCGCTTTGACTTCGGTCGGGCAGTTACGTGTGGGCTACCGTCAGCCAAGCGCCGCGTGTCAAGGGGCGCGTGCGGGGTGGGCCAGTACCTTTCCATCTCCGGTTCGAAAATCTGTACAGTACACATTCGGCAAGCTTATTTTATTGACTGATATGCTTTCCTGATTCGATACAGACGTACTACTCTCCCGTCTCATAAATAAACGTAATTTTAAGACTTCTACGATTCCTCGTTTAACTGTTCGTCTTATTTAAAAAAATTAATAAATATTATTTATTTTATTATGACTTATTTTTCTTTAGAGATATTTTCATAATAATTTATTTATTTTATTATTGGGTGTGTCTATATGTCTGTCAACAGATTTTCTACCCAATGAATCTGTTGACAGATTTTGTGAGTTACAAATCTGTCAACAGATTTTGTAAAGAACAAATCTGTCAAATTTTGAACAACCCAACAGATTTCGTAAAGGCCAAATCTGTCAAATTTTGAACCCCACAACAACAAAGCGAAAAAAAAGAGGCATCTGTCACATTTGCAACCCGTTAGCCCAAAATATCCAAACACAACATAACATATACTCCCTCCGTCCCTTTATGTATGTCGCCGGGAAGCGTGTCACGTGAGGGAAACACGGTTTTCTATGTACAAAAACATTTAGGGACAGAGGAGAGTATCAAAAAGTCTGTGTGATCTAGCTTAATCTTCAGACCAACATCAATCAGATAACATCCAGTTCAGGAGTAGGCGTGAAATTCGATGGACGGTTCATCCCAACCTGCCGTAGTTGAGTTCTTGTGTAAAGAAAGCAAAGTTAATGATCATGTCTTCAATACTTGATTCACAAAATGAGAAAAAAATGTAAAGCGTGTCTAGAATTCCTAACTCCTATTTGCACACTTCAAAAAGTGACAGAGAGGAATTCAGACTAGAGGATCATGGACAACATGTGGCTGCATAACTAGCTGGTTTGGTCTAGTCACAGAACACCTATAGTTCTTAAATCAGACTAAAGAACACCTATTACAGAAAATTTAGGACATGACTCACTACATTCTCATTTCCTAACAATGCTGAATCACCAATGATGATTAGCACTACCATTCAGGTGTCTGTTGAATTCCCATTTCTCAACCAGTGGCGCCTCACCTGAGTCACCTCTGGCTTAATCATCAAACCAGTAAACCCCATTTGAAGCTTGGTTGGTTGGTTCCAGTCCCACTCTAGCATGCATTCCCCTCCTCCCCAAGACCAAGCAATTTGCACCAGATTGGAGTCGAGCTGCTTCATTTGCCTTCAGTTAATGGAAATCACAAGTCAATTTCAGCAAAATAACAATTATCAGTACTTGTTGCATTCAAGAATCTAATTAGAGTATCATCGACATTCATCATAGCTGCAACAGGAAGCGGCAATCCATGAGAATAGAACAAGGGACGTAGAAGAATGAGAAAAGGAGACCTGTTTACGACAGCAAGCCCCAGGTGAGCTACTACACCTGCTTCTGCACCTCGAGCGTGCGAGCCTCAGCCGACACAGGCAGCAGCACCTTGTACGGGTCAACGACACCTGGCGCAGCCACTAGAAAAACACACCCACACATAAAAATCACCTAGAATGGCCAGACATCCAAGATATCGTATCAAGAACTCTAGATCTATTTACAACATTAAATACTGGAAAGCACTATGGGTTACTGAATTATTCAGAATCACCAAGCATAAAGGCTTTGGTTGGGGTAACAGTTGTTTACTTCTTACCAAAATCAACTAAGCAGCTTAAGGGGAAAGGCAAAATAACGTGCTTACATTATCAAGCTCTGCGGACATATGGAAGTGCTCGCCCATAAACCAAATCTGCAAGCACACAAAATTAACATTAGGCATTAAAATTCTAGGGACATAAAGAAATGCAAATGAGAGAGAGAGGCACTCAGACAAGCTTTGCACATGCAGAACTGAAGTAGTCACTGTGATTACAGCATTGACATGCTCCACCCAGCCCATCTATGCAGCTGGTAACCAGCAGCACCAAACTGGTACAAAAAGCGAGTGTGCACAACAGGCTGACTGAAACAGAACAAAATTGCTACACTAACAGAGTAGTTCTCTAAGGTGTACACTTCTTCAGACCCCATAAAACTTCTCCACAAAAATTTCAAAAGAAGCCAACGAACTCTTCACTAATCGCATGTCCTCACAGAACTCCTGCAAGCCAATAGGTTTTCAACATACTCCAACCAGATTTGTGTGTAGGCAGCCAAGGTAGTTTTCCAGTCAGAAAACGAATAAATGATCATACCGCACTACATGCCGCCAACACCGAATGGAGGTCTGGGCGACAGCCCGCTATCGACGTGGACAACAAAGACATTAGCTGTCAAATAAACTGCACCTACATCAACTAACTTGATGACATGTCTGATAGAGAAAACTGACAACAAAGACATACACACTCACACCAAACCTACATATAATGCAACTCACTCTCATGTCAGAAAAAAAAATCAAATAGAGACAAAGGCAATTAGCCTTACAAACTATAGCTAGACTTACATTAACAGAGAGAGAGAGAGAGACACAGCGAGAGAGAGATAGAGAAATTCTATCTACAAAGACATGCAGATAGGAATACAAATTCTTTAAAAAAGGAATATAAAGAGGTGCTAAAACAAAGCCTATAAAGACAAGCAGATTAGCATACAAATTCAAATAAAGAAACATAGCAAAGACATGCAGATAGGCATACATTGGAGTCTACATATAAATAACTATAAAGACAGAAAGAGGATAGAGATCATAAAAATTACAGATCATAATCACATACATAAGCCTATATACAGAAAAAAGATAAAGAATAAACTATAAAGACAGAAAGAGGATAGAGATAGAGATAAATAGAAGAAAGAGGATAGAGATCATAAAAATCCTTCAAAAAAAACAGAGATAGAGATAAATAGAAGAAAGAGAGAAATGCATTCAAAACAGAGACAAGGCGAGATAGATGAACACAACAGTACCTATCAAATACACAACACCCACAAAGATAAAGAAATAGATAGATATAGATATATAGAAAGGCATACATATAGAAATAGACTCCCTCCAACATCAAAATACTACTCAAATACCTATAGACATAGAGAGATAGAGAGATATAGATAGAGACACATAGAGACTACATATAGACACACAGATAGAAACACAAATTCAACTCAAATAAGTAAGCCACAACCACTGTAAATGACAACACATGTAAATGACAACACACATGAAACATGCACACTAGAATTTCGCTAGAATTTCAAGAACATGGAGCTGCTGCTCTCTTGCAGAAAAGAACAGGTATAATAAGGTGTAGAGATAATATTTGTAAAACTGATAGATAATTGGCAACTAGGAATACAGCACTAGCTACTCCACACAATGAATTACTGTACAAATTTCGGTTTATAAAGCTTTCCACATGAGTGTAAAGAACCTGGATGGTGTTCATAAAGGTTTCGGGTTTAAAAGACAAATGAATTACTGTACAAACCATATGTCAAACCACAAATCTGTTTTTGCAAAGAACAAAAGTCCTACGTATCCAAAGTTGTGGATACACAAGGTCGCTGGTTGAGCCCCCCGGAGCATGCAGCAATTAAAATAACAAAAGCAAATTAAAAACTAGACAAATCCGAAGTTCATGTTTAAATGGGCTTGACGATTTAATCGAAGAAGTTGAAAGTGGCAACCAGCATGGCAATCATATGAGCAGTCCCTGGAATTATTTTCCAACGAGTATCAAGCATGGGCACATGGTTTGGTATGAAGAATTGGTAAAAACACAAGCAGCACCCATAGTCGATGGAACATGTATATACAGAATACAAACTGATCCCAGTCAATCAATTGAGGCTCGACCTAGGTGCAAGGAAAAAAAATAAGAGAGGAGAATTGAGCACATAAGCAAAGAGAGAAGGAAAAAAAAAAAAAGCTACAGGATATTCATAGTCTAGCAGGAAATCAAGATTATCCAGGCTAGAAAATTAGACGTAGGCCTTTGCAAAGGACAAACAAAATGAGCTATTGCAGTATTTGATCAATTTAATTTGTTTAACTATTTTACAGAAGGAAACATCCAGCGTTGATCTAATAAAAAACTACTCTCATGTCTGAGACAGCAAGGTTAAAATAAACACAGATGCACCTATAATAATCACAGAGTGGTGAGCCCGGAAGAGACTTAGCAATTAAGAGTCAAGCATGCATACCTGAATTTGATTCCTCCCTTGCATAATCAAAACCAACATAGCACATTCAGATCAGAATAACAACCACATCCTGCTGCAAAACAGAGGAAGGCAGAGTTGATTGAGGGCAACACATGATTGAATCTCTTAATTTATGATAATATATGCTACTTCGCTAAACTAAAAATCAGAAAGATGGAAAGAAAATAAACTAAAAAATCTGGAGTACCTTATGATGGTGAGCTGAATCGATAAAATTTGAAGAAGCCAGTCCATATAGATCTTGGTGAGATGTTAAGGTCCACCTGAACAAATAGACAAGCGGACATTTAGTAGTCATCTATAAATAAGAATCTCTATTGAACATTTGAATCGCTGAGCAAGAAACAGTAATTCTGATACGGACATTAGATTAATGATGCACAAGCAGGGCAGGTCAGACCTCAAAACCAGCCTTGCTCAGCCTCTCCATCAGCCACTGTTTGCCGGAGGACGCTGCTTGCGAACTTGTCCATTGTCTTGTGCTCGCTGCATCATGAGCTCGCCCGAAAAAAAAACAAAAATTGTTGAACGAGATCTGCACATCGACAACTACTGCCTACCTGAACTCAACATCAGAAATAGAACAACAGGATCTAACAAAAAACACTTCGACAACACGACACAGCTTGATGGAATGGCCGCCCGAAGTCCGCCCACCACTCACCGCGGCACAGGGAGAAGCACGGCGACCCACCAACAGCTCTCCAGCGGGTGCGGCGTGGTGCGCGGCTCGGAGCAAAGAGCGAAGCGGGGCGGCGAACAGAGAGCGAAAGCGGCGATGTGGAGCTTGCCCCGGCCCCCGCCTGCGCCACCACGCGTGGAAGCGAAAGCGGCGGCGAGGAGCTCGCCCCAACCCCCAGCCCCCGCCTGCGCCAATGGGGAAAATGTGTCTGAGGGAACGGGTTTGCGATTTTAACCGCTTTATTTCACGGACCCGTCAGCCTGTACGCCCAAAACAACAGCACGCATCTCCAAACAAAGATGAACGGTCCAGAATTTGACAGATGAAAGACAAAAAATCTGTTGACAGATAAATAGCAAAATTCTTTATTATTTATACAAAAAATCTAAATAAAATGAATGGTCAAACATGAATCATAAAAAGTCTTAGATTTGCATTTATTCGGACTGAGAAGGTACTTCCGAAGATTTTTTTGAGGATTGGCCAAAAAGTTTGGCAGGTTTCTTTTTCTCCACAGATCTGACGTCATGTCTTTCGAGCTTGTGTCATGGATCTTACGTCATCATACCACATGCTTGAGACTGACGCGTACACAAATCCTGTGACTCAAAACAGTAAGAAGCAGGAGATTGATCTCTGACCCTGCTACAAACTTTTCTTCAACAATTTTATAGCAGGCTCGGGGACTACATGGATACATGTCATCTATAGGATGGTTTCCAGGCAAGTTGGGGACTGCTCTTTTCTTTTTTGACCCTAGTACCACTTGACACAGCCATCTCATCAAGTAGGCTCGGGGACTAAGTGGGCACACTTTACCTGAACGGTGAATTGTGCTTTACAGGATTACGGCGGCAAGCTAACGGTGGCCGATTTGAGTCTTTTTCATACTCAAAGTGGGCACACTTCACCAGGAAAGAAAAATTTTCTTTTTTTCGGAGCACCCAAGAACCAAAGATTCGATTTCGTCAAGGATTAAAACTGGTCGGAAGACTACCAAAGATCATATGGAATCGGTCGGGTAGCGCCCCGGTTGGTCGGCGGACTCTTTGGAGGTCGAGATCCTCAAGACTTCATCGCCAAAGAAGGCTTCCGGCGTGCTCGGGGGACTAGCTGTGGGGGGGATAAACCCCTAACCCCCTACACGGCCGACTTAAACTCAACCGTGTGGATCGCCCAAATGACCGAGGCCCGCCCGAGTAAAGGTTGCCGGTCGCGAATTACCAAGGAAGGCGTTGTTGACGGTAGTTAATGTCAACTTTTTACCATCAACTTTTGCATAAAATGATAGAAAAGGAATCATAAACACTAGATGTAGGGTTTGATTCTAACAAGTTCCACGAGTTTGGTGTTTTCATTTGTCTTGTAGGTTTTCATAGGTTTTCACTAAATAAAAGTATCTTATATGATAGATTAGAGTGCACCATTGCGAAGAGCTCGTCGAGACGATCGAAACGGATATATTGCTTGCCACATTTGAAGTCCGTAGAGTCAAAAGATATCAAGCCGCAGGAGCGGGGTCTAGTATTTTGGCCATGACTCTCTCATACGAACTCCGTTTTTCGATTCTAGGTACTCTATGGAAATCTTATTCAGAGGCCCTACGCACCCGTCAAAGCCCTGGACCCGATCCACAAGAGGGGGGTGTGCGGCACCGTTTATGGGGCCACCCGGCACCACATCTCCACCAAACGGGCACAGCTTCTGGAAGCTTCCTCCACCGACCTATGGGAACCCTAGAATCTACTCCAGCCGTTGATTTAAGTCGGTTTTAGGTCGGTGGATCCAACGGCTTGGATTCATCTCTCAGGACTATAAATACAGGGGCAGACCTCACCCCTAAAACCCTAGAAATTCATTATTCATCTCATTGTTTAGAGAGGGGTCCCAATGTAAGAAACTCTCTCTCTTCAATGTAGATCTAGGATTAGACTCTTCAATGTAATTAGATCTATATTAGAGATAGAGATTAGAGAGCTCTAGTTCTTCAAGATATATAGTTTAGACATTCTATTAGAGACTCAAGTGAGAGTTCGAGCTTTGCTCAACGGCTTGGATTCATCTCTCAGGACTATAAATACAGGGGCAGACCTCACCCCTAAAACCCTAGAAATTCATTATTCATCTCATTGTTTAGAGAGGGGTCCCAATGTAAGAAACTCTCTCTCTTCAATGTAGATCTAGGATTAGACTCTTCAATGTAATTAGATCTATATTAGAGATAGAGATTAGAGAGCTCTAGTTCTTCGAGATATATAGTTTAGACATTCTATTAGAGACTCAAGTGAGAGTTCGAGCTTTGCTCAAGGCTTCGCTCATCTGTCATCTTTAGAGATTCGGTAATACATTTTACTTGATTTCTCATTATGACTTTTCTTTATTTCGTTATATTGCTCGTTGTTATATTCTTAGTATATTCTAGCTTGATATTTGATATAGTTCTAGTTGATGATGATTATATGCATGAGATCGTGGACAACATAGCTTTTCTATAGGAAGTTAAGTCGTAAGTCATATGTAAGCGTGGTGCTTAGATGTGAGTTATTTGCGGATGACCGCCAGATCTTTGGGTCATGGGGTAGTTCGTAGGGGGTACAGCCCTATTGAGTCTTCTATAATCCTCCCCCCATGTATAGTGAACGTTAGGACGTGGTCGCGACGGAGGCTAGTTTATCTCATTATAAATCCTCCTTAGTTGATGTCCCTCATGTTATGTAGTTATGATTTGGGTGTGCTATATATGAGAATACTTTGCCTCGATATGCTTAGACTTAATGATTGGTAGTTACTTAGATATCTTTTACTCAAGAGTAGTTATGATTGTCTTTACTGCATTAGATGAGCCTCTATATCTGCTATCTTAGGAATACCATTATTATAGTTATCTTAGTTTATCTTTATCATTGTTATTATTGTGAGATTGGGTTAAGTTAGATCTTAGTTATATTCACCTACTGTTCCTTTAGGTTCGATATTAAAACCGAGAGTTTATCTTTTGGTGAAGTGCTACAACGTATTTCTATCTGTGTGCTTGCGGATAACCTATCTTTATTGTGAGTAGTTAAGAAATACCAACAAGCATTTCCGGCCGCCGTCTTGGGGAACGGTAGTTTTGGCCGGATAGTAATGAAAGAGTCTAGCTTAATCTTATTTTATATTTTTTATCTTTTGTCTTTTTTATCTTTTAGATTTTCTTGTTTTTAATTTTTGTTTACCATGAATTTTATCTTTTATCAATATGATGCGCCCATAAGCATTAGCTTTGGCCCATTAGAGTCTTTAAGTCTATCTTAGCACTAGGCTATGAGCTATGCCTATGGTTAGCTATCATTATTTTTTACAGCCTTTGGGAAACTTTTCTTACCTTTTCTGTTAGTAAAGCCAAGGATAAACCTTCTTATCACATTCTTTGCTTTATTAGTGGGTAGAGCCCTTATGTTAGCATTCTTTATGAACACCCAAGGGAAGAAAAGAAATCATCCTCCGCACAAAAAGAGAAAGTTTTGATATCCGTTTAGATTCACTCCAATCCCAAGACTTAGTTATCAATCCCAACCCATCTATATTCCAAAACTTTCCAAAGGAAGAAGTAATTTCTCCTTTGCAATTCCTTTTGATACCGATGTTGGGAGAAACTTCCCAGCTTCATAAGAGACCTTTGAGCGTTTCTAGATTTTCTTAAGAAAAAGTCTCTTCGAAGCTTCCCTATTCTTAGAAAGGACACTAGGGAGATCTCAAGGATGGCATATCTAATGCCATAGAAGGGGAGTAAAGCTACCTAGAAGCCATTCATGTCTTCTCTCCTTCTATGCTGTGATTAGATAACTTACCTAAACCCATCTCTAATCCCATCCTTGACCCCAATGAATCCTCTTGCATTCTTGAGTCACCTAATGATCCTAGAACTCCAATCATAGAAACCATGAAGGATCTAGGGATGACCAAGAAGAACATTGTCAATGGCTGGAGAACCTCGGTGAGCAGTGAAGCTACTTCACGAACACTTCATCAAGTCCATGCTCATTCGAGCAAACTCCTGCATCATTTGCTTTCTCTAAACTTCTACCATATATGACATCTCCAATCCCCGCACGCTAGCTATTCCTAAAGACTTAGAAGAGATGGTTGTAGATGCATATGTTTAGCATAAATATTGCATATCTAGTTGGATGAAAATTAGAGATTGCTTGATAATATGAATTTCCATAGATATAATTGTGAAAATATTCCTTCGAGTATTTTTATCACTAACCATTCTAGGTTTGGAGCAAAAAGGCTGCAGGATGACAATACAAGGTATGTCTAACCAATTATTATGCAACATTGAACGCATGCTTAGAAATATCTCTTGCCATATTGCTACATTAACTTGGTTGTTCTTACTGTTATAATATGCTCATGTTGCTAGACATTAATTATGCTTTCACATTTCTATTTGAGTAAATCTTTTTAATGCTTTCATGCTACCATTGTTTGCTATAATATGGCTTTTAAATTAAGCGTGGTGCTTAGGTTAAATAGCCTTCCTTAATTAAATTAGACATGGAGTCTAGTTTGGTTGTTGAACTAAAAATTGTTATAGTAGATGCTTTGGTATATTTTGTTAGACTAACCCTTGCGAGAAGAACTCTCAAATCCAATTTGAGGAAGTCAAGAGATGAACTCAAATAAGTGATGGAGCAAGGCATATGATGAACCTCAATGACTTTATGCAAAGAAGACCCAGCTCATTCCTTGTGGAAGAACTGTAAGTATCAAATCATTCATTTTGTCTTTTGCTTGCAAGTTACCTCTATTGTGAGCCATGCTAGAATAGATTTTGATGACCTATGCTAAAAGTACTTTAAAACCATCTTTTCATTAGCATAGAGGAAATTCATTGTGGACAACAACCCATAACTTTTGCAATCCTTCGGGTATGTGTGTCCACTAACATTTTGCAGGAAAGAAGCTATGTTGTGAACGTTCATGGTTTTGGCATGCTTGCCGAACCTCTACTTCAGGAGATGAGTGTCATTCAACAAGATCAATAGTTAAAAGCACTCACTCATGGAAGTGGATGGACAAAACTACAGGCCTCAAGAAACATCAAAGACAGGTGACTTAGTATTTATTTTATATTTATTTCTATATCATTTTTTAAGCTATGAAAAGAGAAAAAATATGGACACATGAAGGTCTAGCTATATAATAATAATAAAAAATGTGAGCACATGAAGGCTCATAAATATCTTTAATATATAACATGTTCCTAGGACTAGTTCCTTTTTTCAGTTATTCTTGGTCACTAATCATTGTAGGATAAGAGAAAGAATGAAGGATGGACAATGTCTGAGGACATAGGCATTACGACACCAAGAGGGATGTTTCAACATTCACACTTCAAGTGTCGAGTGACGTAAAGGCTCAAGCTTGGGGGAGGAAGGCCGACTCAATGAGATGATCTTGACGTGCTCCTCACATGCTCCCATCACTTTAACACGCTGGAGTAAATGAGAAAAGCAAGAAGGTCCAAATAAGAGCAGAAAGGTGGCTTAATGAAAGGACAA
This sequence comes from Hyparrhenia diplandra, assembly GCA_015847255.1. Classification (NCBI taxonomy): domain Eukaryota; kingdom Viridiplantae; phylum Streptophyta; class Magnoliopsida; order Poales; family Poaceae; genus Hyparrhenia; species Hyparrhenia diplandra. The sequence continues at coordinate 645,478 of JADLZK010004968.1, read as the reverse complement.
AGAAGAAGTGGAACATAGGAGACAAGCAAGTTGAACAAGAAGCCGATCAAGAGGAAAGAATTGCCACAAGGTGTTACAAAGTACCATCATGCTCCATTAATAAAGGTAACATCTCAAGGTAAGTAATTATTATTTATAAAATTTCTCTTGATTATGCTATGCATAGAGTTAGGTATGTTTGAGTTATAACCTTGATTTATTCAACCCGATTAATTCAGTATGCTAGCTCTTTGTTTGTACATAGTTCCACTTTTTTGATCTTATAGTCATTATGAATTTGCTTTTTACAATCCTCCCATGAGTCAAAGCCATTTGATCTTTCCCATTAAAATGTTTTAAATGCAACATTCATTGTTTATCTTTCAATCCTTTTACCCCGTGCCATGTTTAAGCGAGTATATCTTGCTCTATGTGCCTAAGGTTAGAGAAGAATGAATAAAGTTTTGGTTCTATTGGTGTTTTTCCACCAACAGCCTATGCACTTGATCTCTACTTCGTCTTTGTGAACAGAACATACTTCAAGCAAAGCTTGGGGAGATAATCCCTTAAAATTCTACAAGTGGAATGTCCCGGATCTATGGACATGTGCTCTAAGCAAGATGCTTGCCGACTTCCATTATTAAAGCTTCACTTTAAGATGCTGGACAATCAATGAACATGGATGGTACACCTAAAGGAGTAAATAAGAAGAAGATGAGTTCTCACCGCAAGGGATACACCCCGATGTCACAAAAAGACTGGGAAGCCTATGAGGTGGAGACATAAAAGAATGAAGTTAGATGGAAAGATTGGATGGGAGAAGTCCCGAAGAAGGAGGAAGTTAAGGAAGAGGTAACTCAACCTGCTCCTAAATCACCCCGACCAAAGACGTCTTGGAGAAAGAAAGAGAGCCCACCTCCAAAACCAGAGACATCCTCTCCTTCAACACCCGAGGTAATGTCCTCAGAGACCCCAAAGACAACCATTCAAACCAACTAATAGGCCATGGGAGGAATGAACTCCAACATATCCGAGGTAAGTACCAAAGTATCCTTTACTTAAGTCTTGCATATTTACTTTCTTTACATGAGTAATTTTTTCTTTTTGGCATGTTTACCTTTTATCGCATATGTTTCATGCATATTTTCTTAAAGCCCCATGTGATTACTTCGTGGCATAAACACCCACAGAATATTTACGTGGAGGCGTAAAAATAAAGTTTGTATTTGTTCTTATTTTCCTGCGTGCATGCTAGTTAAGAAAATATAAAAAAAATTATTTTTTTTTTTTTGCTTAAATCTGTTAAAGCTTAATCTTTAATTTTACTTTAATAAACTCTAGATAATTAAAGCTTAAAATATCCAACCGCTAACGCTTAATCAATTCCACGAGCTTTGTTGTCTATTTGAGTTTCACAGATTTAAAGCATCAATGAGCCACGATGAGAAGAAGACGTTCGACCACTTGACGTAGAGCATTAACTCAACAAATCGTCATCATCAAAGCTCCATCAAAGAAAGACGACATCGCCTCCATTCGCCTACCTCATCTCAAGTACTTGCACAAAAAAATCTAGCTTGGGGAAGAGCACCCCGATTATTAAGATAAGTATCTTCACTTCCTTTATTTATTGCCTGCTTTAAAAGTCATAAAAAATTCATAATGTTTTAAATCGAATAAAAAGTTTATCTTAGATTTATATGCTTGTTTTTAAGGTGTGGTTAATAAGTCTAGTGTTAGAATAAAGTTTGCTTTGGAAATGATGAATAGTTGCTCTGCTCTAATTCTTTTTAGTACCTTGTTTTTAATTTGAAATTCCTCCCATGTTTTGGATATATTTGTCCCGCTTTCAACTTTGTTCTATACCTGACTTGTGGGTAGCATACGCTTGATCTAAGTCTAGGTAATTGGGGGATATGATATGAGAGAGTCTCGAGCTACTTGTTTATCTTGTCCTTTGTGAAACTATATCCGGAGATTTGTTTTTGAAAAGGTAAAATCTTTCATGATGAGCTCTTGTTTGGCGAGTGTTAAATTTCTACCAAAACCATACTTATGATATTTAGATTAGAAAAACATTCCAGCTATATACGCTATTTGCTTTGGATTGAGTAGTTCAAGCTTTGTTGTTACCTATGAGAGTTCAGTCATAAAAAGACATGTTTTATCCACCCACCTTCCACTTACATTCATACGCATTGTTCCTACAATGGGGATGATCGTAATACCATTCTTTTTCCATCTATATCTACTCTTACATGTTTCATTCCTACACTAGGAATAAACAATCCATAAGGAAACCCATGTTTATTTACTCCACATATCTTTATGTTATCTCTCAAAAGTTTATCAATGGAAAGAGAGTTGGGCTGCTGCTAAAAAAAAGAAGAAAGAGAGTAAAAAAGGACAAGTGTCCACAATAAAACAATGGGTACTTAGATGTCCGCCTCTCTGAAAAAAAGAAGAGAAGAAAGAAAAAGAAAAGTATGCAGCCCAAAGTTCTCTCAAGTTTCTAAGTTTAAAAGAGAGATTTGTTCATATCTTTGAAGGAGTAAAAGTAGAATTAGTTTTAGCCACCAAATATACACCTATCCATCATATTCTCTACACATGCAATCTTTGTTTTGACTTGGCTGAACTATCTATGGATTCATTGTTTGAACTGCAATATATCCTTTGCAGATATGCTATATTTAAGAGTGTCATGCCTATGAGCTCCACATAAGTCATAGTTAGAAGGAGAGGGAGTGAAAGAGAGATGAGAGAAGGCTTAATATATTCAGCCCTGTTCTATACAAATAATACATATTTTAAGAGAGAAGGCACAACACTATTAATGCCTAGTGAGGATCCATAAATAGCACATATTGAGAGATTGAGAGTGCCATTCAATTGAGCTCAATTTTATTTGAAAATTTATGAAAACTCCGGAATATTAGTGATCGAAGACTTGAGACATAGTGCTTGACTTGATTGTTCTGTCTTTTCAGTTACTCAAGACCCAAGTGAGAGTAAAAGCTCCATAGTTTGGTAATAAGGGTGAGTTTGAAGTCGAGAATAATTTTATCCGATCCGAGTAGAGTTTCTTCTTGAAAGCATGTGTACTCTATAAGAATGAAAGTATCGTAGCAACTCCTGATCCAAGTTTGTCTTATAGTATATGTGTTTTGCTAAGAGACTAGCAAAAGGTAAGTCGGGGGAGCTTGTTGATGGTAGTTAATGTCAACTTTTTACCATCAACTTCTGCATTAATCGATACAAAAGGAATCATAAACACTAGATGTAGGGTTTGATTCTAACAAGTTCCACGAGTTTGATGTTTTCATTTGTCTTGCAGGTTTTCATAGGTTTTCACTAAATAAAAGTATCTTATATGATGGATTAGAGTGCACCATTACGAAGAGCTCATCGAGACAATCGAAACAGATATATTACTTGCCACATTTGGAGTCCGAGTCAAAAGATATCAAGCCGCAGGAGCGGGGTCTAGTATTTTGGCCATAACTCTCTCATACGAACTCCGTTTTTCGATTGTTAGTACTCTATGGAAAGCTTATTCGAGAGGCCCACGCACCCGTCAAAGTCCGGGACCCAAATCCACAAGAGGGGGCCATGCGGAACCATTTATGGGGCCGCCCGCACCACATCTCCACCAAACGGGCCCAGCTTCTGGAAGCTTCCTCCACCGACCTATGGGAACCCTAGAATCTACTCCACCATTGATTTAAGTCGGTTTTAGGTCGGTGGATCCAATGGCTTAGATTCATCTCTCGGGACTATAAATACAGGGGCAGACCTCACCCCTGAAACCCTAGAAATTCATTATTCATCTCATTATTTAGAGAGGGGTCCCAATGTATGGAACTCTCTCTCTTCAATGTAGATCTAGGTTAGACTCTACATCTCTCAGGACTATAAATACAAACCGCCGAACCTTGGTAAATCTACGTGTTCATTGATTTACGCTACGCTTAACGTCTTGTTAGTCGTCTCGCACACCTCGCCGATTAGAACTACCAATTTGGGCATACCCTAGTTGGATCGGCCCGACCATATCTCGTCGACAAAGCACCGCGATGACAACAACCTCCGCACGGTGTGGGGAAGAGATGGCGTCAGTCTCCTTCCTTGACTCGTCAGTCTCCTTCGGCCGTCGCCCGGTTTCTAGCGAAGAAGGGGAAACATATCCGATGAGAGGCGGCGAGGCCTACAGCGGCTCGGAGATGTAATAAGTTGGGGAGCGACGTCTCAATGCTAGGAGAGTTAAGGCAGATCACAAACAATTTTTTGTGATGACCAACTAATGGGCGAAGGTGCTTTTGGTAAGGTGTATAAGGTAATTAATACTTAAATCATATACTCCCTCCATCTCAAAAAATGAATGTAAATCTCGCTTCCCGAGGAGTCAAACAAATTTAAATTTGACCAAATTTATATAAAATAGTAGTAATATTTGTGTCATAATATAAGTATCTTTAGATTAATCATGTAATATATTTCTATACTACATCTACTTGGAGATACAAATGTTAGTAATTTATTGTATAAATTTGGTCAAAATTAAAATCGTTTGACTTCTCGAGAAGCGAGGTTTGTCGTGGTCTAATACCACCGTCCACGAATCGTCTAGCTAGTGTGTGCGCGATGGCCTAGCTCTAGGGACAATGACACGAGGGTTTATACTGGTTGTGGATGATGAAGTATTCGTTGACGGTGCCGCTAGCCCGGCGGTAGGGGGCGATAATCTTCCACCCCGTGTGTCGGGATCCGTCTCCCCGTTGTACTTCTCGCACCGAGGCCCGAGCTCGAAACGAGAAGGGAAGGGGCATCGTGGATGCGTGACCCGAATGCCCTCGGCCTTCGAGCTCGAGCTCGAGCTCCGCGCTCTTGCCTCGGTGGCGGGCTCAGAGCTCGTTTCCGTGCCGATGGTCGGGACTACGACCGCGGTCCTCCTCTGGCCGCCGTAGCGGCCGCCTCGCCGCCGGTTATATGAGCGTGCGGGGCGGTTGTCGCGGTCGTCGTCGTCTCGCGGGACGTGCTTCTCTGCCCGAGCTTCGGCCTTGCACCGGGCGGTGAGGGTGTCCCGTGCATCGCAGTTCTCGCCTACCCACCGGCGCACGTGAACTTGTGGCGCGAGGCGTGACGTGGCCCTCGTGTTCCTCCCGAGTCGGGCGGTGGGAGGCGGGGCTTGCCGCTTTGCTGGACCGCCACCTCCGAGGAGTTTCTTAAGCCGCTCGTGAGCTTGTCGAGCCTCCAGGTCCTTGGGTGCGGGGCAGCGCCGTAGGAACAACGTGGCCACTGCGAGATTCTGCGAGGCCCTTCCGAAGACTGGCGGGAGCTCATTAGCGTCCTCCTCACGGTTGATGCGGCGGTGGGTGTCGCGCGCTCGAGCTTGTGCATGCTGTCGCCCTCCTTGCTCGGCGAGGAGAGCCTCATGCTCGCGTGCCGCCTCGCGCTCGAGCTCGTCGAGCTCATCGAGGCAGGCCTTAACGCAATCGTTCGTGGGCTCTCGCCGTCGGGCCTCGGAGTGCTGGGGACTGTGCTCGCCGGTGTCGCTCGACGGGTTCTTTGCTTAATGCGCCATCGGGTGTCTGGCACTTGAAGCACTGGCGAGACGGGTCGACGTCCATGAGGGTCATGCCCTCGAGGGCGATCTCGAGCTCGTGGACGTCACTCTGCTGGGACTCGGTGCCCCAGTAGAGAGGGAGACCCGGATGCCCGTCGGGGTACATCCTGGCGTAGGCCGCCATGAACCCGTCGACCGACAACGTGTCCTCTCGCGGGCGGCTGCAGGGACAACATTGGCGATGGAGTAGGTGACGTCGCGAGCAACGAGCTTGAGTGGGCTCGGGCCCCCCGTGGATGTTTGGGGAGCAAGTCCTCAATGAGAGAGCTCGAGCGAAGTCGGAAAGAGGTCCCCTGATCGAGCCGGTGCCCGTGGGGCTCGTGGGAGGCGCCGAGTGAGGCGGAGCGGTTCTTCGTCGGTCAAGCTCGTGCCCGTGAGTAATTACGGCGATGAGCTTGTGCATTGCCTTGGGCCGAGTCTCATTCGGGCTTTTGTTTTGAAGTGGGCCCGTTTAGGTCATCCCGATATCGATCCCCACGGTAGCCCCCCGAGAGTTTGGGGGAGAAGTGGTCTCCTCCGACGTTTTTGCGGTGATCTCGAGACCACGACGAGGATGAGGACCGTGGTGGGGCCGGTTTTGTTCATGGGTGGGCGCGACACCCGGGGTGTAGCCCCGAGGCCCGTGGAGAACAGGAGGTTCTCGCGGAGGCTTTTGAAATTTTCGTGTTTTTCGTTCGTTTTCTCCACGATTGTCTACGGAGGGGTGAGCTCGGGCTCGATTTTACCTCGGTAGCCAAAATCGAGTGCTCGGTGAGCCGCCGACGGGTGAATCGGGCGAGGTTCGAGCTTCGGGCTCGATCGTTCGGGTCGCCTAGTGGACCGACCTCGTATTCCAAAGGTCCCACCTCTTTGGTTCCCCGAGCCCCCACAGGGGGGCTCGAGGGCTAAGTGCCTCCTCATTGGCGAGGATAACCCGAGGTTGTTTTTCGCTTCCTTTGGTGACCCAAGCACACCTAGGTGAAAGCCCCCGAGCCCATTCGAGTTTTGGGGTGAGAGCCGTCGATGCCGCTTTCCCTAAGTGTCCCTCGCTCGTGGTGTCTCCGAGTGGTCCTCGAGCCCTTAAGGAGAGCCGGCCTTCGAACCCCGAGAGACGAGGTGTTTTTATCCCGAGCTGCCCCTCTTTCAAAAAACGTGACCGTTGGGACCGAGCTCGAGTTCGTTCGCCCTACGGTAAAAATAGCCGTTGGAGATATAGCCATTAGGAAAAGTTACCGCTTGCAGCGCGGTTACCGCCGCTTTCACCGCGACCTCGTCATTGCGTCATGTGTCGCGACACGCGGCGTCCTCGCCGTGGGAGGCGATTCCGTGGGTTGATCGGCGTGGCGGCGGGCCTGCCCAGCGTTAAGCTTCGGCGCGTCCGTCCGAGCGCCGCCGTTTGTCTATAAATAGTGGGGGACGGAGGGACGGATCAATCTTTCCCTTCCTTGCCTTCCTTCGAGGAGAAACAAGGCCGCCACCACCGTTTCTTAGATCCAAATCTCTCTTCTCCTCCTTCCTTCTGCTCCCAAGAACCGCCTCACCCAGGGAAAAAAAGATGGGTTCGTGGCGCCCGTCGGCGGTGACCCCGGCATGCTTGAAGAGGTGTACCGTTTGCGGCGGACTTCCCTCGGCGGCGGGCGGAGAGAGTATAAGGTGCCGCCCGGACCGACGCACGCCGTCCCCCCACCCCGCCGGAGGGCTACGTGGTCTCCTTCGCGGCGTTTCACCACCGGGGGCTCGGCGTCCCCGCCGACGACTTCTTCCGCGGCTTGCCGTCGTCTTTGGGGCATCGAGCTCCAAGACCTTTTCCGAACGGGGTCCTGCTCTTCTCCATCTTCTCCGCGCTTGCGAGGGATGGCTGGGCATCCCACCAAACCGAGCTCTTCGGCCCGTTCATCTTCGCCAAGATTCACTTCTTGCCCAAAGAAGACGAAGGTCAAGATCCCCGCATCGATTGCCCGGCAAGATGAAGGCGACTTTTCCCGGAGGGCGAGCTCCCTACCGCCAACACCGGGTGGAGGGGGAGTGGTTCTATCTCAAGAACGACCCCTCCATCCCCTGCCCCCCCGATACGGGCGCACGCGTTCGTGGCGAACAATGTGTGGCGGGGAGGGACCCCACGCCCATATGTTGGAGCGCGTCGAGCGGGTGACGGAGAAGATCAAGACCCTCCATGACGCTGGGCTGACGATCAGCCATATCATCGCGACTTGCTCGGCCGCGCCGTGGTCCCGCTACAGCGCCGCGAGCCCGACTGAGATGACGCCGAGCGAGCTCCTTTCATGGGGACCGTGACGGCTCCGGGGTTGACAGTCGAGTAGGTCAACCGGTGGCTTAGTCACGTGATGAGGACCGTGGATAGACCCGAACGCGCCTCCGGCCCTCCCCAATCGCGACGTCGAGCTCGTAAGTACTCGTCCTCCCGTCTTCTCATCGTTGATGACCGTTTGAGCTCGCTCGACCTCTCGGTTTTGCGAGGTTGGCGTGGTGGATCTTCCTCCTTCTCATCCTCCGCTCCCCGGTGAGAGACCGGTGGGAGCGGGGCCGACATGCCCCAAGCCCCGATTCTGGAGCGGGGCGCCGACTCGCCGGACGGCGGGCGCGGCGCCCGCCGACGTGGGTCGCCGGGCGCAGACCCTCGCCTCGCCGCCGAGGCGGAGAAGACCTCGGCGGCCGGGGGACGCCATCGCCCCTCGGCGGCACCCTCTCGCCGAAAGCGGTCCCGCCTCCTCTCACCAAGAACCCCGAGGCTCGACCGAGCTCGCTTGGCGGCTCGCGCACCGAGGACGAGGGAGGCACGAGCTCAAAGGCGGCCGAGGCAAAGAAGAGGAAGAGGAGGATGGCCAGGCCGAGTAAGTTCGAGTCTTGCGATGTTGTCGTTGTCGCGTTCGATTATCTCCTCCGCGTGTTGATTTCCCTCTTTGTTCAGTGTGTGGCCAAACCTCTGCCCGTGGCGGCCGAGGTCGGGGTAGGGAGCTCAGCGATGGTGACGATGGCGGCGAGCTCGGTGGCGATGGCGGTGACGACGAGCTCGACGGCAAAGGGCGGTGACGACGAGCTCGGGCGGCGATGGCGGTGACGACGAGCTCGGCGGCGATGGCGGTCACGACGAGCCCGGCGGCGGTGACGCTCTCCTCATTCATGGGGCTGCTTCCCACCGACGCCTCGCTGGTCCCCGGTGCTAGTGGAGAAGGTGGAGGACCCGGTCGGGGGCCAAGCACGGCAACGCCGCCGCCGCTCCTTATCCCGTGACGCCGCACTCATGACGATAGTGAGCTCGGTCGCCCGAGCTCGCACCTCGTCATCGCGAGGCGACCGTTGTCTCCATGACGCAGCGCGGAGAGCTTCCGGTGGCGAGGACGGACGCCGAGGAGCGGGTCGAGGACAAAGCCAACGGAGGCTGCCGCCGTCCGGGGCCAACGGAGGCCGCCGCCAAACCCGAGGTCATGGAGATCATCGATGTCGATGCGGCGGTGGGCGGAGGAGGCCGAATGGGCCGAAGGTGACATCGGGAGGGGCATGGCGATGATGAGCTCGGCGGGCGGTGGCGGTGATGACGAGCCGGGCGGGGCGGTGACCGTCGCCGTGCCCGATGTTGAAAGGCGCGTCGCCGAGTCGGAGGGGGCCACGGGCGAGGTCCGAGCGTGGAGACGGGCGATGACACCGCGGGCCGCGGATGTTGATGCGGTCGACGATGCCGTGCGCCATCGGCCGGGCGCCGTTCCTTGAGCGTCCCTCCCGAGGACCTCGATGAATGTCTTCCTCCCGCCGCCCTTGGCGCCGATCACGCCATGGCGCTTCCGGGAGGGGCCAGCGCTGCAGTTGGAGCGCATCGAGCCGTTGGCCTCGCTGCCGAGGAGTGGCACGCCGGAATGCCTCAACCGAGTTATGCATGTTAGGGACTTCCATTCATTCCTTCATCCGACTACATCATCGAGCTCTGAGTTCGAATCTTTGTGTGCGCTGACCGTTCATGTGTTCTTTCGCAGGGGCTGCAGGAGGCCATCAAGGGGTATAACCGAGTGGCGTCGGCGTACCTAAAGGGCGAGGACCTCATGGGGCAAATGATGTCGCCTGACCGAGGTGAGCGGCGGCCTTGGTCAAACGCACATACATCATCAGTTCCTGAAGGGCCGGATCACGGACGTCGCCGACTACATCCGCGACACCGGGAGCGTGTTGCCCGTGAGGCCCGCGAGAAGGCTGCCGCCGAGCTACAGCATGCGGCCCAGCGGCAAGCGGAGATCGACATCGCGAACAAGCAGCAGCGCGAGAAGATGGAGGAATAGCTCGCCTCGCTCCGCGAGGTGCCGGGAGCCAAGGAACTCGAGCGCCGACACTCGAGATCCGTGCTAATCACCGCAGCGTGCCAAGGAGGGGATCGTGGAGAAACTCCAGCAGCGTGACGTCGAGCTCCAGGGTGAGTGTTTCCTTCATTTCCTATCCATCTTTTTCTTCTTGCGCGTGAAGCTGATCGACCTCGTCGGTGAGGCTTTCAGTTTATGATCACGAGTCCGCCGAGCCGTGGTGTCTGTACCATGCTTCGGAGAGGCGAGCGGTATCGGCTCGATGCCGAAAATCATTCGCTTTGGGAGAACCAGAGGACCTTTATAATACTTTGTGGAGTAAGCGAGCGGCCCTTTGCTTCCGTCCTCTTTTCGCCTCATGACCTACGTTCTGATCTGTCCTTTTGCTCGTAGGTGAGAAAGAGAGGTCGCAGAAGCTGGTTCACGACCTCAACGACAAGGAGGGAGCTCTTTGCCTCCGCCGAGGCCACCTCGAAGCATACGCAGCTCGAGCTGCGGACCAAGGAGGGCGACTGAAGCGAGAACGGACGATCTCGCATCACGTCCACCGAGCTCCAGCGAAAACAGACGGAGCTCGAGGGCAAACACAAGGAGCTCGATGAGTTCCGTCAGCGCGCGATGAAGGCCATGGAGGAGGCTAGGGGCTCGGCGAAAGCACAACGAGTACGCCCCGGAGGTGGAAGCCGGTGCCGCGACGCCCTCGGTGTCGAAGATACGGAGGACCCGTCTCGCCCGAGTGCCGTCCGTTCCACGCAAGGTGACAGAGGACGCCCGCCGAAGTTGTTCACAAGGCGTGAGAGCATCATCTTCGCTCATTACCCTAGGATCGACACCGAGGTGGTGAAGACGGGGTGGCCGAAGTCGAACAACGACGAGGAGCTCAATCGGAAGGCCGACATCGCCGAGGCCAAGACTCGCTGAGATGGCCGCCGAGCTCTTCAAGCTTGCTGCCAAGGAGCTCAAGTCTTCGAGCCCCCTCGTTGGTGAAGCCGAGCCGGGCGCAGCCTCGGAGCTCGAGGAGCCCGGCCGAGGAGGAGGTGGCCGCCGAAGATCCGCCTACGCAAGGCGAGGGGCTCATCGCCGAGGAGCCGGTGATGCAAGATCCACCGCGCAAGATTAGGTGTAGGAGCTTGAGGCCAGCCTCTTTGTTATGATTTTGAAGTCCTCGAAGTCGAGGCAAAGTGTAAATATAACGATAGCTTGTGCTAAGCAACCAGGTGTTAACTTCTTTCTCTTGTTGCGTTTTTTGTTGTTAATTTGTCTCGAGTTCGAGCTCGTGTCTCGGAAAATGAGCGGCGGGCCATTCCTCGCCGGCCTGGGGCGCGGGAGGTCGTTAGGCGCCGTGCCGTGCCTTCGCGATGGCGATCTCGAGACTTAGACATTTCAACGCATTGCGTGAGCTCGGGGAAGAAGTGAACGCGAGGTTGAGGGCCTATCCGAGCTCAAGGTCGGGGCTTGTGGTCGAAAAAGCATGACCTCGTGTGAGCTCGAGTCGAACTTTAGAGTTCGAGGTCGGTGAGAGTTTGCGAAAAAGCGGTGTGTTGAAAACGCGGGTGTGCGCCCCCCTTCCTTATAGCCCCTGAAGCAAGGGCGGGCCTCGCCGGGAGTGGAGGCCAGCCATTGCTCGATTGACCTAAGGAAAAAGAAAGAGCTCGAATGCTTGCAATGTATTGGCGCATTGAATCGGCGTTTTTATTGAAATTTGCAGCTACAACATTTCAAGTACATTCAGGGGTAAAGCGACGTAGGCGCTCGATGTTCCATGCGTTGGCGAGGACGCGACCACTGGCCATCCTTGAGTTTGTACGTGCCGGGCCTCAAAGCGCTGGTCGATGGTGAAGGGTCCTTCCCACGGCGCCGAGAGCTTGTGGCGGTCTTTTGAGCTCTGAGCTCGGCGGAGTACGTGGTCGCCGACGCTGAAAGCTCGTCCCTTGACGTGGATGGGGCGTGGTAGTGCCGCATGGATTGCACGCATTTGGCGGAGTGGAGGAGCGCGATGTCGTGGGCTTCGCCGAGCCGATCACCCGCCCTCGAGCGATGCCCGGTTGCCGCCCTCATTATATGCCCAACTCGGGGCGAGCCGCACTCGAGGTCGGTGGGGAGCACGGCTTCGGACCCAAAGACGAGGAAGAAGGGAGTTCGTCCCGTGGCCCTGCTCGGGGTGGTTCGGAGACTCCACACGACGGCGGGGAGCTCGGCGAGCCATCAACCGGCAAACTTCTTGAGGCGCTTGAAGATGCGCGACTTTACGCCCTGTAGGATCATGCCATTAGCTCGTTCTACCTGTCCGTTGGTCCTCGGATGACCGACCGCGCCGTGTCCACGCGGATGCCACACTTCCGCACTGCTTGAGGAAGACCTCTCCCATGAAGTTGGTGCCATTGTCGGTGATGATGGAGTTCGGAACCCCGAAGCGGTGGATGATGCCGTTGAAGAATTTGACCGTGTCCTCGGCTCGGCACTTGGAGATGGGCATGACCTCGATCCATTTTGAGAACTTGTCGATGGCGATGAGCAAAGCGCGTGTAGCCTCGGGACGTCCTGAACGGTCCCACCATGTCGAGGCCCCAAACCGCGAAAGGCCGGGTGAGTGGGATCGCCTAGAGGGATTGGCGGTAGATGTGTTCGCTTGGTGAAGAATTGGCCCGCGCGTGGCGCACAACCCGATTGGCGTCCGCGACGGCGGTTGGCGATAGAACCCTTGTCGGACCACCTTCCCGACGAGTTCGTGGGGCAGCGTGATGACCGCATTCGCCGGCGTGTATCTCCTTGACGAGCTCTTCCCCCTGCTCGAACGTGATGCAGCGTTGGAGGATGCCGGAGGCGTCACGTCGGTAGAGCTCTTCTCCGATGAGGACGAAAGACTTAGCCCTGCGGGCCAGTCGTCTCCACTCTTCTCGACTTGTAGGCGTACGCCCTCTTTCATCCACCGCATAAACGGGATCCGCCCGGTCGGGCTTTGGCGTCTTCGACCGAAGCTCGTCCCCACCCCGAGCTAGCGGTGCTCGGGCACACGACCAAGCGGGCTGCCCGCGTCGGCTCGAGCTCATGGGGTGTCAACCTCCACGGCGTTCGAGCTTGGGGTGTCGGCGGACGAATTCACGTCCGCGTGCGGTTGTTGTCGGCCCGCCCTTGAGCCGTATCGAAGGCTTGTGCCGTTTCGTGCATGAAGATGCCCGCGCGGGACCGGTAAGAATCGATCCGATGCGAGTTTGGCGAGCTCATCGGCGTCGTTGTTGTGGTTGCGATGTATGTGGTTGACCTCGAGCCCGTGGAAGTGTTCCTCGAGCTCACGGACCCTTTGGTGATACGCGATCATCTTCGGGTTGACGCAGTCGGCCTCTTTCATGACCTGGTTTTTCCAGAGCTCAGAATCACCCCGGACCTCGAGGTGCCGGTTGCCGAGCTCGTGTGCTATTCATAAGCCATTTACCAGGGCTTCGTACTCGGCGACGTTGTTGGAGGCCGGGAAATGAAGGCGGATCGAGTACCTCATGCGCACCTTGTTTGGTGAGATGAAGACCAGTCCGACCCCTGCGCCGTATTTCTTGACAGAGCCGTCAAAGTACATCGCCCAGTACTCCACGTCGTCAGGTCTTGGTGGTTGCTCGACCTCGGTCCACTCGGCGATGAAGTTGGACAACGCCCGCGACTTGATGGTGTCCCTCGGTGCGTATGTGACGCCGGCCCCCATCAACTCGACAACCACTTGGCCATGCGCCCGGCAACCTCGGGTCGGATGATCTCGCCAAGGGGATACTTGGAAACGATGGTGACGGGTGCGAGTCGAAGTAGTGGCGAAGCTTGCGCCGGTGATCGGAACGCTGCGTAAACGAGAGCTTTTTCGAGCTGCGAGTACCGAGTCTTGGTGTCGGAGAGGACCTCGCTGATGAAGTAGACCGGTCATTGGACCTTGAGCGCGTGTCCTTCCTCTCTTCTCTCGACGACGAGCACGGTGCTCATGACCTTCGAGGTTGCCGAGATGTAGAGGAGGATGGGCTCGTCTGGAGCTGGCGCCACGAGCATGGGCGGGTTGGCCAAGAGCTGTTTTAGAGAGTCAAGCGCTTGCTGGGCCTCGTCGGTCCGCATAAAGCGCTGAACTTCTTCAACAACTTGTACAAATGGCAGTTACGTTCTCCGAGCCGGCTATGAACCGACCGAGGGCGGCGAGACATCCCGTAAGCCGCCTGCACAACCTTGACGTTCTTGATTGGCCCCATGCTCATGATGGCGGCAATTTTTTGGGGTTGGCCTCGATGCCGCCGGATATTTACGAAACCGCGCAGTTTGCCATGCGGAACTCCGAAGGCGCACTTCTCGGGGTTGAGTTTGACCGCGAATTCGCGGAGCTTAATGAAGACCTTTTCGAGGTCGGGGACGAGCTCGCCAGAGCGCTTCGTCTTGACAACGATGTTATCGACGTATGCTTCGACGAGCTTTCCGAGGAGTTCTTTGAAGACTTTCGCATGCATCTTTGAAAGGTTGCGCCAGCGTTTTTTTCAAACCGGTGCATTGTTACGTAAATGCACGCGCCAAATGGAGTGATGAAGGAGGTGGCGAGCTGATCGAGCTCGTTCATCATGATCTAGTGGTAGCCGGAGTAGGCGTCGAGAAAACAGAGTGTCTCGCACTCGGAGGTGGAGTCAACGATTTGGTCGATGCGGGCAAAGGAAACGGATCCTTTGGGCACGCCTTGTTGAGACCCGTGTAATCAACGCACATTCTCCATTTCCCATTCTTCTTCTTAACTAGTACAGGGTTGGCTATCCACTGATGATACACCTCCTTGATAAACCTAGCGGCTAATAGCTTATCTATCTCCTCGGCGATTGCTTGGCGTCGGGCGTCATCGAAGCGCCTGAGCCTTTGCTTCACCAGCCGAGAGCCTGGTTTGATGTTCAAGGAGTGCTCGGCGACTTCCCTCGGTATGCCTGGCATATCCGAGGCCCTCCATGCAAACACGTCGAGGTTCGCGACGGAGGAAGTCGACGAGCTCGCTTTCCTATTTCGGGGTGAGCTCGGTGCCCACGCAGGGGTGTGCCCCTCCTCGTCGATCGCGACCTCCTTGGCGTCCTTCGGGCTTGAACGTGCCCGTGACCTTCCCGAGCTCGCCGGATGAGCTCGTGCTCGCCACCTTCTTGAGCTCGGGGAGTCCTCGGTGCTTGGCTCGGGCCGCCATCTTGGGCAAAGATCCGCCGATCTCGGCGGCGTCGTCCGGGCGTCATGGGCGGCAAAGAAGTGTCACGAAACGCAAACGCTCGAACGTCGAAGTCGATGGTGATGACCCCCTTCGCCCGGGGATCTTGAGCTTGAGGTTGGTGTAGTTGGGGATGGCCATGAACTTTGCGTAGCATGGCCGCCCAAGAGCGTGTGGTAGGCGTTCTGAATGGCGGCACGTCGAACGTGAGCGTCTCCTTGCGAAAGTTGTCCGTGAGTGCCGAACGTGACGGGAGATCGATCCGCCCAGAGCCGACCATCCGCTTCCCCGCACTACCCCGTGGATTGGGTGCCGTGAGGGGTTGAAGTCGTGCCTTGGGGATGCCAAGGGCTTGGAGTGCGTGGACGTAGAGGAGGTTGAGACCGCTGCCGCTGTCCATCGCGACCTTGCCGAGGCGCATGGTGCCGATGATGGGGTCGACGACGGCGTAAAACCTTCCCGGGCCGCGGGATGTGACGAGGGTGATCAGTCTTGTCGAAGGTGATCGCCGAGCTCAACCACTTGAGGTACGTGGGCGCGGCCGGCTTGGTGAAGAGGACCTCGCGGCGAGTGAGCTTGGCGGCACTTGGACTTCTATCCTGGCGCTCCGCCAAAGACGACGTTGACGGCGCCTTCCTCGATGTAGACGCCCTCGCCGCCGCCCTCGGGTGCTCCTCTCTCCGTGTCCTGGTCGTCGTCCTTGCCGCCACCACGCGGCGTGCCCATCACGTGCTTTTTCATGAGCCGGCAGCCCTTCATCTTGTGCTTGACAGGGCCCTCGTGGTGTGGGCATGGGCCCTCGAGCATCTTGTCGGTGTTCCTTCAGGACGAAGGGCTTGCCCCCTTTGCGCCGTTTTTTTCTTGTCCACCACGGCCACGAACTCGTCGTCTTCGTCATCACGGCGGCGCTTGTTCTTCTTGTTCTTCTTTTTCTTGTCCCAGGCGGCAGCCGGTCCCTTCCGTGGCCTCGTCATCGGCCTTGGCCTTGCCCCCTTGCCCGGGTAACGGCGAGACGGCGTCCTCTTCCTCGGCGTGGGTGGGTGGCGAGAATCGAGGAGTGTTGGCGGTCATTATCGAGTATATTATACCGCCAACTTATATCCAATTCTTGAGAAAGGGGCAAACTTATGATACATATACCTTTACTTCTAACCTAGTTCCACTTGTATTCGTAGAAATTATGTTTTGCGGTATAAGAGTGGAAACAGTACAAAGTCATCAAATAAATTAGAAAGCGTATTGAATAAAAGACGCCAAGGAGTGGATCAATCAAGAGGACCAAACCCCTCAGCACAATTTGGCCCATGCACCACCATAGGCCCAACATGTGAATGACAAAACGCGCGACAGAGAGAGGCCGGGGCCGGGAGGCTCGGCCCGGGGGGCGGCCGGCCCACGCGGCGGCCGGCACATTATTTCGGCCAAAGTTCCCGCCCTTTCTCCTGGCGGTTTGGAGCGATCTTCAAGCGGCGGTTGCATGCGGTGCAAAGTTTCGTTCCCGCCAAGAATAGCTCAAAGCAAGGAGAGCCCTCCATTCCCTCCTCCTCTCCACTATATAAAGAGAGGCACTCCTCACACACAAAACACACAACACACTACACATCACATTGTTACATTCTCACCTTGAGCACCACTCTCTCCCCTTCATTAGTTTAGTAGTAGGATTTGAGTTAGGCAAAACTTCAAGGAGGGCTTGTCTCCTTGGAAGGATCTTTTGGTAATTTACTATGAAGTTCTTTCCTTTATTCAAGTCTCATTATTTATATCGCAATGCATATGAACTAGAGTATAGTTATCCTCATGTTATATTCATATTATGCCAACTAGAGTATAGTTAGTATAATGTGATAATTAACATGACTAACTTTAGGCTAATTGAATCATATTTTATTCTTGGAACGTAGTAGAACTAAGTTCGAGTGATGGTCTGGTGTACCTTCGGGTTTACCTTTACTCTTGCCTGTCGATCCGTAGGGTCGGGGTACCGAGGGGGGTTTAGGTAGTTTTCTATAAACGTAAGCGTGGTGCTTAGGTCTATAGAGAATCATCCGAGAAATGCCGGCATCCCACGGTAGTGAGGTAGGCGGCGAGAGGGTGACAACTCGTTCGTCCTTCGCACTCCTCCACGTCCGGTGTCGGGTTGAGTCTTATCAAGTGTCACCGGGCCGGGCATATACCAGCGCGGGCATCTCCTCATCACTTTAGCCCATCTCTCGCTATGAACCATGAATGACGTATGTAGACTATAGTCCGACGCATTGGCGATATTAGAATAGCCAACTCAACATAGATTTTCCCTTTTAATGTTATTTTCTATTTATTCCTTCTAGTGCTCAAGAAGTGTGTGTGTCACCACTATCTCCAATATTATTGTCACTTACCCCCGTACATGATTAGTGGCTATCCAAACATACATTGTGGGCTATCATCATCATATTAAATCTAAACCTGCCTTCCCATGGAAAAATATAAATGAACGATACCCGAATACTCACGGGTGAAATGCTACGATGATAGATCCGCGCGCTTGCGGGTTGACCCTTGCAATATTCAATTTATCTATCACCCGACACTCTCTCGACGTTATCATTAAGGATAATATTTATTCTTAGTGATTGCGTTAAGAAATGTCGCCAAGCATTTCGGCGCCGTTGCGGGATGGGTTCTAAACCTGTTTCTAGTAATTGCGCTAAGAAACGCCAACAAGCATTTCGCACCGTTGCCGGGGATGGGTTCTAAACTTGTTTCTAGTAATTGCGCTAAGAAACGCCAACAAGGAGCTCCTTCATGGTCTTGGGCTTCTTGACGCCGAGCTCGCGGATCGCTCTCGCAGTGGTGCCGAAGGTGAAGGCGGTGATGATCTCGGAGTCGGAGGCCTCGGAGAGGTTGTTGCGAGCTTGGAGAAGTGCTCGATGTAGTCGCGCGGGCTTTCCCACTTCTTACGCTTGCACCCGCGCAGGTCCCATGTCATGCTCGGCCCGGTGTAGGTGCCCTAGAAGTTGCCGACGAAGACGTCCACGCAGATCCTCCCGAGTTGCGGATCGCGCCCTCCGGCGGTGCTCAAGCCATGACCGAGCTGAATCGGCGAGGTAGAGGGGAGGTTGCGGATGATTAAGTATTCGTTGTCGGCGCTGCCCGACTGGCGGCCGAGGCGATAATCTTCCGGCCAGTGTCGGGATCCGTCTCCCCGTTGTACCGCACCGGGTCGGAGCTCGAAACGAGAAGGGAAGGGCACGTCATGGATGCGTGACCCGAATTCCCTCGGCCTTCTCGAGCTCGAGCTCGAGCTCCGGCGCTCTTGCCTCGGCGGCGGGCTCAGAGCTCGTTTCGTCCGCCCGGGGTTGGGCCGCGGCTGCGGTCCTCCCGGGCTGTCGTGCGGCCGCCTCGCCGCTTGTTATACGACGTGCGGGGGGCGGTTTGTCGCGGTCGTCGTCGTCTCGGGGACGTGCTTCTCTCCCGCTCCGAAGCCGACCTTGCGGCCGGCGGTGAGGGTGTCCGCCGCGTCGCGCCCGGTCTCGCCCTACCCATCGGTGCACGTGAACTTGCGATGCGGGGGCGTGGCGAGGCCTCGTGTTCCTCCTAAAGTTGGCGGTGGGAGGCGAACTTGCCGCTTGTCGGACCACCGCCTCCGAGGAGTTTCTTAAGGCGCTCGTGAGCTCGTCGGAGCCTCCGGGTCCTCGGGTGCGGGGGGCGCCCGTGGGAGCAACGTGGCCGCCGCGAGATTCTACGAGGCCCTTCCGAAGACCGGCGGGAGCTCGTCGGCGTCCTCCTCGCGATTGATGCGGCGGGTGGGTGTCGCGGCTCGGGCTCGTGCATCTTTGTCGCCCTCCTTGATCGGCAGGAGAGCCTCACACTCACGTGCCGCCTCGCGCTCGAGCTCGTCGAGCTCATCGAGGCGGGCCTTAACACGATCGTTCGCGGGCTCTCGCCGGCCGGGCCTCAGAGTCTTGGGATCGTGCTCGCCGGTGTCGCTCGACGGGTTCTTTGCTTTAATGCGCCATCGGGTGTCTCGCACATGAAGCACGGGGCGAGACGGGTCGACGCCCATGAGGGTCATGCCCTCGAGGGCGATCTCGAGCTCGTGGACGTCACTGGCGGGACTCGGTGCCCCGAGGGGGGAGACCCGGCTGCCCGTCGGGGTACATCCCCGCGTGAGCCGCCATGAACCCGTCGACCGACAACGTGTCCTCTGGGCGAGCCGCGGGATGACGTTGGCGATGGAGTAGGTGACGTCGCGAACGTAGGCTCGAGTGGGCTCGGGCCCCGGGATGTTTGGGGAGCAAGTCCTCGATGAGGAGGAAGAAGCGATCCGGCTGCCTGCGCTGGATGGGGCTTGTAGGCACGGAAGTCGAATTCCGCCCTGCGCCCACCAACACAGAAGTCGGGCGGCGCCGCGAAGACGGGTAGGCACGCCCTCGCGCCGCATCGGCTGGGGAAGACGGCCCCGCGAGGGATCGCTCGCCCGGTGCCGGGTGAAGTCGAAAGCCGAAGCGCATCGTGGGCGCCCGGATGCCGGCGAAGTGGAAGAAGCCATCAAAGTGGTGATCGTCACACTAGCGCCGCCTACCTAGCGCCCACTGTCGTGGGTCTAATACCACCATCATAGTAATCGTGCGGCTGTGTGTGCAGCGATGGCCTAGCTCTAGAGACAATGACACGAGGGTTTATACTGGTTCGGGGCAAATCGAGCACCCTAGTCCGTGGTGTCCACTATCCGAGCTCAAGACTCGTAACGGGGGGATTACAAGTCGGGCGAGAGAGGGAGATGAGCTCCCAAGTCTCTTTGATTGAGGCAAGTGCCAATATCGTGGGGCGTATGAGTGGAGTGGTGAGTGCTTGTGAGGCTTGAATGTCTTCTTTTCCTTGTCTCTGCCCAGTGACAAGGGTCCCCTTTTATAGTTGCAAGGGGGTACATGGGTGTCACCGGAGCGGAGGACTAAAAAGAGGAGGGAGATATAATTGTAGGGGTGAAAATGTAAAAATGGCATGAGGCACCGAGCTCGTATGGCCGGTAGTGAGCTCGTGCGTGCGCGTCCCAGGCGTCTCCTCAGCTTGGTCGTCGTACCCTGGATTTGGGGAGATGGGCGAGGTCCTTGACCTGTACCCGGTCGTCGATCGTAGTTGGAATGCGTCCCGTCGGTATGGGTCTGGTTGTACTCCGTATGAGGTGGACATACATCATGCGTACGGACCGCACTGTGGAGGAGCGGTTGGGCGCAGCCGGGGTATGGCGGGTGAATCCATCACTTTCTACCCGTCACTTTGTGACCCAACATGGCTACGGTGCTCATCGAGGGAGTGGTTGGCCAACTCTGTACCCGTCGGCTTCTTCAAGAAGGCGGCGGTCGAGCTCTAGGTTGCCATCGGGCTCGGCGTGAGCGCGGCCGAGGAGTCGGTGGTGACGGAGCTCGAGCGAGGCGGAGTGGGATCTCCCGACCGAGCTCGTGCTCGTGCGAGGTACGAGAGCTCGGGGTGGTAGAGCTCGAGCGAGGCGGAGTGAGGTCTCCCCGACCGAGCTCGTGCTCGTACGAAGTAGGAGAGCTCGGGGTGGTAGAGCTCGAGCGAGGCGGAGAATCGCAAATGCCTGAGGAGCCCGTAACGAGAGAGCTCGAGCGAGTCGGAAAGAGGTCCCCGATCGAGCTGGTGCCTGTGGGAGCTCGTGGGGGAGGCGCTCGAGTGAGGCGGAGCGGTTCTTCGTCGGTCAAGCTCGTGCCCGCGAGTAATTACGAAGCGATGAGCTCGTGCATTGCCTTGGGCCGAGTCTCATTCGGGCTTTTGTTTTGAAGTGGGCCCGTTTAGGTCGTCCCGAATATCGATCCCTCACAAGGTTTACATTCTTTTTGAGACGGAGGGAGTATTTTCCATCCTTATACACACACCAGGTAAGCTATATGTATCAATAGGAGAGCTAAATTTGAACAGGGAGTCCTAACAAATGGAGATATGATTGCTATCAAGAGGTTTGCATCGACAATAGCAGGGCTTCAGGATGGTCAATACGAGAACGAAGGTCAGCATCTCATGAGGCTTAAACACCAAAATATAGTGCGGCTTGTAGGCTCTTGTTCGAACGCAGATTAAACTTGTGCGGCACAATGGAACATTTGTTCGGGCTGAGCAGCCGAGAGAGGTTGTTGTGTTTGGAGTACATGCCAAAAGGAAGTCTTCGTGGTCATCTCTCGGGTACCACAATCCATCCATTCTTCTATTTCTTTCCTTCACTCATGTCGACCTTCGAATTGCGTGCAATTACATTGGAGCATATATAGTTCCTCCTCAAATGTTACCCGAGAAAACATGTGATACTTTAATTAGTCATCATTTATCTCATTCTCTTTTACGAATACAGATGAAACTTGTGGACTTGAATGGAACACATGCTACAAAATTATTTTGGGCATTTGCTATGGTCTACATTATCTTCATGAGTGGTGGGAAGCTACCCCTATTATTCACATGGACCTCAAACCCGCAAACATATTGCCGGGATGACAATATGGCGCCAAAAAATTACAGATTTTGGTTTATCAAGGCTCTTTGGTGAAGAGCAAACTCGAACATGCACTACAAGTTGTAAGGGAACACCGTAAGTAAAATGCTACCTAGTTTTTCATCACCAGAAACACAAAGTCTTTTTTTCTTTAAATTAAAGTTCGATCTCTTGTGTGGTTTCATATTGACACACCGCTTACTAATTCAGTGCAGAGGTTACATGCCACCAGAATACTTAGAAAAACTGTGATCACAAAAACGTTTGACATATTCAGCTTGGGGGTAATAATCATAGAGATAATTACGGGCCTCAAGGATTACCCAACAATGATGAGACGAAACAGCATACCAGCAATATATTGACCTTGTAAGATACTTATGTTTCTACTTTGAAGGCAGAGGCCCTTTTTTCACAATCTATCTATACTTTCTAAATGTGTCATGTGTGATCTGACGTTGCAGGTGCTTAACAATTGGAGACATAGGCTCACAAAAGCACAAGAGTATACATCCCATGACATTGATTACCAACAAATAAAAAAGTGCATTCAGATTGCTCTGCTCTGTGTCAAATCTGATCGGGTGAAAAGGCCAACAATAAACCAAATTATGGAGATGCTAGAAAGATCAGATGAAGCATATGAAAACGAAAGAAAGGTAATGTAACCACCAAATTACTCCTTTATTAGTGACAAAACAAATTACATCTGGAGCTAATGGCCCAAAAAAAATCTAGAGACATATTAAGCCAAACTTTTTAAGCTTGACCAACCTTATTGTACGAAGAGTTTCAAAATCTGTGACACCAAAAACAAGTACACTATTAACAAATATTTTTTAGTCTGATCATAAAGGCAAAGGTTGGTAATTTAGATAAAAATTTAGAGGGTTATTCATAATAGCAATTTTTTTTAAATAGATATAGATTCATAGCTATTATTCTCTATGATGAATACAATTGACATAATTAATGACCATAAGTTTATGATTATTATTATTATAATTTATAGTATTTATTTATCTTTCTTTTTTAAAGAAAAACTCATCTTCTGAGGTTTAACACGGTGGCTATGGTGAGGTTCTTCATTTATCAAGATGTGCTACCATCTTTTGCATTGCATGTCGATCTCTAGGTCTTCATTACAAATTTTATTTAAAACATAAGCTTAAATTATATCAGAGTTGCATAATTTTATTGTGAAATCATGAATATATACTTCGGTTTTAACTTCTAACACTGTTAGTTATTGCAATTGTCTTATCCACATATAAAGTTGAAACTTTGGTGCTTATTATATAGTTATTCAAAATTTTATATCGTGTTTGAATAGAAATAGAACTGTAGGGTCTAGACTCATAGCAAGCTTGAGAGTTTTCAGAAGCAGAATTGAGGGTATCTGCCATGAAGTAGTACGATTATCTTAATACCTTCCATGCATGATATCTGTTAATCCCTGTCTATGGAATCCAGTTTTGTGTTCATTCGTTTAAACCCATGATAGAACTTATATAAAAATTATGACATACACAATTGTCACGGCTGTGTTCAAAATCGCCACGCTGATCAACCGACGATGTAACAAAACCTGAAACTGTACTATATATTATATGCATGTTCTGTTTTGTTTGTTATCAAGATGCCATTCCAATATATGTCTAGTGTTACTCTCGAATATGCTAAGTTTTTTCTCTTTCTTTTGATGTATCTGTGGTTAGCCACCTCTCACTCCAATGCTTGGAGAGTTCGTTGTGTTGTTTTGTTAGTGGATATGCCATAATCTTGCCTCGGGCAGGCTGTTGTATGGTTTTAGTCCGGATTTCCAAAATTAACTGGACGACAGGGGTTTTGCCTCGTTTTTTCAAAAAAACGAGGTTGTTGGATTCCTTATCAATATATATTCAGGTGGGGAATTCCGCCGCCCCCGGTGACACTTCAAAAAAAATATTACTTCCTTTGCATTCAGATTAATAGTAACAAGACAAATATTTGAAACATCAATTTCATGTCGCTACGTGATGAAACAAAGTATGTGCATGCTGAATTCAAAAAAATGCCATGTGTGTAGGCTTATCACACTTTCTTCTTGTAAGAGTATCTCCAAGAGTACCCAAAACATTCTCTCTATCTTTAATTTTTAGCTGTGACTTATCCAACACGGTGATTTAGATGGATGTCTTCTACCACTTTCAGGGGTTACAGGCGACGAAGCAGGTGCAGTGTACCGACGCCGTCATCTACCACAATGATGAGCACACCTGCGTCCACAGGCCAGCGGCGACGGGCCAGGCCATGGCGCCGGCAGAGCACAACCCGGACGCGGACGCCCACCTGCAGAGCCTAAACGCCGGCCTCACAGCGAAGACCGAGGGCCTGCCCGCGGCCACGGACCCGGCAGAGGGCAGCTGGATGGACGCCACGCCCTTGTACTCTTCCACGTCGGATGACTTTTATTACTGCTGGCCGCAGAGCTTAAGGGCCTATTTGTTAGAGCTCCTGCCGCCGGCTCCGGCTCCTGCGCGCAGGAGGCGGAGCCGGAGGAGCCCCAAAAACGAGCTTCTCCGGCTCCTAACAACATGGCCCGATGTCAGTAAAAGGGGGAGGAAGCGAGAGCAGTGGCGTGACCCACGGGAGGGTCAAGGGGGTCCACCGACCCCACGCGGCCCGCCTGTCATACACCCTGAAATCCAATCGTTGCTGGCTTGATGAAGGCAATTCGGCCTGGGCTACGTGCAATAGATGCCCAGCCCAGCCAGTCCACGTGCAGTCCGCGTCTCGCGGCGCGAGCGCGCAGGAGGCACCGGCGCGGGCTGTGGCATCGAGGGCGCCGGCGTGCGGTTCGACATCGGGGTTCGGGGGTGAGTCGATCCGTGAGCACGGGAGACGAAATTGCGAATTCGTGATCGGGCGGTTCGCCCTCGCCGCTGCGTTTGCCGCCATCGGGCATCGGCAATTCGGATTTTGGCACCGTGGTCGTGATCGTGAGTCTTCCTTCCTGTCTTCCTAATCCCTAAACCTAATTTTGTCAAGTCGTGATCGCTAATTGCTGTACTTTTTTTCAGCCATCTTGATTCTTGAAATATGAAGAGGAACGGAGACATTCGATCCTTACGGGATAAACAAGTAGTATTGTAAGTATCTCATATTGCTATATTTCGAAGTATTAGCATTCCATTTGAACAATTTATATTAAAATTTATCGATTTGTATATAAATTTTTTTTCTGTGCACCCCCGTGCTCGGAAGCTGGGTCCGCCAATCGAGGGAGAGAAAAAACCGGCTCTTAACTACAGTGGTACTAGAGTGGCGTGCAGGAGGAGCCGGAGCCAAACCTCATTTTGCCAAACAGGCCCTAAACCTCTTGCTTGATGAGTGATAGCTGCTGCTGTAGCTTGCTGTGAGTTGCTGACTTGTACATGGTAGTGTTAGCTTGCAAAAATGTAGCAGGGCCAGCCCGTCACGAACTCAGGAACGCGCACGTACATGCATGTTTGAACCCTGTGTGTGCCAACATGCCTTGCCTGCCTCACTAGCAATGCGTCGAACATGTGGTGATCGAGCCTTGGCCGCGCGACCGGCGATAGGCGAGGCACGAGGAAGGCGCGGCGGCGCTGAGGGCGAGCGGGAGCTCACCCTGCTAACGGATTGGGCTGGAATGGGTTAAACAATTTGGGTTGCAAGCAAGTTGGCTCGGGCTGGAGACAACGGGCTTCATTTACGTCATGGGTTGGATTGGTTGGGGTTAAGGAGGCAATGGTTTGGGCTCTGGTTTGGTTTCCAACCCATGGATGCTGTGGGTTCTGGTGAATGGTTTCAGCGAGTCGCTTATGACCCACGGCCCGCGGCCGCTGCTGCACTATCTCCGATGGCGACGGCCGCCTTGCTGCGAGGTCTGGTACTCGGTGCGGCCCCATCTCCGATGGCGATGGCACCTACGAGGAGGTGAAGGCGTACTGGCGCCGCCCGCGTGCTCCCAGGACGCCGCGCGAGCTCCGCGCTGAGGGCGCCAGGGAGGGCGACGGCCTCGTCGTCAACTTGCGCGGCGTCCGGGGCGTCGCCGACGAGTTCCGCGGCGTCTCGCTCCGGTGGTCCTCAGTCGTCGTCGTCAGGGACGTGCATGGCCAGCGCAAGGGCGACAGGCGGTTCACCTCCGCCACCGTGGGCTCGTCGTCGACGAGTACCTGCCCGTGAGAAACCCAGAAACCATGGGTTTAAAATGGATACGCCCCACGGGTTGCCAAATAGATAGTGTTTGTTTTAATTGACAGGAGCGCATGGACTGGAGTAATTTGGTTCCAGCAATGTTTGGGTTGGTTTGGTCTGGTTAGCAAAAGCTGTTTGCCGAGACATGGTTTGGTGTGGGTATGGATTGGTTTACAGCCCACTAGCAGGGTGAGCGGGAGCATGTAGGAGTTGGGCGCGGGGAGAACACGCGCATGAGGCGATGATAGAGCACGAGTGCGTGCAGGTCAGCTTAACGTCGAGACCATATACTATACTAAAAATTTCTGGTAATATCAGCTTTACATATAAAAAAATACTCCCTCCATTTTAAATTGTAAGTCGTTTGATTTTTTTGGCACCAAGTTTGTCCACTCGCCTTATTCAAAAATTTGTGTAAAATATTATTTCCTTTGTTGTTGTTTGCTTTATTAACAACCATTCTTCAAAACTAACTAAAATTTGACAATGTTTGCATAAATTTTTTTAAATAAGGCGAATTCACAAACTTGGGCCTAAAAAGTCAAACGACTTACAATTTGGGATGAAGTACATAGGAAAACAATCGACTCAAAAAGACCAACCACGGTAGAAATTGTCGGCCCATCCGGTGTGCAGGCCAGGCCAGAATGCGAACTCTAACCAGACGGGGCCAGACCTAAAGTTTCAGGCTGGCCCAAAGAGCCAGCACAACGGCGAGAGGCACCAGCAAAAACGAGAGCAAGACCTTCGCGGTGAGGCTCCACTGTCGCAGGTCGAACCAGAGCCCGAACACGACTTCGGCGACGCCGAACGCCACCATGCCGCCCAGGACGGCGTAGTAGGTGTAGGCGGCCGCGTTTCCGTGCCAGGTGATGAGGACAGCGCCCGGGCTCTTGGAGACGATGAGCGCGAGCACTGACACGATCAGGAAGATGCCGCTGGACACCAGCGCGGCAGGCAGCTTGGACGCGTCGTCGTGGATGGCGGCGGTGATCAAGCGGATGAGATTAGCCGGGAGCCATGCCATTGCTGATGCGCTCTACTTGTGACCTGATCAGCTAACAAGGGGTGTGAGTGTGACTGAGTGTAAAAAAGACTGCGAGTGAAGCCTGGTACGATCGAACTTGGTGGCAGAAAGCGAGATATACGAGGAGCTATATATCTACTACACCTACACCTATAAAGATATCCCCACTAGAGGATTAGTTTGGAGTTCTCAGTCTTGTGATGGATTCCGTCACTGGTAACTGAAATATAGTATAGCATACTGGCACTCGCCTTGCCCGCTCGGGACCCCTGGCGCCGTCGTCCCCGTCTCCACCGCATCCTAACCTCCCGTCTGAAGTTGAATCGACCGCAACGCTCGCCGTCCGTCTGCCTAGTCCCGACGAAGGGTCTGCGGCTGCCCGCCTCCTTGCGGCCGTTCAGATGGCCGGGCTGTTCCCTATCAATGCTCTGTGGCTGGCCGCCTCCTCGGTACGATTGATTTGCGGCCGCATATGGTTCGTCTTCGAGCGCGCGGGCTGCAGCTTCCCCTCCATCCTGTCCAACGCCCTGCTCCTCCTCATCGCCATCCTCTTCTTCTGGGGGATGTTCCCCATCCCGACGGCGGCCGCGTTGCAGCTTTGCCCGTCCCGACACGGCAGGCAGACGGCCGAGGGGACGCACATCTGGAGAGGAGGCCAGCACGCCGAGGGGGTCCTGGATGGCTGGACGAGATCCCCGGGTGATCCGCCAATGAGGCTGTGATTTGCACGTGGATGTGCATCCGCAGGTCAGTGCGTTTCCCTTTCTCCCCTGATTCTGAATCTGCACGGCAATGGAAGGAATTCATGTTTTTTTTCGTGCATAGGAGTAATCACGTCATACTGTTCCTGGAGCATCCATCAATGGCAGACAAGGTGCAATATAGAGAAAAACCAACATATTCGATGGATGGTGCTGCTTAATTTGTCCCTGTTCTTCTCTCCCCATGATTTGCCGGTTAGCCCAATCCTGAACCTCCCATATCCCAGATTTATTTGCAGATTGATGGAGAGACTCTAATAATCTGTTAGATTTGTAGGTTTTATCACCAATTTCTGTAATGTGTGCATGTCGGAGATATCTCTTGAATCAGCATCTATCCAAATTTCACCAATTGTGAGTGTGATGTCTATACCATGGTGCAGTACAGAAGAAAACCTTGGCAGTGGACGTGTTTTGAGTATTTTATTAGTCCGGCCAACTAGATTGTGCAGCATAGCAGCATGGAGGAAGTGTAGAACTTAGAACACACGCTAGACCTTTAGGCCAAGTGGAGTGCAGAATTTAGAATGTTGCTCCTAGAATAACTGACCAGGTTGATTTCCTTTTTTTTCTTTTTGCAATTTAGTTCATGTTTACCCAACCAAGAATGCATTGGCACTTCAGAGCTGCTGTCATGCAAATTATGTGCTATTTACTATATTATAAGTATTGTGTGTCAGAAAAGTAACCAGTTACATGGCGTTGAGATGGGCACAGTTTATCGTGTGGAAGTAATATTATGTTTCATTCCTATTGTTTATCTTGCAACATCAATATTGTCTCTGCTCTCGCTCTCCGGTCATACTCCCTCTGTCTCAAAATAATTACGCATCTCGCATTTTGAGAAGTCAAACATTTTTAATTTTAACTAAGTGTATATAAAAATATAATCATGTTTACGGTAACTAAAAGTATCATTAGTAGGACCTTCCTATTCATTTTACATTCCTGACCTTTTGTGCGAGTTGGCTACTTTTTAGATTGACGGTAATAGCTTGCAGTCCTGCAGAATATATTCCAGCTGAGGTCACCAATAGAAATTTGTTTTGTTTTCAGATCCCATCCTGCAGATCTACAGAGTGGTCAAGAATGTCCAAGCTATTACTTTAAGTAGTTTCATACATAATGTACGTGGCATCAGAAGTAAGTCCTTTTTCGAACCAATAAATCTGGATTGTCCTTTTCTTAGGTATCTTATGTTTTGAAGGAAAAAATTGGTTTCAAGCATAGTTTTGGGTGCTACCATTGGTTTAAGTAGTTAGCAGTACCTTCGCTTTGCCATTGACCGAGAAAAGAAAAACTCATTTGCAGAAGAAAAGTTATCAGACATGCTTGGGTCTCAGTGGAGAAAAGATGAGCTCGAGCGCTTCTATGGTGCCTACAGAAAATATGGAAAAGATTGGACAAAGGACTGTTTTTAATCTTTTATAGACAACGGATAAAAGGGAAATGCATCAATATCAGTTGCACTTTCCTTACATTCAATATGTTAACCTGAGAAAGTCAATCTATCTACTCTTATACCTATTTCAGTTTAATGATTTTTCATTCCACTTTTTTTAGGTGGCTGGTGCTATCCACGATAGAACATCTGACATGGTGAAGGCTCTTTACAATATGAAAAAGGTAAATATTTGGCTGGTCATGCTATACACCTGCTCCCATTCCATTTGATAACCTAAATTTCTCTAGACCAGCAATGGGCAATGGTTGATTTGCTTGGTCTCATAACTTTCTGCCAAATTCACAACTATGAATTATGTTCCTATATATGCTTTGTTGTACTAAATTATTATGTGGCATATCCAGGCATATTTATCTCTTCCGGAGGGAACAACAACTGCAGGGTTAATTGCAATGATGACCGATCACTACAATATTTTGGTGAGACTATATTTAAGTGGTCAAACACTATGGTTACTATTTCCATATAGGCATATATTCTTCAATTCTTTTCTGTTATATGTGAATCATATGAATAAACAATTTTCTCGTTATCTGTGTCCATCTTTGTGACCATGGGATTAAGAGTAATAAAGTTAGCACTGTCTCAAAACAGTTGTTTTTCTTATTATATGCAAAATCAGTAATTTATTCAATGCAATCTAGAACTATTTGTTGCACATGAGAAAATGAATCGAATTGCCGCTGGGATCAACTCCTTATGTGATGACTTAAGTGATTTCAGCGGCTGTGAATTTCATTTCAGAATAATGCTATATGCATCAGTCATATTTATTGAATATACTAACAAGGAAATCTTTAATGGACTGTAGGATGGAAGTAACAGTGATCGAGAAAGCAATGATTCACCAAAAGTTTCTAGGAGGCTACAGAAGCGTGGTCATGCAAAACTTCAATCTGTGTCTAAGACATTTGATACACATTATACTGATCTGTTGCAACCTCAGCCTGCTTCATCGAGCTATGCATGCCTTTCTTTGTTGAAGAAGAAACGTTCTGGAGGTAATTAGACTTATTCCTATCAACATATGCCTGATCTTTTGTAACAGGACAGTAGTGATGTTTTGTATATGCTAACACTAACTGAATGATGGTTACAGAGTATGCATTCACGATGAGTCTGACGATGGCTGGCAACGTGTATAGCTTTGGAGTCATTTTGCTGGATCTGTTGATAGGACAACCATCGGTTATTGATGGAACTGAGTCAGACAAGTGGGCTCTCAGTCTTTGTGTCAGGCCTGATCAAAAGGAGGAATTCCTTGACACCAAGGACAGAGGAACCTACATGAGAATGTACTCTACTTCATAAATTTCTTAGTGATTATGATCATATTTCTTACTAATCCTATTTCTTACTAATAACAATAGAATTCTTCAAAAATACCCTCTTCATACCACAAGGCAACGCTGAAATCCCCCTAGTTTGTATGGATTTCATTGAAGGTTTGCCAAAGTCACAGAGGTATGATTCTATATTGGTGGTAATTGACAAGTTTACAAAATATGCACATTTCATTCCATTGGCACATCCATTCTCTGCTAGTGATGTGGCTCAAGCATATCTGGACAATGTTTACAAACATCATGGGTTTCCAAAAAGATTGTGTCTGATAGAGATCGAAAGTGTTTGGGAGCAATCTGTGGCAGGAATTGTTCAGACTGTCTGATACACAACTTCTGATGAGCTCTGCCTACCACCCTCAAACTGATGGACAGTCTGAACGACTGAATCAATGTCTAGAAACGTTTTTGCGGTGTTTGGTCAGTAACTGTCCCAAAGATTGGCACAAGTGGCTGTCAGTTGCTCAGCTTTGGTATAATACATGCTATCATTCTGCTTTAGGCCGTTCTCCATTTGATGTTCTTTTTGGGCATCCACCAAGGCACTTTGGTCTGGCTAATGAGATTCAGCTGCACTCACCTGTATTGGAACAATGGCTAACTGAACGACATCTGTTGTCGGATGTGATTCAGCATCATCTGTTGCGAGCTCAGCAACGTATGAAATCTCAAGCTGATAAGGGTCGAAGTGAAAGGGAGTTCAAAGTGGGGGATAAGGTATATCTTAAGCTGCAGCCGTACATTCAGAGTTCTGTAGCTCCTCGTTCTAACAGGAAGCTCAGCTATCGCTGGTATGGGCCATTTCCGGTTCTTGCTCGAGTGGGGAAAGTTGCTTATAAGCTGCAATTACCAGAGGGAAGTCGTATACATCCAGTTATCCACGTTTCGCAGTTAAAGCTTCAAGTTCCCTCATCAGCACGTTTGGAGGATGACATCACTCAGGTACCTGATGACCCAACTGCCATTGCTAATCCTGTTCAAGTTCTTGACACCAGGAGCTGTCGTATGGGCACCTCCACGTTGTGCCAGCTGCTGGTTCAGTGGCAAGGACTTCCAGCTTCAATGGCGACATGGGAAGAAGAAGGAGGACGTGCTACGTCAATTTCAAATTGTCCAGCTTGGGGATAAGCTGGTTTTCGAGGACAGGGCAATGTCAAGACCCGTAAGCGTACCAGGAAGACGGGGGAAGCAGAAAGACGTGTCCGTGGCAAAAGGCTGAGAAGGAGTTTGTCGTGGTCTAGAATCACGGTGACCACTGTCACAGTAATCGAGTGGCTAGTGTGTGCAACGATGGCTTAGCTCAAGGGATCACGAGGCAAGATTTATACTGGTTCGGGGCGTCAACGAGCTCCCTAGTCCAGTGTGTTCTCACTAATCCGAGCTCAAAGACTCGTAGCGGGGTGACTACAAGTCGGGTCGAGAGAGGGAGAGGCTCCCAAGTCTCTATGATTGAGGCAAGTGCCAATAGCGGGTGGATGATATGTGGAAGCGGAATGCTCAGATTGCTTGTCTCAAACCTGGTGGCAAGGGTCCCTTTTATAGTAGTAAGGGGGTACATGGGTGCCACCGAAGCCAGGGACTAAAAGGGAGAAGAGAGTAAAACTATAGGGGGGAAAGTGTAAAAAGCGACCAGGAGTAGCGAGCTCGTTGGCGGGAAAGAGGTCGTCATTCGTCCGGAGGCGTACTCCGTCGAGCTCGTCCGTCCCAAAAAGAGCTCGTCGAGGTCCTAGATGGGTGTTCGTCGTTGTGCCCGGTCGTCGCCGTCGCTGGGATTTCGGGAGGAGGTCGTTGGTCCGCCCATGCCCCCTCCGAGCCGGAGTCGGAGCGCGTCTTGTCGGGATCGCCGGGATGTACCTCGGACGAGGTGGACATACGCCGGTGTACTCGAGCTGCACTGTGGGCGGAGTGGTTGAACACCGTTCAAGAGGAGAGCATCCGAGGTAGAACGAAATCCCGAGCTCGTGGGGCGAAAAAAGAGCTCGTTTATGAGCTCGTGGTGGCACCCTTCGTCATCTCCGGTCGTCGCCGTGCGCTGGATTCTTGGAGATGAGCAGTGGTCAGCGCGACGTTCCCCGCAGCGGAGTTGGAATGCGTCTCGTCGGGATGCCCCATCACGTGTGTCGAACGAGGTGGGCTGGCGCCACCAGACTCGAAATGTACCGTGCGGTGATGATTGAGTCGCCAGAGCATGGTGGGTCGAGTCCATCACTTCCAGCTCGTCGCGTGGCCTTGACGTGGCTACGATTAACTCGTCAAGGGGGTGGTTGGCCAACTCCGTGCCGATGGCTTCCCCGAGAAGGTTCGCGGGTCGAGTTCGAGGTCGTGGATGTGCTTGACGAGGTGGGGATGGCGGAGCTCGAGGGAGCGAGAGAAGGGTCGTTCGAACGAGCTCCGGTCCGCGCGTGGAGGAGAGCTCGTCCGGGGCGGAGAGGTTGCGCACACCCGAGAGGTCATCGTGGAGAGCTCGAGCGAGTCGGGGATGGGCCTGCTGATCGTCCTCGCCCCTTGTCTGGAGATGGGGAGCTCGTTGAAGAGGCGTTCGAGAGAGGCGAAGATTCATCCCGTTGGTCGAGCTTGTCTTGGGCGACGCCGATGAGCTCGTACGTCGCATGGGTTGAGTCGGGACTGGGTTTATGTTTCGAATTTGCCCAGTATTTAGGGCAACCTAAATATCGAACCCCCACAGTAGCCCCCGAGCGTTTGGGGGAGAGGATGTCTCCCCGGGCGCTTTCGGGTGATCTTTTGAGGTCGTGGCCACAAAGGGGATGGTGTGTTTTGATCTCGCTTCGTGGGTGCACGCGAGCGCACCCGCGGGTGTAGCCCCTCGAGGCCCGTGGGAATAGGAGGTTCTCGCGGAGGCTTAAAATTTCTCGTGTTTTGGTTTGCCTCTTTTGAGAGTGCTCGCAAGAGGAGTGAGCTCGGGCTCAATTTTACCTCGTTGGCGAAACCGAGTGCTCGGTGAGCTCCGGGCGGGTGACTTAGGGGAGGTCCGAGCTTGTGCTCGTTCGTTTGATCGCCTAGTGGACCGACCTCGTATTCCAAAGGCGCGACCTCTACGGCTCCCGAGCCCCCGTGCGGAGCTCGAGGACTAGCATCTCCTTGTCGACGAGGACAACCTAAGGTCGGCATCGGTTTCCTTTGGCAACCTAAGTGCGCCTAGGTGAAAGCCCCGAGCTGGATTCGCAAGTCCGGGCGCGAGCCATCGATCTTTGCTTTCCCTTGGCGCCCCTCGCCGATGTGTCTCCCGGGCGGCCCTTGAGCTCCCGGGAGCCGGCCTTCGAACCCCGAGCCGTGGAGTGTCCGGCCCGAGCTCGAGCTCGGTTCTCCTTTTGCGAATGTGACCGTTGGGGTCGAGCTCGACCGCATTTACTCCGCAGCAAAAACTAGCCGTTAGAAACTAGCCGTTAGGGAAATTACCGCTGGGGCGGCGCGGTTATCGCCGCTTTCGCATGCGCCTTGTCGTCGCACCACGTGTGGCACAGGTGTCTGCTCCGGTGGAAGCGGCCATTTGGGCTGATGAGACGTCTGGGTGGGCCCAGGCCCGGAGTTCGTTCCGGTGCGTCCATTTCCGAGCTCCCTATAAATAGCGGGAGTCGGTTAGGCGGGGCAATCTTTCCTCCCCGTTCATCCTTGAGAGAAGATCGCGACGCCGCCGCAATCCTTAGATCGATCTCAATCCCCCTTCCTCTCCATCGCATTCGAGAGAGAGAGAGAGATGGGTGATTGGTTCCCCGACGGCGGCGACCGAGGCGGTGTTGGAGAGGGCGATGATCTGCGGCGGACTCCCCAGGAAGACGGCGGCGGAGGAGTGGATCATCCCTCCGCGGGCGCACGAGGTCCCCCGAGCCGCCGGCGGGCTAAGTGGTGTCCTTCGCGGCGTTCCATGTCCGGGGATTCGCCGTCCCCAGCAAGAACTTCCTTCGAGGTCTCGCGCGGCGGGGCATCAAGCTCCAGCACCTCACTCCCGAATGGGATCCTCCTCCTCTCCGCCTTCGTCGCGCTCTACGAGGATGGCTGGGAATCCCACCCAGTTGGGACCTCTTAACGCGTTCTTCCACGCGAAGATCCAGTACTCGTCCGGCGGCGAGAAGGACGACAAGATCCCCGCTCTAATTGGGTCTGTTGCGATCCAATTGAGGGCAGGAAGGATGAGGGCCACGTTCCCCCCGGGCGAGCTCCCGACCGCCAACACGGGGTGGCGGAGCGGCCGGTTCTACCTCAGGGCGACCCCCTGCGTCCCCGCCTCCGGTACACGGAAGACGTTCGGGGGGAACATGTGGCGGCGAAGCCTTCCCCTCGGCGGCGGCTGCGCATCGAGGTGGTGACGCGGAAGGTCAAAGCCCTTCGCAATGCCGGGCTGACCATCGGGAGCGTCATCGCCACGCGGCTCAACGCGGCGTCATCCCGGGCGCGCCACCGCGAGCTCGGGCTCGGAGATGACCTTAGAGAGGTCACCCTACCGGGGGGCGCGACGGCCCCGCCCGGCGTCGGACCAGGTTCGCCGGTACATCAACCACGTGATGAGGACTCCGAATCGATCGGCGACCGCGCCTGCCCTACCTTGCCAGGCGACGTCGAACATGGTTAGTGCTCGTTCCGTTTCGTTCTCATCTTCGCTTGTTCGAGCTCATTCAGATTCTGAGTGTTCGTTTGTTGTTTTGATCTTTGATTCCTCAGGTCGGAGTGGTGGATCTGCCCCTCTCATCCACCGCCCCGGGAGAGAAGCGGCCGGCGGGAGGGCGGCCGGATGCGGCCCCGGGCCGCAGCGAGGTGTTGACTCGTCGGATGACGGCGAGGAGCGCGGCAGTCGTCGTCCGCCCCTTCGCGATAGGAGGCGTCTTCGGCGGAGGCTCTATCAGCCGTCGAGAGGAGGCGTCCTCGTCCGCGGCCGAGGCGACGGGGACCGGCGCGAGCTTGAGGACGCCCTCGTCGTCGTTGGCGCCCCCGCGGGAACGGCTCCGGTTCTTCGTCACGGCCTCGGCAACCTCGTCTTCCTCCTGGGCCCGCGCCGAGCCGCGCCCCGAGGACGAGGGGACACGAGGGCGGCCGAGGCGAAGCAGAGGAAGAGGAGGATGGCACCGAGTAAGTTTTTGTAACAACCCCGAAAATACCAAACACCAAAAATCACAACAAATTAAAATTTTTTGAAAACAAACCCATGTTTGGTGTGTGACATGCTAGGAAACCACCTTGTAGGTGCACAAGTATTCCCTAATAGCATGTGTGAGCATTTGCATCTTAATCAACTTGTGATTGGCTCTTATGATTTTATGTGATGAAATAAAATCAACCAACTTTAATTTGTTAAACCGACCTTGTTTGTGTTGCCAACCTTTGGACATGGAATCCTAAAACCCTAGTTGACCCCTAGAGGACCCCACTAAGGGCATATACGTGTTGGCAATACAAGTATATGCACATAGGTGCCCATGACTTAAAAATAGAAATAAGAAGGTATAGAGATAGGAAAATGTTGCCAACCCTTGGACTTGGCATCCACCAAACCCTAAGTGACCTTGGTGGACCCCACTAGGAGGTGTACATGCTTGACAAGCTAGGTGCATCACTTAAGAGACCTTGGTTTAGATTAGAATGGAAATAGGAAAGAAATAGAAATAGAAAAGAATTAGAAAGAGGGGAGAAATAGGAAATGCCATTTGGCCCAAAGCAACAACACCGCCTGCTCCACCTTGGCCCAACAAGCTAGCGGTAACCCTACTGCCCTCCTTCCTTCTTCATGAGCCCGGCATGAAAGCGCGCAAGAACCGCCCAACCCGCCTTGCGGCGACCCAATGCCGCGGCCTCGCCAGCCCAAGGCCTACCGGCCGGCCAGGGCCGCCGGCCTCACTCGCGCCGCGTCGCGCGCCAAAGGAGGGCACCTCCCTCACACCGACGCCGACAAGCGGGCCCGTGGACCCGCTTGTCATCTTTTTTTCCTCGCCCCTGTTCTCTCGCGCGGAACAGAGCACCGCCCGGGCGGACGGAATCCGGCCGCGTTCGAGCTCACCTTCCCCACTCCGCGCCAAGACCGAGCGCCCCTGCAGGCCTTGCCCGCCAAGCTGGCCGGGGAACACGCAGGGACACGAACGCGCGAAACCCCCGCGGACGGAGGTAAAGTTGCGCCGCTCTGCCACCGCCGCCAGCCCGCCTGCCTCGCCAGCCGGGCTTGACCGACGCGTTCGAAATCGCGCTCACGTCGCGACGCGGACGCCCGCTCCCATGAACCGCAACCACCCGATCGACTAGCCCTTCCCATCCTACCGTCCGCTGCCCGCTCCCTCACCATAGTCGAGCCGCCGCCCTATAAAGAGGTGCCTTGGGCACCCTAGGGTTTCCTGCAGCCCGCCGCCATCTTGGTGGCCTTGCCCCCGCCACTTGTTGCCCAGGTCGATAAAGGAGGAGAAGAGAGGGGGAATAGGAGAAGAAGGGGGCGGGAGAAGCCGCCCGCGACAGATTGCGCCGAGCCGCGCACCGCCGCCGCCCCAGCTCGCCGGAGCGTGTGGGCTGCTGCCGCCTGCCGCCACCGACTTCAAGGGCGCGCCGGAGGACGCCATACCGCGAGTCGGAGGCCTAGACGAGCACCGCAAGCCCGCCGTCGTCACCTTGCCATCGGCCGACGCCGAGCCGAGGTGAGCACACCGTCCATGCCCGCGCTCACCCTTGCCTCGCCGTCGCGTTCCACTCCACGGACGCGAGGGCGCCGCTGCTTTATGAGCACCGCGCCCGCGACCGTAGGCAGCTTTAGGATGCAAAGGTCCGCCTTGCCGAAGCTCACGACTCGGGACCGCCGACGCCCGGTGTGCACGCCGCCATGGCCACGACCACCCATGGTGACGTCATGCTCCGGCCGAACCAGGCCGACGCCGCCACCGGACCCCCACCATCGTGTCCGCCTCGCCCGGCGAGCGAGTAGGCCCCACCTTTGACCCACGTTGAGCCTAGGGCGCGCAGCCGTCGCGGACCTCGCCCGGCGCGGCCGTGCACCCGGCACCGCCATGCCGCCCGGCGAACCTAGACACCCCCTCGGGGCCACGACCTCGAACTTAGGGCACCCCCACACCATCCCTTGATGGTCTCGTGATAAACACCAAGGCGCCGCCCTCCCGAGCCCTCAACACGCGGGAACGCAGCGGCGTCGTCGCCGCGACCACCGGTGCCGCCATGGTCGTAGGCACGCCACGCGGCGCGGCCGTTCCACGCTGTTCCGGCCGCCTTGCTCGTCGAGGGCGCGCCGTGGAGCCTCCGCGATGAGCCGCACCCAAACCGTCTAGCTGGTTGGGGGAAAAAACCCTCCCTTGATCGCGGTAGACGCCGTGACCACCCGTGCGTCGGCGCGCCGCCGATGCACCTTCCCATCGCATGAGCACCGCCGTCGTCTTTGGTCGTCGGGACCGCGCCCAACGCCTTGTGTCCGATTTCGACGGGGAAATAGCCGCCTTTGGCCTTGAATTGGACCGCAGCCTCCACACGCCGCCGCCGACGAAGCCGGACTGCCGCCGCCGCGGCCGCCGCCATGGCTGCCGTCGTTGCCTCAAATCACCACTAGAAGGACCCGCTGGACCCTCGGTAGCCGATAGGAAGGAAGTAAGAGGGCAGCTTGGGCGCAACCACCGAACGGCTACCCGCCGTCGAGCGATTCCACCGCCATCCATGTCCGGGGCGCACTGGAGCCCCACGGCCATGTCCCGACACCTTGCGACGTTCGTCGGCATCGCGGAGCCAAGGCGCGCGTCGAAACCTCGACAACGCCTCTCCACGACCATCCGCCCGCCGCCCACTACCTGCGTGCGCTGTCTCGGGCGGCGCCGCCGGTGCCGCAACCGCCGTCTTGAGCCGCCCATGCCACCACTAAGGCCGCGCAGAGCCCCAGAAGCCGCCTAGCTGCCCCCGCCGAGGGATCGACGAGCGCCGGAGCGCGAGCTCACCGCCGGGCGGCAGCTCCACGCCGTCGGCGGGCGAAGGAGGATTGGGGAGAAGAAGGGAGAGACGCCCGCCCCATGCGCCCTGGTTCACGTGAGCCCGGAGGGAAGAGAGGGGAGGTGGACGCGGTCCCATCGGACCATGGCCGCGGTCCATGGACCAACAAGACCAAGACCACGGTGAACCAGGCCTATGCGCCCAAGTCGGTGGGCCGAGGCCCGTTAAGGCCCAAGTGGCCACGCCGCCGGCCTCCAAGCTTGACACGTGTCGTGGCGCGGGGCGCCCAACCCGCCCGTATCCAGCCATTACTACGGCCCATCGGAGCCCGTGATCGGGCCCGGGGCCAGGTTGACCGTTGACTGGTCAACAGTTGACCGCCCCCACCGCCGCGACTAAAGACGGGACCCACCGCCGACCCACGTTAGCTCTTGGACCGACGTCATCGGTGGCGTCATCCTGGCGTCGACATGGGACCCACTTGTCGGCCCTCAGAACCGCCGGACCCTTGCGTCGACGACGTCGGCGATGATGGCGAGCGCGACATCAGCTTGGACCCCGCATGTCAGCTGCTTTGGATGACAGCCGCAGCCAATCGCAAAGACGCCACGTGTGTCGACAGGAATAATCCACCTTTATCTTTTTTTGAATATGTTTAAACCTTCTTCGAAATTGTAGAATATTCATACGAACTCGGAAAATTATGAAACAAGAGTCCAAATTTTTCTAAAAAGAAGCTCTACGTCATAGGCTTATCCATGAGTGCATTTGGAGTTTTTGAATTTCAATTTGCTTCTTTGTGAATGTCTATACGTCACGTTTCGGTCTTGGAAGAGGAGCTACGCAAGGAGGATGACCCGGAGTCGGTGGAGGACTTGCCGGGAGGACCTTTGAGGTGCTCATTTCCCACCCACCTCGTAGATCCTATTACGCATGCCATGATAGTTTGCTAGCGCTTTATTTTATGTTGCAATGCTATATGATAGGATTGCATGATTAGAATGCTTGTGAAGCCTTTACCTTGTCGCAACCCATCACCGCATACCCGATAGATTTAGCCACGCGCTTTTATTATATCTTGTTGCTATCGGTGCTATATCTCACTTACATGTTATATATGATCCGGGATATATGAGCCGGGCGTTGAGTATGTTTTTGGGCGACTTTGGAGCCCTGGTGACTGAGGTCATGTGGTGAGTGAGATTCCGTGTATGCCTTGGGTGTGTGGTGAGGGTTGTGTCGACCAGGCAGATCCACGACGAGTCGCCCGAGACGAGTCTAGCCGGGATTGTGCTTCGGGCCTCTCCCACCTCGCCCTACCGTGGTGGGTAATTTGTACGGTATTGGATACCCGGTGCTAACTCTGTGGACGGGACGAAGGCCGGAAAAGGAGTGCGTAAGATGTCTTGCTTGGTCATACCTAAGGACTTGTATCTTCGAGGACCCGGGATCTTGGGAATTGGTGCTCACCTCACGTTTTACGTTATGGGAGGATTGCGGATTGCCCCATCTACTTGGATGATGCCATACTTACTAGGAGGTAGCGGTTAGTGTTATAGCAGTGACAGCCCCGACGGCCTCCATCCCGCCGAGACAAATGGGGTTGATCTTGAGTCGCGGGAGTACTCGATACGCCGCTTTCCACGCCTCTCGGTACGGTGGTACTCGAGCTTCCCGAGCCGAAAGTGGTTTGGTGGCATTGTCCGACTAGGTGGTCTCCGTATGTCATCCTAGACGTGTGATCAGCGTCGATGATGGTGACCGTGTGGTCTTGAGTACACGCTCGCAGAGTTGTAAATCTATACGTATAGTCCGCCTTCGGGCTAGGACCCGTCTTGCACTGGACTACTTAGGGCTTGCGCCGGCCTTTTTGCTGGACTACCCTCGGTATGCGTCGGTCTTTTGGCTAGGTTTTCTTGAGGTCCAACTTCTCCGGAGTAGTGAGGGTGTTTTCTCTTCTCACCCCGAGTTGAGTGTGGTTTGGGGATTACGGCCGAGAGCCCGGAGGGCTGAGAGCCTGTTAGGCGGCGTATGGAGTTGAAGGGTCGTTACCGCCGAGCGCAGTGGTGAGGTGTGAGATGTGGTGGGAATGGATCCGAGCTTTGTATGATATTGGTTTGGGCATTACACCGGGGTTGGTGTGATGCCGGGGATGGTAATTAAAACTTGTATATATTTATTTATTTAAACTTGATGCTTGCATAGGAAACTACAAACCAAATATAGGCCTTTTTGATATATCCTTTGCATTCCACAAAGCACCACATAGCAAAAAGCAAAGCATAGGGTGGGAAATAGCCAGTACTCGATTAATCTTTGAAAGTCATTTTTAGTTTGCAAGGTGAACTTCGCTACTTGGAGGATTAGATGGTTTCGCGCCTACGCCAAGCCGAGGATGGATGATGACGCTTCCGCAACGTTCTTCTAGCCGTTCGATGCTGCGTGACTCTGTTTGCTTCCGCCAAGCGGCGATGTAATAATAATACTCTCCTATTTGTACTCTTTTATTCGAAGTTTGACTCTGTAATCGACTGTAAGTTGGATAATGTGATGGAATGATCCTCGGGGACTATCATGTTATACATCTATCTCGTGAATTTTCCTTCGTGGAAATTTGGGGATGTGACAGTTGGTATCAAGAGCCGCTTGACCGTAGGACGAGACCCCTAGGTTTGGACAATAGCCTTAGGAATGAAACTTTCTCCTTCGGTTATATTACCGACCACGCATCTTTTTATGCATGGCTTACCCCTCTGCTTGGTAATGCTGCAAATTCCGCATCTCTATATGCGTGGATTGCCTATCTGGTCGGATATTTTGATAACCCTGCTTTCTCCATGCATGGATTATCTCCTTGACCAGATACATTACTAACCCTGCATCTCTGTATGCACGGATTAACCCTATGGGTGGATATGTGCTGATCCTACATCTCTTTATGCACGGATCATCCATCTATCCAGATACATTATCAACCTTGCCTTTCTATATGCACGAAGTTATCTTTGGTTGGATATCTTATCAATCATGCATTCCTTTATGCATTGATTACCTTGCATCTTTATATGCACGGTTTATCCCGATGTCTGCTAATGGCACTAATCCTGCATCTCTTTATGCACGGATTAACTCTCTAGCCTGGAGACATCTTACCAATATGTCTGCTAGTCCTGCATCTCAGTATGCACGGATCATCCTTCGGGACTGAGACACCACTATTCATGCATCTTTATATGCATGGATTGTTTCACCAGCCGGATACATTGTTGAACCCACATCTTATATGTTGGGATTGCCTCACCCGCCAAATGCATTGGTGACCTCGCACTTGATATGCATGGGTTGCACTTCTATCTAGATACATCACCAATGCTGCACCTTTATATGCATAGCTTAACCATCCTGCCGATTCCTAACACAAGCTTAATGGACTAATGCGGATGGTCGAGCCTCGAGACCGTCGTCAACCTCGCCCCTCGATGGGCAAGTCTACGGGGTTTTCGCTGCCTCCTCCTTCGTGAAGCACTCGGAGAGCCGGGCATCCCCGCGAAATGCATTGAGTATGTGTATCGCAGAGCCTCGCACCACATGGACGCCCGGAGACTACATCACGGTCCCACCTCACCGTGCCTGCAAGTGAGACTGTACCAGAGTTCCATGGCTTCTCCGAGCTGGAAGTGAACGACAGCGTCTTCATGGGAGTACAAGCTATTTCTCGGGTTGCGCCGCAACTTGATGAGAGACGCCCGCCACCGCTCAAGGAGGGTCGCTTTTAGTCGGGCCGCCTATGCATTGGATCACCCAAGCCACCCGGTTCCACAGATTGCTGCCGCGGATCATGCTCCCTTCACCGAGGCAGATCCTTGTCTCACTACCTCTGGGTTGTGCCTCCTGGCACAGGACAGGTACGTCCTGGACGTGGAGCAACAGAGCCGTCACTACCTCAATATGCTACTTCAGGTGGATGAGATCCTGCTCAATCAGGAGGATGAGAAGAAGCTTCTCAAAAGCACCTTGCGCTACTTCCAGCGTGATGCCGACCGTGAGAAGCATAGCCTCCTCGGTCGCATCGGCAAGCAGGATGCTGAGATTGCCACCCTGAAGAATCAAGTCCGAAGGCCAACTCAAGGAGGAACACTTCAACTACAGGATTGGAGAGCCGGAAAGACAAAATTTGAGGATAAGATAAGGGAGCTAGACAGGCAAAAGGCAAATGACAAGATGGCTGGACGCCAGAAGCAAGTGCAGGAGAACAAGTGCAATCATTTGACCCAAAGAGCTTGGAGCAAGCAGGCTTCCAAGCCGCATACAACCAAAAGGTCATCCGATACAATCCCCAAGATGACAGAGTGTATGAGAGACAAGAGCTTCAGGACCCTGGACGCCTGGAGGAAGTCCGATCAGAAGCGCCTCAGGGAGATTGAGGAGCTACAAGACCAGATCCCAGAAGAGACTCGTAAGAGCCCCCAAGACCGAGTACTTCGACATCGAGGATACTCGCCTCAACCTCGATGCCGCCCCGAGGATGAGCTTCCTACCCCCGTGAGACACCGAGGATCTCCCAGCCGCACGTGCCTACATTGCCCGAATTCACAAGACACCCGCACGCCTAGAGGCCGAGGATGAGCAAATCGGTCTCTTCACGAGAGTGGCATTTAGGCTCTTAGTCAAGCGAAAATGACTAGGAGTAGCAAGTAGTTGTTGAAAGCCCTCGCGCGGCTGTTTACATGACTCACTTCAAGTAGAGTAGAATGTCCCTCTTTTGGAGCCTACCCATGAGTAGTGCGTTTCTCGCGAAGTCTTTTAGTGTAGCCGCTAAAGACATCGCCGTATTAAATCTTGTAATGAATGCTTGGATCTTTATGCATTTTATCGGATCTTTATGCTTCTTTTGTTTGAGTGTATGTTTAGCATAAAAGTTTTAAATTGTTTAACAATAAATCTATGTGCACTAGCCATAACCCTATACCCCTTGCCACAAAGCGTAAAAAATGTCGACCAACATCCCGAGCACTCAAAACCCCGCACACCTTCCCTACAACAAAAACCATGGGTGGGTCCATACCGCCCAAAGCATCAACAAGCCGCTAGAAAGCCGCACTCGACTTCTACAAGCTCTAGTGAAGGACCTACATGATGGAGCTAAGAACGACCCTGGTGCTCCTAGCTCATCAGTCGTTGAAAGAACCTTATCCAACGAGGAGCTCCTCAAGTGGTGTCACGACCAAACCCAAATAAGATGGAAAAGCTATCGAGGATCTCGCAGAAGAATGCACCAAGGATCTACGCAAAGATCCTAAACCAATGCCAGATATCATCATTGGGCTGGAGCTCCCCACCTTCGACGGAGATGGAAATGACCCCGTGGCTGCCCTAGACTGGTTGTGCGATACTAAAGAGAAGTTGGACACGCCACACTCTCGTGTGAAACATGTGTCATGGTCGCAACTGAACAACTCACGCACCGCCGAATATGGTGGGACAGCTTTCCACGGATATCACATCAACCCCAACCACATACCCCGGGAGAGTTTGTTGAGGAATTCCGGAATGTTTCGCTCCGAAGCCGCACTCAAGATCAAGCAAGAAGAATTCTACAATCTCAAGCAAGGAACTGGCAAAGATCCACCATACGCAGATCGATTCATTCGCCGCCTCGATGCGGTATGTGCCATCAGAGTGCATTCCTTCCGAGAAGCACAAGATGTACTACTTTCGCAAGGGTTTGAACGCCCAATACAAGATGGCCCTAGCGAAGAGCAGGTTGTCACACTCAAGGAGATGATTGGTTTAGCCACAGAAGTGAGGGAAACAACTCTACTAGCAAATAAGTCATCAAGCGAAAAAGCGACGGTCGGAGAGTACATTTCCCCACCAAAGACCTCGGAAGCCGCGTGAAGATGTATACTCGCCCACGAGCCGAGGTGATGGAATCCTAACCAACCTGTACTGCAACCTTGCTACAAACCCAAGCAAGAGGGAGACTGGCTTAATAGCCCCCGCAAAAGGGAGTACCCTTCGCTTTACTTTAATTGCCATCAATCGACATAAGTCCACGGAATGCCTAATGAGAGGAGACGTGTGGGATACCAAGATCCGTGGCAAGAAAAAAACGCTATTGCACCTACACCCGCCGATAGCAAACCAAATGATTGCTACGTGTGTGATCAGCCAGCCACATGGCTTACCAAAGGTTCAAAAAAGGTGACCGCTGCGGTTGGGGGACTCTTCAATTGTTTCGTGATGCGGGCAAGAGGGTCACAAAGCTTTCGGTTGTCCCGAAAGAGAAATCGATGACTCGACTCGGGGAGACCACTGTTTCTAGTGCCTCCGAAGTCTACCGACGGAAGTCTCCACCACAGCCCTCGCTATGATTGACCCTACCATGGATAACGGTA
Organism: Hyparrhenia diplandra; assembly: GCA_015847255.1. NCBI lineage: Eukaryota > Viridiplantae > Streptophyta > Magnoliopsida > Poales > Poaceae > Hyparrhenia > Hyparrhenia diplandra. The sequence goes on along the minus strand of JADLZK010004968.1, from coordinate 600,786 downwards.
TGTTTTTATGCATACAGTTTTTAATCCTTTTCGCTTGTAAGATTTTGGTATCACATTCTATGCCTATTTTACTAAGCTTTCTTTAAACCCTAGTCTATCTAGTGACCACATCAAACAACTATGGACCCCATCTACTTGGGTAAAATATTCTATGACCAAGATGTGTAGGGTGTGAGAGTCCCGACCTTTGGACATAGTCTTTTAGCCACTCCCGCTTCACTACCTTCTAATAGTCTGGATGTTTTCCTCTAGATTGGGAAAGACCCCTTTAAAAATTAGCACGTGGTCCAAGGTAGTACTAGCTAAAGCAAGATGATGTTTACATCAAGCAACTTTGACGTTGAGAAGACGAAGAAAGCCATAGTGACTATAGCTTCCTGATGTTTCCCCGCAAAACCAACAAGAATGTTGCACCCCTGGAGAAAGAACAAGTTGGAACCGACCGTCAATCGAAGACCTCCGAGTTGGAGTGGTACGCCACGCCTTGAATCTCGGGGGGCGAGATTCCTATAAGGGGGAGTCTCAGAACAACCCTGAAAATACCAAACACCAAAAATCACAACAAATTAAAATTTTTGAAAACAAACCCATGTTTGGTGTGTGACATGCTAGGAAACCACCTTGTAGGTGCACAAGTATTCCCTAATAGCATGTGTGAGCATTTGCATCTTAATCAACTTGTGATTGGCTCTTATGATTTTATGTGATGAAATAAAATCAACCAACTTTAATTTGTTAAACCGACCTTGTTTGTATTGCCAACCTTTGGACATGGAATCCTAAAAC